>OY974082.1:56683466-57162446 GCA_963854165.1 Sylvicola cinctus
CCACCTTGTATTCTTGGCCAGAAAATCCGATTTATCATGCCGCACCATGTACATATTCCCGTATTAATGTAATTAAAGTGTATCCAACGGCTATATTACATGTATGCATAAAACATGGTAAAGGACCTTTGTTTCAATTGTGCGGTGGGTAATTAAAAAGCTTAAGTTTATAACCTCCGAGTGGTTGGTTTCAGTTTCGAGTAGTAGGCATAATTACAAATATGGGGATTAAGGAATTCGTTATTTCTGCAATTCGATAACATGGTGTGAATTATTTTTAAAATCAATGTCTTATTAAATCAAACAACAAAACATCATTAAATTTAATTTAGCCAAACTATTTTATATTTTCTTATAATTTTATCAAAATCAAATAATATTTTACATAAACCAGCAACTCCAGAAAAAACACTCAACTGGCTGGGGATCTGCTTTGGGTGCTTCTGTCGTAAACTCGCTCCAGGGCCATGGCCATTTTATTTCTGGCGCAGCTGTTGTCGTGGGTGGTTGCACGGGAATCGGATAAAAAGCTATTGGGAATGTGTTCGATGTATCCAAATCAGCTGAGTCAACATTGATTTTTGTGTTTGCATCAATCTGTAGTGACGGACGTGCATCTATCTGCATCAGGAATAAAACTGTAGCGATGACTGAAAACGCGTACTTCAATTAAAATGTTCATCAAATGTAATTAGTTTGTCCCGGAAACGTTATTTCAGTGAAATGTACAAAATATTAACTACCTTTTGTAACGCTTTCATTTTCCATCAGCTAGTTCTATAATAAACTATGTGGCGAAGGGATGTGTTGTGGGTTAACTTCTTTTTTGTTTTTGTTTTGAAGTGGAGAGGCACCTACCTGCGTGGGCGATTTGCTTTCAATACAATTTTTGAATGGCAGGTGTAAAGTTTGAAGGACTACTTTTATATGGCTTCCCCCAAATAGCTTTTAGTGTTTCATTCAGCCCACTTCACTTTCTTGTATACACTAGTCACTAATAGGTGGGGAGGGGAGTGCAACCGGTTTTATTGATGCAATACGTTGCAATGATACTCGTATATCCACGTCTTGAATGTATTTCGGGGGATAATTACCTTTAATTTATAATCAATTATGCTGTAATCACTTAAATGTACATTATTTTGTTTCAAGCCAAGGTTTCCGTAATTTAACTGATGTGTATTATTTGTTGATTGAAGGTCACGATTATTTCAGTTTTTGATTACAATTTGATTTTCGAATTTGCTTGAATTTGATGATCAAATATTTGTGATAGAATCACTGGGATGTGTGTAATTCAATTTTCGATAAACTCAAAATTATGCGCATAGAAGGTAACCTGCATTGCCAATACAAATTGATATATATATCCAATACACGTGCATAATTTATTGAAATGCAACTAATTAGCATGTTCTACTACTGTGCTCAAGCTTATGAAATTATAGTTGTTGGTATCAAATATTTTATCTTATCAATTAACGCATAATTAACTAAGAATCAATCAATCGATTGAAAATGCAATTATCATGATGTATGACAACTGATATTGCTCGCGGCATAATGCATCATAATTGTGTTAAAATTAATTATGTTTGTTATTTTAGAGCTACAAAAAGAAGAATGTTCTTCAATTCTGATGCGCTGAATTTTTTATTTTTTTTGGATTTGGCTGACTGCTGTTAAAACTATATGTTTGTATCAAAAAATATTCAAATATATATTTAATAGAATCACTTTCATCTACTCAAACTGTTCAGCAATATTTAAAAAATAAATAGGATATAGGCATTGGTGATAACTTATTTATTCATTTGCCTGAATTTCTCAATTTCCTACAACTTTTGTTTAGAAACTTTTAAATTATCCGTTGGCAATGGAAAACGTCTTTAACTTAATGGAAAAGTTAAGTTTATTTTTAATGTCTTATATTATGATAATAGTCATTTTCTTAATATAAATTTAAAATGAGTATATAATATAAAGTTTTTTAATAATGGATTCAAACTCCAAGAAAGTTTTGAGGAAAGCCAAATTGAAGGACTTGCCAACTGAATTTTATGTGAAAAACATTTGCCAGAAAATGAATTTGACTAAACATTTAACGCTCGTGTTTTACAACAACCTAAAGAAATGTTATAAAATGAAGCGAAAGCGTGTATATCGATTAAAATACAATTACATTATGTTACAAAATTTCGATGTGGTCGGCTCGATAATCTAACGAATGCAATTCCAATCATCAATTTCATTGTACACGTGCCGCTTGGTGTAAAAAAAACAATTCTATCCCACATCCCTCATTCTTCATGTGTTCTAAAACTCACCTTACATGCAAATTACTCTATTCTCAGTAAATGACGTTAAACTAAACTTGTTGGGTTGAAATCTGTGGTGATGAACACACGTAATAAGGCTTTTGAAAATTATTATATAATAAGTGTTTAGTGCATGTATTCATGACTATTTGATTGAAATGAGCTGACTTTTTTTGTGTTCTTTCTTTCAAATTTTATTACACCGCCTTTGAAGCTGTAAAACTCCATTATTTTTAAATATGCTGTTGAATATATTCCAATACTCAGAAGGGTTTCTACAAGAAAAATGTTCAATAAAAATAACAAACCAATACAATTATTCTTTTATTAAAGAATACTGCTATCCGGTGTTATGCTTTTTATGAGCTATATAAGACTTTATGGATCAACAACCGAAAAATAAACAAAATGTGCAAGTGCATGCTCCTTTATGTACGCTGTTTTTTAGATGATGAGAATATTTCCTATCAGGCTCTACTGGATTTTATTTTAAGTAATTGAAATTGAATCTGAGGCATACTGCCAAAATTCGATCGTTAAATTAATTTTTATTTCCCATTTGGGGGTGGCAAAATTGATTGCAAATAGCTTTTAGGAGAGGCCCATACACGTTTGATGATGTGTATCGATCAATCTTCGTTGGCCAAGCCGACTCAGTAACATCTCGTATAAGGCAATAATATTTTGTTCTGTGGTATAAAATATTTTAAGATGTAATTTTTGAGCTTACAGCTTTGAGATTCCTTTCAGTTCTCGAATTAAAACTTTTTTTTTCCTTAAACGAAACTTTAATGTCCACTCTTTATTACATTATTGATAATGCAAGTTATATTATTACTTATTAGTGAAAATTCCTTAGTACCTTTGAAAAAGTACCTTAAAACATTTATATTTTAATGATTTTACTTACACTAATTTTACGCGCCCCTTTGTCTTTCCTCACCAATCGATCAAATTTATTTTGAAACCATCAATCATCGACAATCAGTAGCTCTAATAATATATAATTCGGCATTCATCAATATCATTTATCAAACTTTTTCCGTTTTTTCTCAATATCCTTCAATTTCAAAATTTGATTATTTGTAATTAACAAATAATTACTTAAAAAATTAGGTTTTAATATATTTTATAGGACAAATATTTCTTTGAATACTCTTTCTACTCATAATTAAAAAATCCCACGAGATCCCTTCAGGGCATGATATCGTATGAACAAAGCGGAATTTATCAAGGATTTAAATTTCAAGTTCATTTGTAGCCTAAAGTTATAAGTATTATGCTCGTACTTATTTAATTAAAGGCACAACAATATAAATATCAGCATAAGATTAAAAGTTACTCCTTTATAATGGATTGAATCTCTTATCATCTTAAAGCTAGCTTATATATATACCACAAATCAGAAATGTATAAGACATTGCGATTCGTATAAGCATAAATATTTACTCAAGAAATTAATTCTGATTTCTGAGGCACCTTTAGAATTACGTTTGATTCGATTTCCTTCGTTTTCCTTCAATTAATGTGTCCTTATTTCATTTACAGATATTCACAGAACTTAAACGTTGACAAAGAAGTTGGTGGCGACGGGACGGCAAACATTCGAGTGAGTAGTAGGAAACGTAACAGTGCTGTTGGTGCAGAAGGAGCAATGGATACCAGTCCAAGTTGCATAAAGTCATCGACGCAAGGGCGTTGGTGGATGGTGATTGCCCTGCTGGCGGTGGCAATAACATCAGCATATGCACAGCCAAATCAACCACAAGTCTGTCCACCACCATCTGAGGTGTCACCATGCGTGTGTACGGTGAAGAAAAATGGCCTTGACATATTGTGCGAGTCTACGGATATAACGCACATCAGTCGAGCAATGGGGACTCTCAAAGGGAAATCTCCTGTGATATTCTACTTGAAATTGCGGCACAATAATTTGCCAAAATTGCAAGGATTTGTATTTTTGGCGTTGGATATTCGTCACTTGACGATACACAACAGCAGTTTGGCAGCCATCGAGGAGACAGCGTTGAGTTCATTGGGGCAAGGACTCACGCAATTGGACGTTTCGCAAAATCAACTACAAAATGTACCAACAACTGCCATCAAGAATCTTCATCATTTGCTGATTTTGAATTTGAATCACAATCGCATCAGTCAGTTGCACAGCAAAGCATTTGAGGGATTGGATACGATTGAGATTTTGACGTTGTATGAGAATAAAATCAATGTGATTGAACCGGAGGCTTTCCGTGGATTAGAGAAGTATGTGGAAAATTATTTTTAAATTTAGTCATTTGGACACAAATATTAATATTAATTAAAATTGCAGAAAATTGAAGCGCCTTAACTTGGGTGGTAATGATTTGACATCAGTGCCGCAACGCGCTCTCTCAATTCTGGATAATTTGAAGAAGTTGGAAATACAGGAGAACAAAATCAAATCAATTACCGAGGGGGATTTCGAAGGACTCAAAAATTTGGACTCCTTGCTGTTGTTTGGAAATTATTTGAAAACAGTTCCGGCCAATGTATTTAGTCATTTAACATTGTTGAACTCGCTGGAATTGGAAGGAAATCAGGTGTATATGGTTGACAAGGATGCGTTTTCTGGTTTAGAAGGTGCGTAAAACTTCACTGTATTCAAATTGTTATGTAATAAAAGTCAGGGAACATCAAGCAGCGCCCGCGCCGCCGGCTATAAATTCACCCTTGTCAGCAATATTAAGTTGCATGAGCTTTAAAGCCTTAAAGGCTATACACGGAATTTATGCTAATCCTTAAAACACAATTTTTGTCATTTTTGTTTGTCAAATAAACGCAGATTATTCCACGTATACACATTTCACTGCATGACAAAGGTGTCAGTTTTATCCCGTTGTAATGCCACAGATCCTTTGAAATATGATACATCCGTCAGATCTCGTTCATTGTTTGTTATTAAATGATTTGGAATACAAATCGCTAAGATATGACATGCGACCTTTTGTATACCCCCATTATTTGCTTCAATTATAATCCAACGGGAATAAGGGTGGCGCACACAGAAAGAAATTAATTGCGACACCTAAAGGGTTGTTACTTGTTACGCGAACTGGGTGAAAAGCAGCTGCATCATTATGACTTCATCTTCAATTAGCAACGTGCACTTATTCTGTTTGAGCTTTGTTTATTGCGCACTCAGCCAACATCGCATCAGTGAATGTCTCTGCTTTTATGCTAATGGTTAATTATTATTTTGTACAATAACCATGCATGACAGAATAACGTAACGAGAAGTTATGAGTTGTAGTTAAATACAGCTATATTCTGTATGGGGGTTTAATAAACTATGTTCTATCCAAGCTTAAAGTTTTTAGATATGCATGCCTGCGAGTGAAAAAAAAAACAACCGCTGTATACAATTAATCACTTACCACACCCGTGTAATTCCATATTATGGTAATTTAGGAAGGGTTCACCGTTCAACCTGTCCTCCCACACACGATGCTTAACACTGCGCCTAAAATGAAATCATGTGTTTAATAATAATCATTTGGAATCTATACCTTTTTTACTTATAATCTTTACCTAAAAAAGTACTTATTACTTTTAGCAACCAAACACATTTATAATTTATAACGTCAAGGTTAATGATATCACGTTTTTATTAAACATGCAATTCGTATAAGTAAAGGCAAACGTTTTTGTTATTTTCAACTCTATTTCAATATAATTAAAGTTCAGTTATTTCAGTTCATTAGAAAAGCTTCAGATTTAAAAATATTAAAATAAAGGCCTTAAAGTCTACATTGCACATGCAAATTGCAATATAGATATTTAAAAAATTGTTGTCGCCAAAACAACAAAAAAAAAATTATAAAACTTAAATGCCAAACAAATGTCAAGCAGTGCGATTTTCTCCTTGTTATTTAAGAACTTAACTAGGTCACGTCACTAGACATGCCCACCTATATTTATGCTGCACTTTCTGCATGCCATAATAATGCATGTCATCGCATAATTGATACAAACAAAGTGTGTGTAACATGAAATAATAAACCGATTCATACAACACTCTATAAAGTTGAAACTTGAAAGTGCAATCCATCATAAACGTCTCTGTATTAGTATTCTACATGAAATGTTGGTGTACCTCTTTGGTGTTCTAACTTCTATGTATTTTCAATTTTATTTACTATCAACAAACATATCAGTGCTCTTATTTAAATATTCAAGTCTCATGGTTTTCTTAAACACATACAGAAAATCTTCAGTATTTGCGACTCGGTGACAACAATTTGCATCAAATACCGAGCGAGGCATTGCGCCCCCTCCACCGTCTGCGGCATTTGGATCTACGTGCAAACAACATCAGCATAATCTTGGAAGACGCATTCGTCGGTTATGGTGATTCAATCACATTCTTAAATCTGCAAAAGAACGACATTAAATCATTACCGGCTATGGCGTTTGAGAATTTGAATTCACTTGAGACGCTCAACATCCAAAACAACAAGTTGACACGCATACCGGAAGAGGTGATGGAGCCACTGATGGACACGCTGCGTGTGGTTGATATAACGGGTAAGAAATTTACTAAATACATAAACTGACGGCAACTTATTTCGGCTAAACACGCGTCCTTAACGATAAGCTTCACATATAAATATAATACACATTTAATGTACTATAATATGTGAATATAACTCGTACAATGTATAACTTGCACAGCCCACAAACTTGTTGAGTTAATTATGGATACTGATTTGATTGTTTCGTGTACTAATGTTATGTTATTTTGTACCCAACAAATAATTACAGATAATCCACTCATTTGCTCGTGTGAGTTGATTTGGTTCCCCAATTTGCTGCAAGATCTTAAAAACCGGGATGACGAGATGACTGCAAAGAAACGGCCAATGTGTCTGATGTCCGGCGAGCATCGTGAGTACTTTGTGCAGAGTATGCCGATCGAGCGAATGAACTGCGTGGGCAAGCAAATACTGGCAAGTCACAGTGGTGTCAGTGCTGCTGTTGCAACTACGCCCGAAAATCTCATTAAGTTTACGGTTCTTTTCACTTTTGCTCCAGTTTTGATGTACTAAAATCTAGTCGCACATCAAGCCGGGTGGAGAGAATGGAAATGGATTGTTTGTATTATTTAACAATTTAAAATTTTCTATTAATTATACTTGCTATATATTATGTGTAACTGTTGCTATGCAATTTTGATTTCATAGGATATACCAGACACGTTTGTGCTGTGTCAAAGTGTCAGTTGATAAAGCCCAAGCAGTGTGGTATATTTGGCACGAAGAGTTTATTTCTTCTTTTGCTATTGTCTCAAATTGTTTTGATACTAATATAAATTATTTAAACGAAACAATGACTCACTACATATTATTTACCAACTAAATACCTACTTTGTTTTGTAATAAATTTAAAATAAAATAAAAACTTGATCAATTTCAATGTTCCAACATAATTCAAATACACACTTTAACATAATCATCAGCATTTCAGAATATAAAAACTTGAATGTTAAAATTAAAACATAATGATAAATAGTTAAATGAAATAAAATAAAAATGTTACGTTACAGTTTATAATTATGTTCAATCGGTTCGAAAGTGCTTTCAAAGCCATAAGTGAGTTGTAATTACATACATATCATAAAAGTTGTATTAAACACAATATTATAAAATTACTGAAAAATAAAAATATTACTATTTTGTGGAACGTATTATAATACACTAAATGTAAGAATTATTATGCAAAAAATTATTAAATATTATACCTAAATATAGAGTTAAAAAAAACGTGCGAAATGCAATCAATCATATCGCAACATTATCGGATGGAAATGAAAAAAAAAACTAACTTTTTTTTTATTGAATTTGTGTCATTGAGGTAATTCACATATTTTTTACGAAAACCAATTATTAACTTTTTATAAAATATACATACTCTTACTTATACATTATTGCAGTTTAAGAAATGAGGGTTAATGCAACAAAACATATCAATGAAAAGTGTAAGCTAAATTATTGTCTGTACACAAAAAAAAAATTATTAAAATTATTAAAAAATTTACAAAAAAAAAAAATCATATTTATTTATTTAAATAAAAAGATAACATGTTAAAACATTAAATGAAACAAAGAGAATTGTACCTTTTCTAAATAACTCATACACATTGAATCTAAACGTATATCAAAAATACGGTCAATTGTGAAATAATTAATATACCTAAATGTGCTTATAAAATTTTATTGTGTAATTCAATTCGAGAAATATTAACAATTTGTCATTATTTACAATTTTTTATTATTAAAATTATTTTTAATGATTTAAAATAGAAAAAATTATTTCAATTTAAAAATTTAATTATATATGTTTAATGATTAATTAAAATATTGATTATTTGGCTAGTTAGATTCTACAAGAAATTATTCAATTATGTTTTGAGTCAAATATATCAGAAAATATGACGTAAGTTTATAAATAATTGCATACATATTTAATATGAGAAACATATCCTTCAAGACATATCATCTACCTTGAAATCTAAAATTAAAATTGAAAAAAAAAAACAATACAAGAATTTATCTATAACATAATAAGTATATATTAACTAAATATTGTAGTGCAAATATGTTACTAGCTATTCATCACTTTATAATTGTATTTTATTACAACAATTAACTATTTAGAATTTAAGAATATCATTAAAATTAAATACAATTAAAGAAATGAAACCAAATTCAAATAAACATATCTTCAAAAACTGGACTTCAACGAAACATTGCCAACAAACTTTTTATTTCGCCATATTGTTTCTAAATAAATAAAACGCAAGAGCGTATATATTTAATTTCGTGGAAATCACAAAAATAAATTCATTTGATTTAAGTGCATATATACAATGCACATATACGTGCATCGATTCACCTACCATTCTTATCGCTCTTGCATTTAATTCAATTAACCTGTGCTAATCCTGTTGGTGTACACATTTATTTATCGGACAGTTGTTGGCACATTCCAAAAGTTCCAGTTTTGCCTTTTTATTCTACTATACATAAATAAATTAAATTAATATAATATGGTACATGCATAAAAATGTATTGTACAAAATGATATTTAATTATAATATATTATATGAAAACCATTGATTGAAAATTAAATTGAACATTGTTCTGAGAAACAAAAAAAAAAAATGTAGGCATAAAATAAAATACAACTCTACATGTTAAATGTAATTTAAAACCGCTATTTTATCAGCATACGCAAGTCTAAATGTATTTTCAATTTATTACAAATTACATATATTATGATGTATGTGAAAATGTCATTAACTGATCTTTCATGTTTTTCTTCAGACGATCATTCATTTTGTCCTTTTATCTTGGAAGAAATTAATTAATAAAAATTTTAAATTGAGAAATATACACAAATCGAAAACGTCGACGATGTTGTTTCATTTCAATTTATTTGTTTACCATTAATCATTTTGAATGCTATAGTTTAAAATTTATTTTTTATTTTTTTGCATTCAGTGGCTATAAAGGCTTATTAACTTGTCACAATTTAAAATATTTTTAGTTTTAATTTTTTATAAATTAAATCTTATTCTAGCATTACATTCTTTTTTACATAAATGGTTTTTAAATAAAGTACCCTTAACAGTTGCTCTTTGGGATTTCAATTCTCATCAATAAATAATATTTTGTACTTAAGCAGCGTTTACAATCGTTATTATAACGATAAAGAAAAATGTCCTAAAAATCGGGCAACTCTGTCAGAAACAGATGTAATTTTTGGCAGCACATATATATATATTTATTTGAAGTTTCTAAATTATTGAATTGTTTATGTTTTTATTAGCGTTTGCGCTCGTTTTAGGTAAAGTGCTGCAGTCTGCACGCAGACCGCAGTACATTTGTAGCGTGTTCCGTTGTTAGGTGATTGAGTAAAGAGTTATTTTGGTCAAGTGTATTTCTGAAGTGCTATTATTTCTTATCAAATCCAAATATTTAAAGATATGATAATAATTGCAACTCTATGTATAAAGTCGTGTAACAAACAATGTTAAGAAAAATATTTAAACAGTTATGAAGAAAGATGAGGTAAGTTGTAAAAAAGTGCGTTTGCATTATTGAGCAACCGTACACGAATTTAAATGAATGCATTAATTAATATAATTTTATACTGACGAAACGGCCGGTATGGTGCGCCTTATGTTTTCATTGGCCATTGCATAACAATATCAATTAGGTGTCTATTTATGTATGACAATATGTTGTTTGAACTTTGAGAAGTGTGTCAATTGATATCAATTACTATTACCCAATTAATTTTTTATTATAGTCGAGTGTCGAAGGTTTTTCTCCTTATGACATTCTTGATTGTGTTCCACAATGAGTATTTCGTCTATAAATGGGCAAGTTTGCGTTGGCCCAAACTTAACTGTTCACCGACAACAGGAGCGATCAACTGCACCAGCATTCTGTTGGTGGCTGATCCTCAGATTCTTGGTGAGACATTCGATACGCGATTCTTCAGTGGCATCGCTCTGTGGGACAGTGACAAATTTCTTCGGACTTCATACAGGGAGGCATTCACACATAGCCAACCAAGTGCGGTTGCATTTCTCGGCGACTTGATGGATGAGGGCAGTGAGACAAAGTCTGAAGCATTATATGAACATTATTTTAAGCGATTTAAAGACATTTTTCATGTGGACGGGATTTTTCCAGTGAGTTGGGCCCTTTTAAATTTTCTTTTTTATCGTTGAAATTGATTATTTCCTTAATATGGTTTATTATTGCAGATGGTTTTCATCCCGGGTGACAACGATATTGGAGGCGAAGGCACCGATTATGTGACAATTGAGAAGTCTCAACGTTTTCGCAACACATTCAATGAGCAGGATATCGTTGAATTAAAAGAACACAAGACAATATTTTTTGACGTAAATCGACTGACCCATAAAATACCCTCTGTGGAAGATTTTCCATTTTCGTTTTACCGCAGTTTAAGAGTTGTAGTTTCTCACATGTCCATTTTTAAATATCCTGGATATTTTGCTGATCAAGTATTGTACCTTCTTTTTTTGTTAAAGTCTTTCTTTTCATAATTTTTATTTTACTTTCAGGTCCTTCAGACTATTAAACCGCACGTTATTTTCACCGCCCACTCACACACTTCTCAGATTATAACATATCCACCGGGCAGTTCCACAGAATTTTATCAATTAAACGATGTTTTCGAATATACATTAGATGAGGATGCTAAGCATTTGGAAATAGGTGTGCCAACATGTAGCTACCGCATGGGCACGTTTCACGTTGGCTATGGACATGCTGTGATTGAGAATAGAAAACTTTTAAAGTACGCCGTCTTCTGGATGCCAAATCGTTTCAGTGCTCTCTTGGTGTATGTTGTTTATATAATTGTTTGGATGATTGTTGGTATTGTTTTTTGTGTAAGACGAAGATGCAGGCGCCGTCATTCATTGTACCACTTGGGCAAACAGTATAGAACTATCGAGCCTTTTTGATAGTATTGTATTTATACCTAACGTAGCTATTTAATTTTATGTTAACTTTTTCTGACCGTACTTATCATGTTAATACCCATAGACTGTGGTATTTTAGTACCAAACTTGTTGTTAATTACATTTACCCAATTTTAAATCTTAATTATCGATATTTACAAAAAATATTGCGATGTGTTACTTAAAAGTCATCAATTATACTGACAATTCATTAAAATATAATATAATAAAAATGTATTTGTTTAGAAAAGCCTTTCTTTGATAATTGATTTTAATGTTTAAATTGGAAATGTATCGCGTTATCAAATCATATGAAAACTATACGTTCCAGACAATGCGAGCTTTTTGGTTTGAACAATGAAAATACATTTTTGTGCATCAATTTCGATTAAATTAGCGCATGTCTCTTTCAAAGTTGAAAATTTATTGCATTTGAAATTTGTTTTCTCTAGTTACCTCTGAAATTAAGAAAGTTTAATTTTGATTAATGCACTTTAAATATTTTATAAATTCATTATGTGTTTATTGAAATTTGGCCTTGAACATTTCTAGGATTTCTTGATTGATGCGATTTCCTTCCTCAGCAATATTTTTGGCCTTTTCTGCTTGGATCATAGCTTCCTCATGCTGTTCCTTAACCATTTTCCTAAATCGTTTCATTTCTTCCAAAATAGTATCATTCTTGGCTGGCCTTTTCTTATTATGGTTACGAACTGGAACGAGGAGTGGTTGAACAGTCGTTGCGGCAACACTCTCGTTCAGGCCACTGTCACTGCTTGTTACTTCTGGCTCATCTATGTACTCTTCCCGCAAATCATTTACACGAATTCTCCACTGATCAATCAACACATCCTTTTCCATTTTCGACCAAAGGTTTTTTTTATCCTTACGATTCACCATCATTGTAGCTTTTAAATGGAGATTAATAACAATTTGTCTGTTTACAAAAATTTAAATTGCTTTGACAATCTTTGCACAAAATGATGGCTTTTATGCCAAAAAGAATTATGTTAAACTAAAAAAGCTCCAGCCTGTAAAACAGGGTGTGACTACTCAATATGTTCTAAGTTTTGTTATGATTTTTTCAATTAAAATACTGTTAATTTTTTTATAAATTTATAAATGATTTGAGTAATATATTCAAATTAAAAAGTTTATACGGCAATTAATAAAAGCTCTTCATACTTCTTCAGTTTGGAAATTACAATTATTGTGAATTCACTTTTTGATTTTATTTATATGACCAATATCACCCTATAATTGGCGCATGTCCTTTTTACATTTGTGCGCAAAGGATTCTTGGAATCGATGAATTTTCACGATGGAAGTTGAAAAAGACAAAAGCAGTTAGGATGTAAAATGGATTATAATTAAAAGAAAGAGGTTGGGCTTTTAATTTTTTATCGAATGTGTACAAGCGAGTGGATACAAGTAGGAATTTATTAGCTATATTTTTTTACGTTCTTTTAGATCATATATCTAAAGATTTTGATTTAATTATATTAATAAATGCAAGAATATTTGTTTTAAACAATTTTGATTATTTATTTATAGTTTTACAATCCTTTTGTAATGTTTTTAAAATCATAGGGCATTGTAACAATAGTCCGGCTAGAGATTCATGAACCCCATCGGCCAGGCCACTACAAAACTATTCCATTACGAATTTCTGCTTCAACATTTCCTTGAATTTCTCTGGATCATTTTCTGGAAGTTGACATACTTTGTGGTGGCAAAAGTATGCTGTGACATCATTATTAATCATTTTGAATTCACTAGCTGTCTTTCTTGGACAATTGTCGGGATTCTCTGGGTCAAAATGAATAAGTATTAATCCAGGAATGTAAAAATCACGCGTCGTTTCTAAGAATTTGTGGGTTTTATCGCAATCTGGGCCAACGACCACAACCATTGCCAGGCTATTTTCATGTAACAATAGGGAAGACACCATTTCAGGTAATTCATAACCAAAGCAACGATCACCACATATAAACGTCTCAAATAACTTGGTAACACGATTTCTATAAGCACGATCTTTGTAATAGGCGTACATTTGAAGTAAATTTCCAGCAGCCACACTGTTTCCAGTAGGTTCTGCTCCGTCATAATCCACTTTCATGCGTACAATAACGTCTGATCGGTCAACCTGTGAGTAGTAGTATCCTCCACTCTCATTATCCCAAAACAATTTATCTTGAGTATCTTGCAATTTCTTGGCCATATCAAGAGCTTTAACATTTAATGTTGCGGTGTAGTAATTGAGCAATCCACGAATCAAGAAAGCGTAATCGTCAAGGAAGCCCTTTACAGGAATATTTGATTCAGATTTGTTGTCATAAAATGTCCTTAACACAGTGTGATCCTCACCTTCAAGTACTAAATGATTACAAACAAATTCAAAAAGTCGATGACTTGCATCCTGGTATTTTTGACGGTTTTTGGCATCTTTAACGGTTGATAAATATGATAGTCCGGATAGCATTAGCCCATTCCATGCAGTCACTACTTTATCATCGCGATGAGGTCGTGGTCGAATTGTTGCCCGTAAATCATACAGCACTTTGTTTATTTCCGAGATTAATTTTTGAAAATTCTTTTCCGACACGTTGTATTTAGCTGCAATTTCAGACATGCTATCCAATATAATTAAAACATTTTTGCCTAAAAGTTCACCATGTGGATCTGATGACGGCAGCACGTTTCCTTGTTCTTTAATTGAGTACAATTTAAAATAAATATCAAAGACTTCTTCCTTTTTCATATCAGATGGGCAATTAATAGCACCAGTTTCTAATCCTTCTTCAATAGCGTCACGTATCTCACTGTATGTCCAAGCATAGAAAGCACCCTCAATTTTATCCAGTGATCCATGCGTTGGATAGGAATCAGCATCTTCAGCGCTATAAAATCCTCCATCAGGTTGTTGTAAATCTGTCGTAATGTATTTAAATATACCATCGGCAACACCCAAAAAGTAATCATCCCCTGAGATTTTATGTGCGATAACATACGCACTCATTAGTTGAGCCTGGTCGTACAGCATCTTTTCGAAATGAGGCACATGCCATCTATTGTCCACAGAATACCGTGAAAATCCACCAAAAATATGATCATGTATTCCTCCATGGCCAATTTTTCTCAATGTAAGCAAAACTAATTCCAATATTTCTAAATCCTTGCAATATTGAAATGCGTTGAACATAAACAAAAGCTTAGACACTTGCGGGAATTTGGGTGCATTTTTTACTCCACCCCATGTTGAATCAAACCTTTTTTTATATGCAACGAGAGTACTTTCAAAAGTTGCTTCAATAGTCACTGGATCACCTTCTCTATACAATTTGCTTTGCTCTTGCAATGCTTCTAAAATGGCTTGACCTTTCACCTTGAATTCATCTGAGTCATTTTGCCATTTTTCAGCCAATGTTTTAAGTACAGTGGGAAAACCAGGCCTGTTATAACGACTAGTTGGAGGAAAATATGTTCCTCCGGCAATTGGCACTAACTCGGGTGTTAACCACACGGACATTGGCCAACCACCACCATCACCCAACATTGCAACAAACGACATATAGACATTGTCAATGTCGGGACGCTCCTCACGGTCAACTTTAACATTAACAAAATGTTGATTCATTATTGCCGCCGTCGTGTCATTTTCAAAAGATTCCTTTTCCATGACATGACACCAATGGCATGTTGAGTAACCCACTGACAAGAAAATCAATTTGTTTTCATCTTTGGAACGTCGTAGCGCTTCTTCACCCCATGGAAACCAGTCTACAGGGTTGTGAGCATGTTGCAGCAAATATGATGACTTCTCGTTTACCAGCCGGTTTGTGTGCTTTGGTGTGGATGCACTTGTTCCAGAATCGACTGATGCCATTCTATTAATTAAATAAAATTGTTTTATAAAGCGAATTCTGCGACTTAGAAATGACACATTGCCTTTTGGAAGAATATTTTGAATTGCAACGAAGGACATTTAAGAGCACAAACACACCACTTTGAATGGGTAAGCTTATTTAATAGTTCAAAGGACAAACACAAATAATTATTGTTTCAGTAATTTAATAGAATAGAGTTAAGACGCAGACCTTTCTTATTTAAATTTAACTTGCGAAAGAATCAATATATAGATGATATACCGAAGAACTGCATTCCTTTATGCAGATGTAAGTTTTAAAATTTTATATATTAACATTGAACAATATGCGCATATGTAAATTAATGAAAATTGAAGTGACCTAAATTTTGACAGCGATGCATTTTAAGTACTTTACCATTTAATTATTTCTATTCCTTAAGTACGATGAATGACTTTTGAATTATGATTTATAAACGATTGCGAAAATTACGACTTTCGACGCGTAGGACAAACAAAATTGCAGCGCTAAAATTGGCTGAGACTGTATTTTTGTTCTATTATTTGAAAAAAATTGAGAAAAATATGAAAAAATTCCTCGACTGTATTGCCTAATTTTATTAAAAAACTTTAAATTTTTCTGCTTAAGTCACTAATCATAATTCGGAAATTAACGAATTTGTTTTTATAATTCATAGGTATTTTTTTTATAAATTCAATTATATTGCAACAGTAAATAAAATATATTACAAATGGTGGAACAATTTTTGTAATATTAGTAATTTTAATTTAATAATATTTACTGTTATGAAGTGGAATAAGAGAAACTTGAGATTAATCACGTAATTAAAAAGCTAACTCAAACTTAATCATAAAAATTAAACAGATACACAACTAGTGGAAAATGTATTTGTTTTTCTATTTATTTTTATTCGATACATACATTATAAATACAAAAGTGTTAATTATTCATAAAATTATTAACTTGCGCATAAAAAAAAAACTTATTAGAAATATAAAATGACATAATATTTTACTCAACACGTTAAAACTTATCTAATCGCTAGTCAAAATTGTTTAAGCACAGTTAGTAAGTATAGAAGTCCTGAACATGAATCAAATTCTGTGTGAGACCAAATATTGAGTACATGGACATTGGGCAGTGCAAAAATTAAACACCTTCAGAACAATTTGAACACAAGAATTGAGAATGATAGTAGATTATGTATGTCGCTATAATGTAACTTAAGCTTATCTTTTACACGCTGAAAAGAAAAGTAAGCGGAAGCACTATAAAACTTTAGCACTTTGTATTCGGATTTTTGGGTCGACAAATTTTGCTTCGACCGTTGGAACCGTAAACAATGTTACATGAGAAGGTAAAGTAACCGCATGTAGACGATTTGGTGTAATAGGTTGATGAAAAGTTCTTATCTTCTGGTGGAGTCTTTGAGTGGTCCAGACTTCCACTAACGGATTTGGTGACTGTTACGTAGCTGTCTGGGTTTTTCTCATCTTTTCCATCCTGTTGATTTGCTTGAATGTGTTTTGAGGGTAGGAATCTAGTGTGGTATTTCTTCTCCTCTATTTTCCCTTTAAAGCCTTCTGGCACTTTGTCTTTGTTATTAGCACCCGCTCCAGATTGGTGAACATTTGTTTTACCATTTTGTGTTTGCACCAATTTAAATTTATCACTGGCACCGCTCACGGATGAAGCCTGTTTTTGTGTTGGCGTACTTTGGGTAAACGTTTTTCTGGTTGACTTCTCAGTTGTTGGTGTTTGAGTGTCTTTCTTTTCCAATTTACTTGATTTTTGTTCAAGGTCACCATTTACTTTATCAGCGGTATAATAGTCATCTTCCTCATATTCGTCATCGTCTTCCTCATATTCTGGTTCATCCGTACCGCCAACTCTACCGCCTGTGCTGCTGGAAGCTGGTTTGGTGCTATCGTCTTTAGGTGTCTGTGATGACGAGCCTGATAATTGATCAATTGGAGGCTGTGCTGTTGCTGATGATTTATGTGCCCTAAGTTTCAGGTCATTTGGAGATGATTCTGTTTGTTCAGGAACTTGTTCCGGTGTGCCACTAAAACGAAAATTTTAAGTTTCAACAGCTTACAAATGAACCTAAATTTTAAATATAAAAAAATCTTACCCAGACTGTGCGAATTGTCCAATAGAGTGGAACAACTGTTTATTCTGTTCACGATATGTTGCTACTTGTTCCTTTGTACCGGATGCTGACTGTGCGGCTCCATGATATGAGATGCCGTATCTTAAATTTAAATCAACCTTTAAACATTGTCTTTAAACGAATTTTGTTAAATTACTTGAAACTTCCTTGAATTTGTGACTGACTTTGACCAGAAATTGCACCTGATTGCGCGGATGCTTGGCCACCTCCGTTAAATGAATGTCCTTCTTCGGTAGCCGCATCGCTATCTGGTCGGAATCCAATTTGTGCCTGAGATGAAGTTTGTCCGGGACCACTTGATTGAGCGTCAGCCAGACCACCCTTTTCATTAGCTTGAACCTCAGATTGGCTATCATGGTTTGTTCCACCGCTCTGCGATGTTGCGGAGGTACCACCAGTTTTTGAATTAACTTGAACTTGAGTCTGTGACCGACCGCTACCTCCTTGACCTTGTGCTGAACTGAGTGCTCCATCTTTATTTCCTGTAACTTGGGCTTGCGCCGAACGATCTCGATCTGATGTTTGGGCATTAGCACTAAAGATACCACCGGAACCGGATACTTGAGTCTGGGCTGTACCTCCATTGCGTGTTCCTTGAGCACTTGCTGTTGCGTCCCCATCCTTTACTGAAGATTCTGCTTGCGAATGAGAGTCATCGGCAAGTTCAGCACCAGTAATTAGTTTATTGGCACTGCCCGGATATCCGCCTTGGATTGCACCTGACACCATTTCCGATCCACCCAAAACAACTTGACCGCCACCGCCTTGTGATAAAATACCTCCACTAGGAATAGTCCCTGAAATTACACCTGGTCCTTGTGCCCCTGAGGGATGCTGACCTCCAGATGGGTATTGTAAACCGTGAACACCATTTAGTTGACCTACCGGATATTGACCATCACCAACTGGATATTGAACTCCACCTATTAACGGTTGCCCTCCCGTTGTTGGATATTGTCCACCTGCAGGGTATTGTCCGCTCGCTGGGTATTGACCACCTGCCGGATATTGTCCGCCGGATTGTGGCCCGGTTGTTGATGTCACTCCTCCAGCAGGATATTGACCACCTGAATGTATTTGTCCTCCTGATGGGTATTGCCCACCTGATGGATATTGTCCACCAGATCCTTGTCCTCCAGAAGGATAATCAACTGGGTATTGTCCAGTTCCTGGATATGATCCTCCGGTTGTTTGTCCTCCGGTGGGATATTGACCACCTGGTGGATATGGTCCTCTTGAGGGGTGTTGTCCACCAGTAGGTGATTGTCCTCCTGTGGGATATTGTCCCCCAGTAGGATATTGTCCACCAGTCGTCGATTGTCCTCCAGCAGGATATTGTCCCCCAGTAGGATATTGTCCACCAGTCGTCGATTGTCCTCCAGCAGGATATTGACTGCCACCAGTAGGATATTGTCCTCCGGTTTGTTGAGTTCCACCTGATGGATACTGTGACGCACCATGCGAACCTATCAAGTTGTTTGGTTGACCACCTCCTGGAAATTGACCAACTGTAGGATATTGTCCACCAGCTAGATGTTGTCCACCAGCTGGGTGTTGTCCTCCAGCTGGATACTGTCCGGATGGTGCATATTGTCCTACTGATGTTGGATGTCCACCAGCAGGGTATTGCCCTCCACTTGGATGTTGACCTCCGGCAGGGTACTGTCCGCCTGTTGGGTGTTGTCCGCCACTTGGATATTGACCACTAGATGGATATTGTCCTCCTGCAGGTATTTGTGCTCCTGAGGGATATTGTCCGCCAGATGGGTATTGCCCACTGGATGGATACTGACCTCCTGCATGATATTGCCCTCCCTGAGTAGGTTGTCCTCCAGCATGATGTTGCCCTCCCTGAGTAGGTTGTCCTCCAGCTGGATATTGCCCTCCCTGGGTTGGTTGTCCTCCTACAGGATATTGCCCTCCCTGAGTAGGATATTGTCCACCCTGAGTAGGATGTCCTCCTGCAGGATATTGCCCTCCCTGAGTAGGCTGTCCTCCTGTAGGATATTGCCCACCATGAGTAGGCTGCCCTCCTGCGGGATATTGTCCTCCCTGAGTAGGCTGATATTGGCCACCTGGGTGTGACCCACCTGATGGGTACTGACCTGCAGAAGGTTGCTGTCCAGTTTGTCCTGGGTACTGACCAGATTGGCCGCCTGAATATTGAGCACCGCCATTCGGATATGGCCCAACTGGTTGTTGGACTCCACCTCCATGCTGGCCAGTTCCACTGGGTTGATGAGCACTGCCTCCAATTTGTCCTACAGGTTGTTGTCCTCCTGAATTTGAATACTGATCTCCTGGGGATACGGGTCCTCCAATTGAAGCTAACTGTCCACTTAAACCGCCAGTACCAATTACAGTTCCTGGAGCATATTGTCCAGGGCGAATTCCTAATAAATCACAACGGATTAAACATAGTCCTCCAGGAAGAACCCTAACACCTTGTAAAGCGCTTGAGGGGAGAAGTCCTGTGGTTCCTATGTTCGTTGTACAATATGGGATATCAATAAGATAAAAGCAACTTTAAATTAATTGTAAAAATGTGTGTGATTAAAAGTCTTACCTTGATCCGTTCCTGAAATAACACCATTAGTTGTTCCATCTCCATAATTGCCATTTTGATTAGAAGGGTGACCATTGCTACCTTGACCGTTAACTAAGTTAGGTTGTCCCTGTCCATATCCACGATCTCCAGCGGGTGATATTCCAACACCAGAAAGTCGTGGGTCTTGCCCTGGTCCGCTTCCACCAGTGACAGAAGGTCGGCCTTGAATATATTGCTGGCTAGGAGATCCCGATCCAGGTAAACCAGCACCATTATATCCCCCATTTTGAATACCAGAACCCGCTGGATAGCGACCGCCATCCCCAGGAGTTCCAGATCCTCCAACATTAAAACCACCGTTATTGCCTGGACCACTACCAGGACTAGCACCACCAACTGTTCCTGGAGCTCCAACAATTCCAGCACCACCATTATTTCCAGGTCCTCCTCCTATTTGTGTCCCAGGAACTCTGCCATTACCATATCCGTTAGTAGTGCCGGAACCTCCACCAACACCAGAACCTCCGCCCAAACCAGGACTTGCACCATTGCCAGAAGTTCCACCATAAGTTGGTCCTCCACCAACACTTGGACGACCACTACCACCAGGACCACCAGGACCACCACCAAATCCAGGACCGCCACCAACATTAGGACCACCGCCAACATTAGGACCACCACCAACATTAGGACCACCACCAAATCCAGGACCGCCACCAACATTAGGACCTCCACCAAATCCAGGACCGCCACCAACACTAGGACCACCGGTAACACCAGGACCACCACCAACACCAGGATATCCAGTACTTGGAGCGTATCCTCCACTACCACTTCCACCACCGTTTGAATATCCAGGCACGGTTCCAGTTCCAGGACCAGCCCATCCATTGCCATTTTGTGCATTGTAAGGACGCCTTCCACTTTGATCTTGCCCAATTAACTTCCCGGATGTTCCGGCTCTAATTGGATCCGGACCTAAATAAACCAAAATCAAATTTTATTATTGGTTAAAGACTTTGAAATAATTACTGTACCGTAGGTCGAGTAGCCAGTGCCAGTGCCAGCACCAGTTCCACTTCCTCCACCTCCCCCTAAACAGTCGCTGCAATCACCACTCGATGATTGACTTTGTGCTTGGCCCATTCCGTTTGATCCAGCTTTACAGATTAAATAAAGATTAATATGCAATTAATGAGGATTTTTTGCTGTCATTTAATAGAAATGTATGAACACTAGTATATAACTATTTACCAACGGTCGCTCTCGAGCCATCGTGAGATGCTTGTGCTTCGGCTTTTCCATCTTTTGCATTATCCCCAAAATTTAAATACTGTGATTGTGTTTGACCACGAAATTTGCCAAAACTACGTTTCAAACGCGCTGCCTCATCTTCTGATGCTTCTCCTTCCAAATGAATCGGACTATTTGTGTCAGTTTGCTGGTAAATGGAGTAAAACAATTGTTATTATAGTTTTATTTTATTATTAGTTATTCCTTGTGAGCAACGCGCCAGTGAATATATCAATCATCAATCTAAATTGATTTTGACTATATTTTGATTTCATGTATTTTATGTGTCTGCGTCTGTTCTTATTCATTGGGCTTTGTATTGTAAATTATTTTGCGATTAAATAATAGTTATTTGCTACTTTAGAGTTCACCATTAATGTTGTGTAATAATCGATTTAGGTCAATCACATAGTTAGTCACACCCTTAATCATAAGCTCTTGGCCTTGCTTGATATGATTTTATAATATCTCAAATAATAATAAATCACAAATTATTGAATTAACCAACTCAACATCTTTCTCTGAAGAATTAGATCAACTCGAAGCAGTCCAATACTGGTTCCATATTCCATTTTAATTAATTACAACGACAACGAGTACAAGTGTAACTTTTCAAAATGGTCTTAAAATTGTACTCTGAATTTTCTAATTGAATCGTTATCACTGGCTGTTAGTTATAGGTTAGGCTTTAAATGGGGACTACAATATTCAGCCCTAAAATCATTAAACTTAAATGTTTCCACAGAAAACAACAACAAAATATCAACCATTTGGGGTCAAACTCAAAGTTGCGCACCACCGATTTTAGGCTATTTGTTTTTTCGTGTGTATTTTTTTTCGCAAGACAACGCGACAATCCAATGATTATAAGTTTAAGAGAGATAACACTTTGAGTGTGCACGCAATCCTTATAAAACGAGTATGTACCACAAAAATAGGTTTCAGATTATCTAACCTTGGACTTATTCGATTTAATGTATAGTTTAAAATACAACTCATTTCCGGCACAATTTTCAATTCTTAATTTTTGATTTCTTATGATGTAATATATTGCACACACTTAAGTGTTTTTAATTTTTAGAGAAATTCTGTAAAAATTGTACCTGTTGGGCTTCCAGTGCTGCACCAGCTGCAATGGCTATCATTGAGAGGGGCAACAATGCCCAAATAATGGGCTTCATTGTTGCTAATCTGGAAGAATTTATTATATATTTTCTTAGAAGTGTGTCCTTAAATTTTAATAATAATGTGTGTGTAGTAAAATATTTTATTTAAAATCCATGTCTTTAGGTGATTCCATGTTAATTGTAATAATTTTTTTTTTTTAATTTCAAATAAAAATTTGATACGTTTCAGAAAAGTGAGAAAAATTAAAAAAGTGAATAAATAAATAAATGAATTCACAATTAATTAACTTTTACTAATTACATTTTTTTATAAAAAATTGTGCGCTAATTAAATTATTTTTGTAACACTTAAATATAACTATAATTTATTTTTGTTATTCTTTAGCTGGATAACATTTGAATTAAAATCCACTTCTTCACAGTAAATTGCTTCCACCAGCACAATGATATTTCATATTATTAAAATATTTTGCATGCATTCACAAGTCATTTAGCTTCCACAATTCATTCATTCATGTTAAAACATAATAGAATCGCAGTCACAGTTCAATCAACTGCCAATATGACGCAGAAATTCTGTTCATTGTAGACAGAATATATCTTAAGATTACAATCTGCTGCACTTATGCATTTTAAAGAAAACCATAATCACATAATCCGTTAGCTTCTATTATTAATTCACCAACATTTTTCACTTAATCCTTCAGCACTGTTAACACTTACCAAACAAAAGCACTTTTTTCAATTAAATTCCGATACTAGAATCGATCACTTCTAAAGCTTTCCACAAAATTATAGAAAAACCTTGGGCAACTTCATGCACAGACAAACAGATTTTTTCGAATTCTTTTGCACTAATCCGAAGTATTGAAAAAAGTTGGACTGTTCGTTAGAAGGACCACGCTACGACTGAATTTAACAATTTAACCGTCCGACCGTCCCATTGGATTGCTAGTTTTTAAGTGATCCCATAACGGCCGGAAACATGGAGAGACCGTGTGAGAGCGCGCGCGCGATTTGATCATCAATTAAATATATATAGGGGGCTTATTATTGCGAATAAATTAAACTGATGGAACTCGTGTGTGTACACACATTCTTGAGCCTGCTAACGTTGTGCGTCTGTCGTTGCGTCAAATAAAAGACTCGACTTTTGACCCATTTTGGAAATATACGCCAGGCCAGAGAATTATATAGACGGCAACGTTGACACACAGAAAAAAAAAACAGACATTAAATAGAAACCAAAATGGAGTAAAACATATCAACTAGCTATAACGATTAAAAGACGATATACGCGTTTCTGTTACACGATCATAACATATTTTTCACACATGAGGGAGAGCATATGTGCAAGAGGCAATAAGATTTTATTGGTATTTCCTAACAAGTAGACAAGTGTATGTTAAACTAATTGTTAAACCAATTTTTTTTTTTCTTCAACGCTATATAAGTTGTTGATTACTTAATCGACTGATGGCCTTTCAGAGTTTTGTACTCACTAAATACATGTGGAGAACACATTCAAATGAATCTCTTTGGAAATTGCAAGAAAGTGGCTCGTCGCACATGCGCCTGATCTTTGCTAATGCGTTTGCAATTGATTTCTTAAGTGGTGTTAAGCACATGATGCCAATAGACGAAGTGAGCACTCGACACTTTAAGTTCTATGCGGTAATAAACAATGTTTTATGTGTGGAAACTAGGGTAACGGGGTAGCTGGTTTTCTAGGCAATATCGGCAACAAGTGATTTTGGATAGACCTAATTCTAATTCATGTTGATGCTTTGTGTAAACAGTAGATTGTTTCATACATGTACTGCGATTTATGTATGTCAACAAAAATGGATTTATTAATATCCTCGAGACTATTGGGGCGGAACGAAAATGATTAATGCTACATTGATCAGATATTCTAATGAACGTCCTTGAACTGTGTACAAATTGAATTTAAAATAGAACATTGTTTAAAATGAACTAATCCTGTTGCTTTTATAAATATTTAAACGACTTTTAATTAACGAATCAAAACATGAAACCCATTTGGAAGCCTTTGAATAAAATTAAACAATGAACTTCAAATGCTTTTCAAATCATGAATTAATTTCACATATGTTACGAGGTACATTAACAGTATCTGACATTGAACGATTTTTCACACAATAATAATTAACCAATTCTTCGACGATTTCTTGCCAAATGAGAATTTGTTTTGTTCCCAACAGCCCATTTTACATTTTCATGCAAATGCGTGTGTAATTAAGTGAAACTGAAAGCCATCGTTTAGTTACACGCATCTCAATTAGTTTCGTATAGTGTAGCACATTTTAGGCTGTCCACTTATGATGCGACACAATTTAATTGATTTTAATTGAAGCCAATTGCAACATCTAAATATCGAACATTGTATGCTCTTAGATTGCATTATGAAAGAATGCATGCACTCGACACTTTTATAAGATGGTAATGCGAATAGTCATCTAGCACAAAATGTATATTTATAGACACGATGAGTTTATTGTGTAAATAACTATAATATAAAGACGTTCATTCAGAACAAAATTAACAGCTAGCAAGTCTGCACTCTGCAGTCTGCATCCTTCAAACAAGCACAGATCTAATCTGAAAAGAAATTGTTGAGATAAATATTTTTAGATCTTAGCTTTAACAAAATATTTCCTTTAGTAATAAAATTTTGAGACAAAAACCTTTTTACTTTAGTTGTTTTTGTTTCATAAAGTTCCAATTCTCTGCTAGCTGTAAAAATTACGCTACTGATAACCATGGAAACCTATTCTTTTTCATAAAAAAGCTATTTTTGTGAATTAAAATTCATCTCTTCAATCAGTTTGAAGTATATTTTAGTCATGTATTTATTCAGTCATCACTTATAACTAAAAATGAAATTATCAGCAGAGTAATTGTATACAAAATGAGCCAAATTCATTCGCTATAAAGCTGTAGCTATCAATGAGTTAATTGCTTATTCCTCTTTAACATACACTTTAATACTGTGGTCTGTGAATAGATTGCCCATTAAAAATAATGTTTACATTTATGTATTATTGTACAAAATGAATAAAAAAAAGAAAAGATTAAAAATGTAATCATTATGAAACTAATGAAACCAATATTGTATTAATTTGTACATGATTTTATTTATTTTAGTAACATGATTTTACCGATTATGGATTTAATTGATTTTTATTGAAAAGGACTGAAGTAACTATTCTATTAGATTAACTGTTTAAAACCACAAGATTTATTGAAAAACATTTAAAAGCAGAGTATTATAATACTATTTAAAATTAGAAGGATCTGAAAAAGCCACATAATAAGCCATTATATTTATGTAAACTTCAAACTTTAAAAATATGTTGTTTTAAAATGGTTAATATAATTAATTGTCGAAAATTGGATTTCGAGTTCTGTTGCTTTTTATTTTTTAGCAGCAATTAGTTCAATTTTATATTGGAATGGTCGCGGTCAAAATAAAGAGACGTCAAACGTTGACCTTGACTGAAGGACGGGCGACGCAATGGCTTGACAAAACCTTCCTTAAAAAACATCATTTATAAAAAAAAAATTTCAGTGATCTCATACTTTAAAAATGTGCTAAAATGTGTAAAAATGTTGCGTTTTTATAAAGTGAATTATGTTGTTAAACAAACACTTATAAGTTATTTAAATAGTATGATCATTTGGATCTAACAGATCAGTGGATATTGCATTTTTATTAATGAACTTGTTTAACTATTATTATTAAAGGGTCATTGTTATTAATTAACAATAATGAATTTACAATTCTGCAATCTCAATTTACACAAGAAATTTACAATTATATTATTAATTGTGTTATTAAGTTTCTGTGAAAGCTTTGCTATTGGAAAAAGACATAAATCTGCAGCTTTGGTGAAAAGCATCGCAGCTTTCATTTCGAAAAAAACGTTTTCAATATCGAAAAAAACAACAGCGTCATAAAAACATACAAATTAAGATTTATTTTGATATGAATTATATTTTAATACCTTTAACGGTTAATAAGTTTGTTACATGGTTTTGATCAACATTATAAAATATCCATATTATTTAATTATGTGGTAAAGCATTTGTATCGACAATATTTTAAAGAACACACAGGTATAAATAACGCAAGGTAATGACGATTACATTAAAGCTCTTTAGTCTTTACCATTCAAGTTCAATTGAGGGGGTGTTCAAAAAAGGGTGCGTACGTCACAAATGCACACACTCGCATATTGACATTCTATACATACAGAAGCGTACAATTGAGTTCGCATGAAAAGCACAATTTATATGTACGTACCTTAAAATTATTCGCGTAGAGGCTAAATACACACACGCCGATGCGCAGAAGCACGCTATCAAACATTTCATTGATCCCTTTCGAAAAGCAACGTACAGTGGGTAAGACGCTGAGCGTCGAGACGCCAAAAGGTATACCAACAATATTTGTGTTTAATGTGTGTGTTGGTTCCAGTGGGAGCGAGGGAGACACGTTAAGCTTTTATAACCGTTAAACGGTGTACTATGCTGCGTATACATGATACGCATACATGCAACCCGAAAGTTGGTTGAAATGCCAATCTTGTTGGTCGGTCGCGCCACTGAGAAGAGAACGTTAAAGCCTGAAGAAGCGAATGGTTGTCCGACGAGGAACAGTGTTATAATTTTTTCCCCAAAAAAATTTCTGTTTTCCGTTTTTGAGTTTTCCACAAAATATCAATTCTTACAACAAACATTGAGGCCAGTTTTGGTTAAAAAAAATTTAACTCGAAGTGATTGTGCTTTTAAATGTGTAAAAAAGTGTGCTCATTAAACGTAATGAAATGAATTGTGTGCGGAAAAAGCTTTTGGTGTGAAAATTATACACAAATTGAGTGAAAAGAAAAACGAGAAAAAGAAAAATGGCCAAGCTATGGCCTGTAAAATTTTTGGGTCATCCCGTCGCGACAACGATGAAGCTGCAATAGCTGAAGAAAAATGTGGGTCTTTGGTCAAAAAAATATGGGAATTAATTAAATCTAGTACTTATTAGAAATTATTGATCATTTTATTGGAATTTTTTTTTTCTGATGAGGAAATGGAGGAAAATCTCAATGTGGAAATTTTTTGTAACGTGTTATCTTTTTTACATATCCTGGAATAAAAAAATAATCTTTTTCTTCTAAAGTCGACTTAAGCGTAATTTAGAAAATTGTAATGTGAAATCTGGAATCTCTTAAAATATTGCTTTTCCAAAAAAAGAACAATTTCATGGCTTTTCTTTGGTTTAATGAAAATTTTCTTTCGGAATTTTCCTACTGTACGTGTATGTGTGCCTCCGATATAGATGTATATGATAAGCGTGTACACATTTCCCCGCTGATGTATATAATGTTCTGCAAAACCGCACGAGGTAATCTGTCAGCGTGTGTGTACGGAATATATGTGTATATTGGATATCGAGCTGTACACCAGCATACACTGCACAGTGCGAAGATATTAAATGTAGGAGAATATTGAACTTAATTTTCACTCGACATGTATCGCGGAAAACTCCTGCACATTTCATTTATAGAAAAGTGTGTGTGTTGTCAGTGAATGTGTTGAATCTGGAAGTTCTGATTGTAAATTCAAGGGATTTTCTCGGATGTGTAACATGTGTGCCACTCGAAATTTTCCTAACCATTTCCCCATTAACCATTTTACATGCGAATGAAGAAATTGGAACAAACGTCTAATATCTTTCTACGTTAATTATTAACTCATTATCAATTGATTGCCGCAAAATTGTTTATCAATATTTAATGATTGATGTGTTTAATTAATTATTGTAAATTGTAATTGCTTTATTGAATTGTTAAGGAATTTTTAAATGGTTGTAAATTGAATTAAAAGGAGCCTACAATTTTTTAAACTTTCCATCACTTATTGCAACAGAATAGATCGACGTTACTCTTCAGTGCGGAAAACTATTGTTAAGGTGATTCAGAAATTATGCATTCAGTGATGTCAGATAATGGCACTCTGTAGTGATAAAAAAACGTTGAACTGCTTCCCGTCTGTATGAAAAGTGGTTTTGCTTAGTGGTGAAAAATTTTGTTACAAATAAATTGTTTGTTGCAAAGAATTTAGCAAAGTTTGTGGTCAATGACGAGAAAAGAATGAATTGAACAAAAATGTGTATTGAAGATAGTTGACCAATTGAGAAGAGGTATAGAGATAGTTGCCCCCAAGCGAACCAAATAGGGGTGGTGGTGATTGTGAGTGAGGGCGTACGTGCATCAACGTATTTCCCAGCAAGCGTGTGTGTGCGTGTGTGTGAGTGTCATCGCCATAATCGAGTGAAAAATATATGTGGAAAGTATATTTAGTGCGGAAACATATTTATTAAGCCAGATTATTCGAATTGAATGTACCTATATCATTAAAAACGTATTGTGTACGAAAAAGCAGACTTCATTTTGTGCTTGGTAAGCCATATAATTATTTAATAAAAACCTGATAACTCTAAAATTTGGATTCACATACTGTGGAGTTCCCAATTTAAACGTAAACCCTCAATTAAATTCCGTTCTAAAAATATATTAACAATTAAAAAGGTGATAAATTTTCGTTCACAAATTCGATGATATGTGTGGCGAAATGTTTGTGTATTTGTGTGCGTATTCCTGATTTTTGGGGTTGCGATAGAATACACACTAAAAATGGTAAAACGTTATCAATATTTGTTACACAATACACATATACAGATAAGCATTTGTGAAAGCTCACTCACAGCTTAAAGGAGCTTTTTCTCTTCGTTGTTTAAATACATATTGACTGAGTGAAGCCTAAATTGCTGATACATGTAAATGATGGTGTGTGAATGTGTGTATTCGAAAAAAAATTAATTCTTAGCAAATGCCACCCCTCAAAAGCTGTATACATATCAATTGCTACACACACAACGCTACAGTATTCTATTTCTACGTATGTATAATGTATAACACTTCCATAGAATGTCAGAGAGAAATTATGCTTTCTAACAGCGAGAATGAAATCGATAAAAAACATAAAATATATTTTCTTTTCCTCACATCTTTATTAGCCGTTCTGATTATTTATTTTGTTGCTACTTATTTTAGGCATATACCCACACACACAAATTCTTGAATCCAATATTTAAAGTGATAATGGCAACAACGACAAAACAAGAGCTATGCAGCAAGTTAGCAGTCAAATGAAATATTTTAATAATCCACTATGTGCTTTGCAGATTTGCGATTATGTGCCTATGTCACAAAGCAAACTCGAGTTCATACAAGGAATTACACCCAGCCAGTGCAAGAAGTAGCAGACAGCATTGTGACAAATTTGAGGTTGAAAGGAATTGTCCATGTTATTTAAAATGGGTCATATAGAATTTCAAAGTAGAAGAAAGGTGCGGACGGGGTGATCTCAAATGAATGAGTGGAAAGCTTTTGCAGGACGGTATTTATTGTATTAAAAGTTGTGGTAATGGGTTTTAAGCTCTTGTGATTTCGCATTCTCTCTTCCTTTTGTTGTATAAACGGTGACGGTGATTTTTTTAGTGCTCCAATCGGCAGACAATGTACGACTACATATTAAACAATTTATCAGATAGCTGCACAGTGGTTCACATGGTATCCCAATAAATTAATTATTGAAATTTTGTAAATACGTCCTTTTAAGCATCCCCATTATTCAGTGGGGATGATCACGGCGACTGGTGTTAGATATTAAGGTTTGGTTTAACGTTTGAGTTAATCTGACAGGATGTACGACTGATAAATTGATTTCCCATTTGTGAGGTCATTTCTCGTTTAATTTGTTCAAGTGGATTTGTGGTATTAAAGTCAATTTAATTGATTGATATTTACCATCGAAAACGGCGTTCAGAAAAAACTTTTTTTAAATGATTTTTTCAGAATGCATATTTAAATTGCTTTAGTTAAAAATTACATATTTTAAAAGACTTGCAATATTTCTTTGACTAATAAATCCCAATCTTAATTTTTGATAAATGATTTTTTTTAATTAACTATCAAAAATTTAATTTAACTGCAGTTTTTTTCTCATAACAATGAAAAATGATTTAGATTAGTAATTTTCTCTGTGGTGTTTGAATTAATTTTCTTTCAATGAACATTTTCTTACAGCTTTTATCTCTTTTAAAAGCTTTTGATTAAAATCCCACTCATGACAGCATCCAATTATCCATTTTTCTTTCTTAATAAATATAACTAGGGCAATTTATTTTCATTCTCTTTCATCACTCCTACATGCGTTATTATTGCCGTTTATATGCGAGTAGTCTGAGTTCTATTCATTGTGGTAATAAAAGTTGCTCCATACTAAATCGATTGCTACCCACTCGCGTTGTTAGTTGGTTGTGCAAACGGGATCATTAGAGATAAACTTTGATATCCCCGCAATATACAAACAGAAATTGTTTTGCGCTTTAAAATGCTAACCGTTTGACCCTTAACATCTACATAATAAAAATGCTGACGGTTAAGCATCCCACAGTGGTACTCAAATGAATAATGCATGATAAAACGGTACTCGCACGTATAACTTTCTGTTGGATATTTAAGGCTTGAAATAAGTAGTCCCATAAAGTTTTATCAATACGTATAAGTTTAAAAACAAATCTTTAAAGAGGAAAATTAAATGTTTTTTTAAAATCAAATATGTGTATAGTTTTTTATAGCTCAGTTCTGTTAACCTAAATATTATGATTGTCGGCATAAAATTTTGTATATCATTGTAATTTTTTTTTCAATTTATATTATAATATTAGTGTCAAATTAATTTTGTCTTAATTTAAAAAACCTTTTTTCTTACAAAATTGCACTGACAATTAGATTTTAATTTCTTCAAGGCCAAAAAAGGATTCAACATTTTCGTTTTGTAATTTAACAAACTTCGTACATATTTTAAAAAGACACGTTTCTGGTTTTATGCTGCACAATCTTTACAAAATAAACCATACCTATACATATATGTACTGTAAAAGCAATACTTAACGCAACAGTAGCGCAGCCCCTCGCAGAGTGAGCTTTTCAGTGAGCGACACAATAGAGGCGCGCTTGCAAACTGTATACGGAAGGCAAATATAATTGTGTAATATACAGTTATATATACGAGTACATAGATATTATGTAAATATTATCATTCGGGCATGCGCATTGCCAATTTCAAATTATCAACCTATTTTCGCGTTTGACAAATTATGGCTTGGTACGCTGGTATAACTTGTGAGTATATATGTGCACTGTTTAACATAATAATTATAAATTACAGTTGTTTGCTGTAATTGTGTGCTACATTTTGTGTTTAAAATCGCGTTAATTACACATAGTCAAAATTGTATGTAATTGAGGAAAATGTAAAATATCCTTTTTGTGAAATTTGAATTGAGCATCATTGTTAAATGGGAAATGAATTTTCCTCGCCGGATTTGCATTACTCAATCGAAAATTTGTCTGAAACTACATTTAGATGAAACTTTTAAATTGTTCATTTTAACGAAATATGTTATGATATTTTTAGCTATGTAATTAAAACGCTTTTATTCAACTCCTCGAATCAAATAAATTACAAATTTAATGAATAAGTTTTGTTTTCACTAAACCAAGATGTCTTGTAGTCTTTTAGGTTATTCCGTAGATAATCAATACTATTTTTTTGCAGAAATCTGTTAAACAGTTTTCTTTTCAAGTATTATTATTATTATTATTGCACCAAGTTTTACCGACTACAAATAAATAAAATAAAATCATTAACAAATCACAACTAATGTATTAAATTATTAGTGGCAAATCATTTTGGGTCAATAGGTTGGGTAGTTATGCACTAAAACAATAAAGTTCTTGTTGTGGTTCAAATTATTATTTACATTTTCGTTTATGATTTTGATCATATCAACAACATTAACATGTAAAGTCACAAATCAAATTTGAATGAAGTTATTCTCCACCACTTCTGCCATAATAATTTATTGACCAATTTTATTTATGTTGAAAATAAACACATAATATGAACATTGAACTTTTACCCAGAGAACAATGCCAATAAATCATTCAGTATGCGTGATTGAAGCGCCAGACTTTTAAGCTCATTATAAAGTCACGCTATATTCAAATTGTCGATTTGTTTAATATACAAGTGGAAATTTAAAGCATCCTGTTCGTGGGTATATTCACTTTGTGAAGCTAAAAATATCTTGAATCCAAATAAGAAAATTGTATTACTTGGAAATTATAATAACTCAAATTGATGTAAATTGGTCATAATTACTTTGATGTCTATTTAGTAATGCAACATTCATTTCAACTTGCAAAATTTAAATCAATATTTAAACTGAAAATATATAGTGAAAGCTGCTACTAATTGCTTTTATTCGGAGACATCCCAAGTTTCATTAAATACTATATTTTTGTGTTTGTCAAAAGTAATTACAAAATTTTTATTAAAAAGTAAATTTAGACAATCTTGAATTCAAATCAAATAGTAAAACAGGTGGTTTTCAAAATCATGGCAAAAACTCTTAAAAAATTAAATATTCATTGTCAAATATTTCAATAAAAATGCATAAATGAGATTCAAGAAACGATCGAAAGCATCATGGTACAACAATAACATTAATGTGTTTCGCGACTGCAGACAATAAATTCAATGTACTTTGTTTTTTCTAAAAAAAATGTGCAGTCATGTGCATTATTGTGCCACATAACAAATTCGCACAACGTACGATAGCAACTTCTAGTTTATATACTCTGCACCCGGAAGTCAGAATAGAGCTAAACCCGTTGGCTAGAAAATGGATTGGAGAATGGGGATGTCTCCGATCTAACACCAATGTAAATTTAATGGAAGGTCAAAATTCCCTGGAGGTAATAGAAAATCCTTCTGCACAAAAATGTTATATCCATTATGTAGAACATGAGCGTTGAATGCTTAACCCTTTTTTGTGTTCTCATCTCCGTAATAATTGTAATCCACAGCGGTACGAAATTTGATTTAAATTTTATCTTCTACAAGTCTACACACTACACGAAAACAGATGTTTTTATTTTAGTTTATATCACACACGATTAAGAGGTACATCTAAATTTAGATGACTTTTTAAAACTACAGTTCACCCTCGTTTAAAGTTGTATTTACACAACGTTATTACAATTTAATGCGGTAATCGAACTTCTTTGAATCTATTGACATTTAAGATTTTTTTTTGAATTTCCCTGATAGCATGGCGTTTTTATGTAGGTTCCAACTCGCGGTTTACATTAGACATTTTTTTAGGCAGAACATATGTTATTCATTTTCAACATTTAAAAAAATGTTTGAATCATAAATGTTCTGACATTTCTGCCTAATCTAAACCCCTGGTAAAATCGGTGCTATACGAGGGACTACTGTGAATAAATAATAGAAGTAAATATGTAGAAATAGCTACATACATTTTCTTAGACAATGCTGTTCAATATTTGTAAATTCATGTTTTTAAATAGCATTGTTTTCCAAACCAAGAATAATGTAAGGTATAAGAATTGAAATAAAAAATTAAAAAGAAACCATTTAAACAAATTACACTTTAGACAATTTTGAGGAACCACAACATGGGCATTTGTTGTCTTTAAAATTTCTTATTAATTACTAAAACACATTTTATGATAATTTTTAAAAATTCCTTAGAAATTTCTTAATTCTCTATTCTTTGCAGAAAATATTATTTAAAATATAATTCGTAATTTTCGAGTTAAAGCAGTTAGAATACGAAAAGTGGAACTAAAAAATATCTTACTTCTTAAATATGTCAAATTTATTTATTAATTATTAGTATTTTTCCACCTTTTAAGACACCTAAATTCTTAGACCGCTCTACCCTACTTACTACAACAGTGACTATGCCAATCAATTAAGTATATGAACTGTGAAATGAATGAAAACACGAGTAAATGAATATATGGTATTAAGTGTGTGGTTGGCTACGGTATTTCCCCCTTACTTATGCATTTTCAATCGATGATTCACTTAACGATATACATACAGTGAAATGAACTATCAAGTCGCCCCCTCTGTAATGTAAAACATGTTACGTAAATTGCATCAATATATTTTGTATATCTAACAATTCATATCAGTTAAATTATTTATGGATTAGCAGGAGAGTTTATTACTCGATACAAGTGCTGGGCACATCCGACTACTCTGTCTACAGTCTGTATAGTATGAACTCTGTGAATTTGGTGTGGTTGTGTCTTTAGGCGTGCGAGGCATGAACTTTTAAGTATCGATTTTTGATTAAAGCCAGAGATTGAGGATGTGGAATTTCCAACTATTACTTTCCCTGTCTTGTTACAAATGTAAACGCGCTTGAGCACACTTTGCTTCTTATATGTTATATATACTGTAGTGAGTAGTCTATTATAGGTAACTTAATATCTGCTTAAGGAACTCTGTAATCAAAGTGCTATACAAAATTAATAAAATTAATAACGTCCCTTTTGGAAAATCATTAGTACATCATTTGAGTTTAATTTTCATAAGATCATCACGTTGTCTTTTATTATTATTTAAGCACAATTGCTTTAAGAAAAAAAACAACAAATTCGTTTAATAAAAATAGAATTGAAATACCTTGATCCCAAACTAATCACAAATGTAATTTATAAAATTGTAACTGTGATCAAATATAGTTGAAAAGCTGTTTGAACTTCAGCGTTGCTCCCAATTTAACTCATTTACGTAATAAGAAAATGATGTGCTTTTGAATAGAATAACATTTTCTTCATCTCTACAAATAACTGAAACCTATTTTCGGAAACTATGGTATTTTCACAGAAGCAGCTCATACCAATCATAAAATAACATGATTGTTAGGATTGAGTTAAGTCAAAATCATATTCATGAAATGGTTGTTCTAAAAATATTCAAAATGTAAAGTCAATTTGCATTGCACGTTTTTTCACCTTTGATCGTATATCTGTTTGAACATGCACACATTTATTGTATTTGTTCGTAGACAGTCATGTATCAGCAATAAAGATCTTAATAAATCTAATGTTTGTAGGAATCTCTCCCATTTGTTGTTCTACAAGATTACGTATTGGCGATAAATATTATGCCCAATCGCTACAAGAAAGTATTTCCACTTACAAAAATGGTCCAGTTAGTTCGGATATATTTGCGCAAGTGGCACACACAGCTTGCCTTTAATGGATGTCTCAGTGCTGTGGTGATGTATCAGATGACAAGAGGAAGGAATAATGTCGTGAGAAAGGTCATGAGGGTTGGGGGATGTTAAACATTGCGACATGTTTATTACGAAAACATATTAACCCAGTTTGGTGAACCATTGCGTTTTCGTTTAGCATTATACAATTATATTTTATATTATACCCACATTATATTCGACATTTATGTACATCCATCCAACATAAGTGTGCACATATATAATAATTGTAATATATAGGGCAACATTTTGCATGTTTTATTGTGGCTGTGTAAGCAATTTTCACGGCAGTGCCAATATATTGTCATTCCACTAGTTAAACATTAAGCAATGTGCAAGCAGCTGAAGCCAGAAAAAGTCTACAACATTTTTGTGGAAGCTTTAATGTCGAAATTTTGTGTGCGATTTATCTCGTTCACAAGAAGAAAGATTATTTAAATATTTGCCGTATACACAAGTATAAATTAAATTCTGTGTTCTATTATCTTTGTAAATTCTGCCGGCAATAATATTTGTCTTCCTCTTTCATCCGCTTTTGCGCTTTTCTTGATCTCCACGATGAAAAGTGGCATCCTCACGATTTGACACTGTCCAAATTCCAAACACAATACATTTTTCTGGCACATTCACTTACACATCTGCACTATTTATTCCGCCACTCCGATATACATTTTTACAATTCTCGTTCTCCGCTCGGATATTTTTTCCACGAATTCAAATTGTCCGTTGGGAATTCAAATTCAATTTTCAATCTCCTTGTATGCACGTCCCATGTTTTGCACTAAGCTCGGCATTTGTGGTTACTCGCACATTATAAATGTAATGATATAGCTGTGATTGGGCTGTTTGGGGATTGACGAAAGTGGTGTTGAAAATACGTAGTCACATTCCTTTTTGGATTGCAATCTTTAGCAGGAATCTCATCATTTAAATTTCAGAAAAAATGTTGTGTTTAAGTGAAATTCCATTAACATGTTGAATTGTCCGTTAAAAGTGTTTTGCAACTCGAAAGACTTTTTGTTCCCTTAACTTAGAGGCGCTTATGTTTTTTTTTTCATTATTTGAGTTATGTTTAATACCTTTTTTAACTGAGGTAATAATTTTATAATTTTCTTTTGTTGCTTTTAAATATGTGGAGCCTAATTTGTTTTTGTAAGAAAAGGACACTGCTTTAGTCAAATTTATTAAGATTAAGTTTTAGTTTTGTATTTTTCGTTTCTTAACCACAGTATTTTTTGCGATGAGATTTTAATATTTGTCCACGGATTCCTATTATCGGTTTCGGATTTAATCAATTTTTGCTCGAACTCTTTTTAGGGTAGTCTTACTTTTGCAAATTTAATTACAAAATAATTTATTTTATTGCGTAAAAAAACTAATCAATAAACTAGCAATTTATTAAATGGTTTTACAATATAATTTGTACGAAAAAGTGATTTTTGTAAGTCGCAAAGAAACATTACTGTAACACAGAGTCAAAAAAAAATTCAGTAAAAAACAGAGCTCTGTAAAAAAAACATCAAATCGATGGGAAGGATTTACGCAAACATAACATTCTCCAACAGACACAGCACAATAGGAAGGGTGAGCTCCAAATGAAATATGAACTCTGCCGTCGACTTTCATGTGACTTCATCCTACTTCTTTATTTTTTGCATGTATACGAGCACAAATAAAGAAAGGGAACGGGGTAAAACAAATATAACATTGCTGCTGGTGCCAAGTAGGACCAATCGGAGATGACACAGTCAATGTCATCGCCATTCTCTATTACAGTCAATTGTGTGGCGACGGATAGTGGCGTTTCATATTATTTATTTATTTAACACAGATATTTGTGAAGGAAAAGAAAAAACTATGTTTGGCGACGTATTTCCCTCTGGGGGCACATATCATGTTTGTTTACTGCTTTCTGAAAGACACTGACATCATCAATGTCTTGTAAGTTCAAATACCTTTGCTGTCACCGAGTTATTGGCACGCAGCTTCCACTTTAATCCATAATATCACAAATTGTAATAACCATTTTATGCATGTTTATGTAAAAAGTGGCGCGCCAGTGTCCTTAATCTAACTTCGCTTCATTAAGTCTTACCATCTTTTATGTAACTACATGATATTATATGATCTAAGCAAGACTTATAGAATGTGGATTATTTTGTCATAAGAAAATGCTGCCATCCGCTTAACCATTAACTGACGTCATTAAATATTCATCACAAGACAAAGTGTGATGCTCCAACATAGGGTGCGTTGTACAAAGTGTATACAAAAAGCGGGCGTCTTTATTGAATTTCTATAACCATCAAGCATCCGCACATGATGAAAGTGTAACTGTAGAAAATTATTATTATTATTAGTGTGGCTGTTTCATTTGAAATCCTCGTGGTAATCTCATTTAAGTATCCGGAATAGTATAATGTATTCTTTGTATTTAAATATTTAGAGAATCGCAAGGCCTAATTGCTTCTACGTGTGAGAGCTTTAAATGGTTGAAATAAATAAATTCTATTATATAAATAAAATTTTATTCCTAACCTAGTTTATAACAATGTCGAGTTGTGACATACAAAATTTCTTATGAAAGACAATAAAGATTGTTAGATAATAATGTTTAACAGAAACTATTATTAATTTTCTGTTGTTTTTGTTTGAATGAAGAACTGTGCTGTTATTTATTTAATACTTTTTGTTACCAAGTAAAATACGTACTAATATTTTACATTTTATATATTTCAGATTGTTAAAGAAAGTCTTTAGCAAAACATTAGGAATTAATCTCCAGCCAGAAAGCAAACTACGCCGTTGTCATTACCACCGTCGTCACTGACATTCGAGTTCTGCCAGCAGCCCACACCCACCCACCTTTATAATATATTCGTTATTGTTGTTGTTGTTGATATATACGAAAAACTACACCAAAAATAGGGTGTATTGATTCGCCATTCACCGAACCTGCAAAGGGTCAAACCAACACAACATCGCAAATCAATTGTAATCGGACAATATATTACATCAAGCTGATCCAAAATTACACCAAATAAATACAAATAGAATAAAAAAACACGTCACGGAAAAATAGAAAAACACACAATCTATGTATGCAAAGGGGTGCTAAATTAGTCCAAACAAATAAAGGCCTATAGCAATATATTTTTACCACCGAAATTAACCAGTGTTCACCATACCTCCCCAACCTTCGGCCCCTTGGCACTGCCCTGCAGAGCAGAGCAATCGTGCATTTATATTGATTTCCAAGCAACCATCAGGAAAAATAAAAAATAGGATGACGAAAATAAGGCACAGTGCAAAATGATGATGAATTTGAAAAGCATCACTGAAATATCCGCCGCTAATAAGACGACAAACAACGTTAATTGCAATGTGTGTTGTTTTTTGATTGGTGAGTGAAATCAATCTGTCACAAACACAAACAAACTCACGAGAGAAATACACATGAGTGCGCATTCTATTTTGTCTTACACTTAATAAAAAGATACACAAAATAAATTACATCGTAAATATATTGAACAATATTGTTTGGCAAAAGTGAAAATGTGGAGGACTTTTTGCCAGTAAGTGAAGTGCAAAAACATCCACCGCCCACATTCCTTACATATACTCCCCCACCCGAGGCAGCATAATTAAACGACTAACGAGAAACAGAGTGCTGATGAAAATGTGATATGGATGGGTGTTCCATTGTGAACTGAAGTAAAACACCCGATATAATCAATACCTGATACATCATCGACGGTGTTCAGCATCGCTTCACGCAGCCATTAACGGAAGTATTAAGAATAATTTTATTCCGAACCTGTGATTAGGTCAGTACTCACTTCCTCTTATTGCAATTAAAAACTCATCAATATTTATGAATTTGTGTTTATTTAATTTTATTGTTTTGTTGTTTTTGTTAACGTTAAATGTCATTTGATTCTTAATTTTCGTTCTTTATTCATTGATATAAAAGAGATCATCTTGTTCTAGTGTTAGAATTAATGTTGTTATTGTTGTTGTAATACTGATCATATTAAATTGATTCCATTTATTCGGTTAAATCAATTTACATATTCTGTGTATCAGCGCTATTCATTCTTCAAACGCAGTTCATTGCGATTTCTATCAACATTCAGACATAACTGTATACCAACCCTTTCTATCAACACACAAACATATAGTAATTATGTATAGCATTTACATATAAATAGCTATGCTGTTTCTATTTTTATTTATATTTAATTTAATTTACTGTTGATCAAAACACACAAATATTGATAAACGTTTAATACTTGTATTAAAGTATTTTAGTTAAATTTCATCAAGTAGTCGATCTTCTTCTTCGATTACTGCATGGCATCATTTAAATCTTATCTACCAAAGTATTTAAAGATTTAATAAAAGTTACATGATATTATTTAAACTGGTCTCTTAAGTAAGAAAGTAAATATGTAAAGTTGATATTTTAGAGAGCCGACCGATAACTGATAAGTCATAACTTTTATATAACTCTCATTAAATATTCTCATGTAAATTTCCACAAAAAAAGGTTCTTAATAATAAGGTACGTAAAAAGTCCATTTGGAAAAATTTACTAAAATTCACTGTTAGCCTTCCAAACATTTACGTATATGTGTAAACGATTTATGGCAATTCATAAAACCTTATAGACACATAACGCAGCCAGTAAAAAAATTAATTAAAATCAAATTGAATTTCCGAAATTCTTGCCAGCAAACATCGCAGCACATGATATAATAATATACTGTTGAACAATTTCAAGTATGTACATTATACTTTGGCAATTGGCGCGGAGGCGTACACGAGAACAAATTAAAGTGAAAAGTTTTATGAAAATAGTCCCACTTGTTTGATGGTCTATTGCCAACTGATATTTCATTTTATGTGAGCACATATTCAAGCGTTGAACCACGGAATGTTACACAAGGATGTCAAAATTGAATAAGCTTAATAGCTTCTAATAATTATTTTTATAGTCTTAATACGAGGTGTGAATTGAATCGACATATATTTGACTTGAAAGTTTCTATAGCTTTCGTTATTAAAATTCTAAGCATTTTTACTGCGATAATTTTAATTAAAAGCTCTTTTAAAAATTAATGTTTTTATTAAAGCATTTAATCGCTGATTATAATTAGATATTATAGTTAATTAAGCTGAAATAGCTTTTCCGGATTTTTATGTAAATATTTTAATGTTGTAGTCCAATTTTTAAGACTCTTTTTATTCGTAAGGGTTTTTCAATTTTTTTTTCAAAACCCTTAAATTTACATTTTTAAAGTCATTTATTTAACAACACAAAATCGGAAAACATAATAAGTAAGTTACATATGCAGAAAATTAAGGATTAAACGTTCTATTAAAATTGTCAGCATTACAGTTACCACTTCCCTTATTTTTCTATCAACATTTCAATAATCTATATATTGCTCTGTAATAAAATAACATTCCTATAATGTGGCTATAACATGTCATTATTGAATGGTTCTTTATTTTATCTAACTGCTAAATTGTTCTTGAATTTCATTATTTGAGATTAATGTCTAATTACTACGGATAACTTCTTAGGAAAGTGTACGTATTATATAAATTGCAATGATTGAACTTTCTTCACGTACTTAACATAGAGATAAATCACGTACCAATCCCGTTGTCTCTTAATTGAATTTTCTCTTTCTTTTCTCTGTAATAAATTATGGCAGAAATTTCCATTAGAACTGATATAGACGGCTTTTGCAATGTGGCGGAATTTAAAATGTCTTGAAAGTAATTGATGTAATAACTTAAATTTAATTTTTAATTTTGTGATATTAATTTAACAAGTTTATGACTTTTACATTTTATTGTACAGAACGTACACCTAATAAGTATACCTGCAATACGAGAAGAGTGAAGTTCTTAACCTGATTGTTTTTTTCTTTTCAATAGAAAATTTGCTCCATATGGAAAATTCTTTAATTAATTTAAATGGTTCTAAATTTAGAGTTATTGGTTTTCAATTATTAAACTTCTTCAAATTGATAATTGGAAAATTTATAAATAAAAAATTTAATTTATTGTGTAACCTTTTAAATAGCATGAAAAATATTAACTTTTTGTGATATCTGTAATTTTTCAGACCTCATTTCTAAATATTGTGGGATAATTTTTTTCCAAAACAGTAAACAACCTTTAAAATAATAAGTCGAATTTAATTGTGTTCTTTGTAAATTTTTAGGTTTATGTTATAAAATAGCAACATTTTCATTGTTGAAACACACATTTTGTATTTAAATTCGTTAACGCCAAATTACATGGATTAAATAAATTATGTAAGTAAATTGTCAAAATTGATAACCCCGAAATTCTCCGATACGTAGTTGGTAAAGTTCACAACATTCTGTAAATATTTTAACAGATATAGCTAGATAATGTCATTTGAGCAAATAGCGTGTGTTAATGCACAATGGACTGTAACCACAAAATGGACGGTATAGAAAACCGCAAAAGTTTATGGCCTTTTCGAAAAATGTTGCCACCAAAGTCCATAAGCAATAAAACATACACTTTATGATATACAAAATGAAAAATAAACAACGTCAAAAAAGCGCCATCACAAGTCACAACAGCAGGAGCCCATTACAAACCATCACCCCTATCGTCTTCCACTGGCATGCTCACAGAGAGGTCAATACGACGATGACGAATGTTGTAATTGTTGATTACATATCGGCCTACAACCAACGTTACACGTTCTAAAATACTTCAACCGTCACAGTTGTCGCAATTATTCTTACAACTGACATAACAAAAATCCATGAACCAGCTAATGGCTTTCATTCATATTTGCCTGAAATGTTATTGAATGTTCTATTATTGAAACGTCTCATTGGTAAATTCATTCAAGAAAAAAATGCAAACACAATTTATCGACAAGTAAATATAATTACATATTTTGGATAACATCAATACCGACCGAGTTAGGCTTTTCCCACAGTGGGCGATTCCAATCTCATGCTCAAATGCCACACAGTTTCTTATCATAAGCGCACGGACTAATATGTATTTTTATGACATGACGTTCAAAATTTACTGTCATTTTCACTGCTGCGGCTATAATGTCTTTGCCTTTATGCACTAGCTATGTTTAAAAGGGAAAAACTCCCAACCCTGTGTTTATTTTTGAGCTTTGTTGCTCGCAGTTTAAGTCGGATCGTCGCAATATTTTACAATTTACATGCGACTTTGTCATTTTCTTTCTTGTACAATCTACATCATACGTCTCCAACTTTTACAAGCTTGAACGTTCCACACAGAATTTGTTAAATACGAGTACAACAAAGGGGATTGTATTGTACTCGTATACAGCTGCTTTAAAACATGTTATTCTCCTCGCAACTGCAACGATGGGGTTTATAAAGCAACAACACGTACACGCAACTCTGACAATTATTACTTATGTTCGTACACAGTAATGAAATGTAATGAATATGTTTTCAGAATTCAGAAAAACCCTTTAGTTAAAGTGTCGTGCATTGTTTTATCGTTTGGAGGTTTGAGATTTATTTTAAAACGCTGCCATGATTTTCTGTTAAACTAATGATTCTGGAAATCGTTTTTCTAACTACATTTTTAATACTCAATTTTTTGAGGTCTTTCTAAAATCTAATTTTTAAATTTTGAAACAAAATTTTTGCATTTGAAGTTTTTTTTAAGCTATTCAGGTAACGATATTCACTGTGAAATTTAAGCTTTACTTCAGACATTAATAAATAATAAGGAATGCCTCATTATAATGAGATAAACAACACAATTAACTTACTATATTCCGTCTGTATATACAATAAACATTCATAGTTTTATTTGCATAATGCATTTCCCTTTAACTATCTTATAAGTTATAACTGTGTTATTTAATACATAATTTACTGTAAATTGCAATGCTCTTTTAAATTTATTGCTTAAATGTTTCACACCATCCATGACGTGATTGCATGAATTTGCATTGCGTGTAATAAATGTGATATGATATTGCTTTAGGGGGGCATCCAATCTCCATGGGCTGTATCATTTTTCATGAGATATAACCCTCTATTATTTTTATCCTCTCTCTCATAAATCCATATTATTGTTCAATGTTTGTCCCATTATGTTTCAATTCGCAAGGAATCTGTGTAGCGCATTGCAAACAATTGATGTTAGTGGTTTCATTTACTTGTTTGACAAACTCATACATTTTCTTAAATCGGTCAAATGTGCAGCCATTTCGAGTGGCTGACTACGCATGATTTATATTATTCTTTGATTTTATCCATTAAATAAATGTACATTAAGAGCAGAAATCAAGGAGATGTTATTAATATTTGTTTTATTTAAAAAAAAATTGTAAATACAACTTTAGGATGGTTTTAAACGGAATTCAATAAATTATACTTTACAGATTTGCGCCTAAAACTCGAAACAGAATGTATTCTTCAACGCTAGCTTCAGGTTTCGATAATTTTGACCAACATGCTTTCTTATGTGAGTAAAGTCAATGGCAATGCGAGCTTCGACGCTTCAAGCCCGGACGTTAAAACGTCAACACATCTTTTTTGTTATCCGTGCGTCCCCCCGTTTTATTTATATTAGTCGATTCAATATTCAAAATTAATGCGACTAATTGTTGTCATTAACTCAAAAATATAAATGAAAAAAAAAACATAACAAAACAGCGCCCTCTGAAGCAACGAAGCCAGCCGAGTCATGTTATTACTAACATAAAAATCACTGATCTTTTATTTGTTAGATTGTTTATGTCTTCAGTTATTTTGTACACTTATTGCACTTACTTCATTGTCTCTTTTTTATATATACATAAACCGCAATTCTAACTCAAACCATTTTTTATTTATAACGTCTACCACAAAAACACATCCTCTCTTATATACAAATAATAACTATATAGTATATTTTATTGCATACATTGTTAAAGCACGCTTTATTCAAAAAGCGTCGTCACACGTCACACTCAATCATGTTGTGAAACAATTTTATACAAAACAAGCGTGTATTCTGTTTCGTGCTTTAGGTATATCTATGTATACTCACCCATTTCATGTCATGATGTCATTTAAACTTAGCATTTACAATTATATGTACATTTGTTCAGTTTTATTCTATGCAAACGTCCCAATAATTAGATGTATGTGTCCCAAGTGAATGCTTACCTTTGCATCGTAACACAATGTTTAGTCATTTGTCTTGATTATTAATTGCAAAAAAAGGGCAAGGACAATATTATTTTGGTTTACAGAATGTAACGCAATTTGGTGGTTAATAAATAAAACAATCTAAGAACAATTTTACTTGTACAATTAAAAACTTGTTTTTTTCATTCTCTTTGTTGAAAGATTAAGAAAAAGACAAATTTTTATTAAAAGAGAGTAATTCATATTTTAAATACAATAAAGTCATTTTATAGTAAAACGGTTTGAAAAATGTCAAATAGCTTTAAAATTTTCTAAAACCATTAATTTAAAGCAAAAAAAAAAATTAAAATTCAATTTCCTTAAGTGTCAATTTATAAAGATTCCTTTAAATATGCAAAATGAAACATATTATTGTACAACACCCACTGAAATTGAGGAAGCTTGCATGCCCTTTAGAAGTTTCCGCCCTGTCATATCAAACACAAATCTTAATCTTGTCAAAAACCCATGAAATAAGATGATTGAAGCAATCCCACACACGTGACGTTATCTTACGCATATATATCAACTCAAATAATGTTACAGTAGCTTTAAACTGTTCAGCAAATCCAATTAGGATTCAAGTCCCCAATGAAAAGTTGGTAATTTATTTTATTCCCTCAAATGTAACGCATGTAAGTGAGATGTAAGTGTAATAACATAAAATAATACCGTTCATCAATGAAGTTAAGCATTTCAGTTTTGAAAAACCACAAAATGAGCTTAATTTAAAACGGCGCACACTTCAATCCCCTTACACGGACTATGCGTTTAAAGTTTTTCATTTAATTAACAATTACATGGCTGAGACATGAAATGGCAAATGCTTGGGTTGGTCGGTGGTTCTAATAAAATTGTACATTATTATGCCTTCATATACAAACCACCACCCGATATGCCATAACATGACGCCACGGATGTATATAAATATACCACGCATACATATATATAGATAACAATCCGTTTCAGCAAAAGCTAGCCACGAAGCTTGCGCGCATACTCACACCGTCCTACGCACTACGAGCGTCGGAGTATCTATGCAATTGTACAGTTAATATATCCTCGCGTATATTAAGTGGTAACTGCTGTATGTTTCACTTGCTCTCTCTCTCTCTATATATGTTTCTATATTATATGCATCGTCAAGTATAAAATATGTGTACCAACTATAATATGATAGCACCCACCTACCCCTATTGTATGCCTGCTTTTTACAACTTTCCATGTATAATAAATGTGTATGTAATTCTGTGCTTCTTGTGTGTACATTTACTTTCTTTATTCGTTTTTCTTTTGATTTATGATGAGTGTCTCTCTGTTGAGTGTTGTTATATTATATAATATCTGTTAATGTATGTGTGTTTCAATATAATATTTTTTCAATGTAAAAAACTGTGCTGATGATGAGAACGATTCTGTATATATTATTATGAAGACGACGTCATAAGAGTTGTGCGCCGGTTGTGGTTCTGAATGTGTCGCAGAATTATTTTAAATATGTAGTATTTTTATCGAAAGGGCGCAAGCATATCCTTAGATACTTTGCGTTTATTATACTGTTTATTCGTACGGTATGCGCCATTCGTAAGCAATATGTATTTTAATGCTTCCTTGAGTGATTATATGTGCACCCTTAGAAATTGTAAACGTGCGATACGCCACGCTTTATTGTTGATATGTACTCCGATGTTCCATCATTAGTCGCCGACGCTATACATAATGTAATAATGTGAGCTTTATTATTTTTTGTCGCTGCAAATTCTTTTGTCACCACGAGACAAGAATCTTAAATGTATTAATACGAATGGTGTTAATAAAAAGTGACTTATGCGTGATGGTTAATGTTTACCGCATTGAATGTCACAAAATTAATTGTCTACTCTTTGACTGTTGTCTACTTTATTCGCAATGAGTGCTTTTATGTCACTCAAAACCTTTAAGTCTGGTTATAATAAATTTTATTATTAAAGTTCTGCAGTTTAAAATGTTATTTTATTAAGTAAAAATGTGTATATGTCAACAGCCAATAGGAAATTTCTCTCAAAATCTTTTGTTTTAACAAAACTTTCAACATCTGTGTCAAAATAAAACCGTAAGTTAATGTACCATTTAAGAATTGTCATTGCACAAATGACATCTCTCCTGATCCCTAAAAACTGATCTCTCTTTGTCTGTCCTGATTTATAAGTTTAAAATGAAAATATTAATTGTAGTCAATACTCTAAAAAAAATTACAAAATAACCTTTTTTAAATTTCACCTCTATTAACGACTTTTAATAACTTTTAAACCAAACAAACTACCATATAATTAATTGCAGGCAACGTGCGCTGCTAAAATAAAAAGCTTGTAAGTGAGTGCGGGCACGCGCGCGAGCCTTTTGCCGCGATTAACCGCCGGCTAAGAGGTGAAGCCAAATCAAAAACACAAAAAAAAAGAAGATTTTTTAGAAAAAAGAGAGAACAATTGAGCAAAAAACAAGCAACGCGTCGGCCTTGGTTGCCGCATTGCATGTATATGATTAATGTCTCGCGAAGCTTACAATTCCGTACCACCGGCCGTAAGCTCTGGCGCACGAAGTCCTGGCCGCACGACGAGCAGAAGGCTCACTGAACTACCAACTGTTGATCGATCGCCATCCCGTGACTACGGATCACGCGGTAGTCCTTTAGGTAGTCAACCCTTTAATTCATCTTTTCAATTGGCTTTTTTGTTATTGTACAAATTTTTTTATGAAATTACCGCAACATAAAACATAACTACTATTTGATAAAACAAAAAAAAAAATCAAATTCACCAATGATTAAAACGTATAAACGATTTGCATCAGTTTGTATTTAATAAAATATTTAACAAATATTATTCCTATTTTAAAGCTTTTGCGGTCTGTCTTATTTTTAACTAAATTTTATATAAATTTTTAAGAAACGCTTGATTTTTTGGGCATGCTGAAACATAACAATTACCGAATTGACGACCTTTCCCAGCGTGTGCTCTATTTTTCGACAAAAAACAATTATTTTTCGTATATGCATGCAGTTTAAAATTTAAATCTTTTAAAATTAGATTTTTAACTAATTCAACGAGAATTCCTCAAACTATTATAAAAATTATATAAGCCCATATTTAGGGTGACTGAAAGGCATGCAAATATGAATAATGAGAGCAAATCGACACCAAGCTTTGGCCTATCTTAATTAGCTCTGATAAATGTGTGTGTATGTGCATTAACCTTACCAAAGCTGTCTTGTGTTTTAATAAAAAATGATATTGCTGTAAGCGAACAATTACTTATACATATCTTGAATTGCTTCGATCCTTCTGTAAAAAATCTCACACCCCAGAATCAGCTTCCATTAAACTCACGCATGCAATTTTATTCACTTTAACCTTTAATCAGTTTTGTCGAAACATTTTTGTAATATGTAACAAATTTCTTTTAATTTTTTTGTACATTTTTTTATGAAATCAACATTCGTATTAATTGGCTTTAAATTTTTTTAATTTTTTATTTTTATGTAATGTGCACTCCATTCCACCTACATATATTGTTATGCGCATTTGCCAATACTTAAAAAAAAAACCTAGAACGCAAATTACGTCAAACACGGTCGGGAAATTCCTCACCCTTGCACCACAATCCACCGCACTACTTCACAACATCATCAACATCTTACCATCAACACAATAATTCTGTTGCAGCTGCAACCATGGGGAGTCCGTACTACAGAGACATGGACGAGCCAACGAGTCCGGCTGGCGGTGGACATCACCGAAGCCGCAGTGCTAGCCGCCCGCCAATTTCACACACCATGGATTATCCAAGTAAGATAAACATTTGAACACAATAAATAAAAAGGTAATTTATTAAAATGAAATGGGTAAATAAAAACAAAACTTATTTCCATTTAGGAACACGTTATCAATCATTAGACCGTGGTGGCCTTGTCGATCCACATGACCGCGAATTCATTCCAATCCGTGAGCCACGAGATCGTTCACGCGATCGTTCACTTGAGCGTGGTCTCTATCTTGAAGATGAGCTGTACGGCCGCTCAGCCAGACAGAGTCCGAATCCTATGAGTATGCCGCCCGGGGATCGGGCGTATTTAGGTGACTTACAACATCAAAATTCGGACTTGCAGCGTGAGCTGGGGCAACTGAAACGCGAACTGGAGTTGACTAATCAGAAACTAGGCAGTTCGATGCACAGTATAAAAACATTTTGGTCGCCCGAGCTCAAAAAGGAGCGCGCTCTTCGTAAGGAAGAGAGCGCGAAGTACAGCCTCATCAATGATCAACTCAAATTGCTTAACAGTGAAAATCAGGTGGGTGACAAATGACAATTACCAACTGCATATTCATTTATTTAAATAACTCTATAAATAAAATATTTTGCCTTATATCCTCTGGTTATATTGACAAAACCACGTACATAATTGACGTCACCAACTATTTCAACAATCCCATCGAAACAAGTGAACCAAATCGAGCAAATCCATTCAATAGAAACAGACTGGGATGCTCTGCTCTGATTTGATTCTTTATAGTGAATTTCAATAATCCGCTCATGTATTAAAATGGCAAGCGTGCGAATGAAAAAGCATCAAATGACGTCAACGCTTCAGATTCACCAGATTAAATTGCAAACAGAAGGACATTGTTTGTAGGCCTCACTTTACGATGATTTTCCAGCACTCGCTTTTTGCCTGTACATTTTTTTTCCTTTCTTTTTTTTTTTTTTTGATTTTCTCTTCGACACACATAAAACTTTATATATGCGTCGCGCCGTTTATTTGCGAATTTGTCTATAGCTGCTTGGGAAATTTCTGTGTGCACATTCGCATTCTTTACGGTCACACAAAAAAAAAGAAGGGAAATGAGGGACAGTATACAATGGACAAAAGGCATAGCTTTTCCATCATTTGCATTCATTTGCTTTTGTTGTTAAAGACATACAGAGTTTTATGTATGGAAATTCAAATTTTATTACAAGCTCTTTACTGCTTTTGGGATGACATTGCAGCATTGAAAGAGTGTATGTCCGTGATATGTGGGGACATAGCGAGGTGGCTATGAGTCACTGCTACTTAACAATAAATTTCAAACACGCTGTGTGACCTCCTTGTATTTTATTTCATTTTTTATATACATTTTTATGACTATTTTATAAAAGTTAAACCAAACCGTTTTTAATTAACAAAACAGAAACAAGCTATGCTGGTACGTCAACTTGAGGAAGAGTTACGTATGCGAATGCGACAACCCAACATCGAGTTGCAACAGCAGATGGAAGCAATTTATGCGGAGAATGAACATTTGACAAGAGAGATTGCCATCCTTCGTGATACCATCAAAGTGAGTCTTATCGTTTGCGTTAAAATTTTAAAAGCTTTGCTCATGTTTTTATGATAATTTATTGATGTTCCTGATTTTCCTATTTGCATTTAAGGAACACATTTTAACATGATCAACTTACAGCTTACGGCTAACAATCTTATAATTTGGAATTTACTATCTTGTATTGCTTTAATTCTTTAATCATTTCAAGAAATAATTTTAAAATACCAAAGAACAAGACCTAATTTAATATAAATTAAATCTAACCAATATATCAAAATGCTATTAAATATGAGAGATTTAATAATATTAATTCAATTTTTCGTTCTTGTAAACTTTTGTAAATAACGTCTTTTCACTCTTTTCAAGATCCGTATACTTTCATATAATATTTCTTCGATAGCTATTTTTGCAACTTTTATTTCCGTCTACTTTTAATGCACTTATATCTCTTAGCATTTGAAATTAAATTAATGCGTATTCATTTCGCCCTGCAAAACAGGAATTGGAAATTCGCATTGAAACACAAAAGCAAACATTGAACGCTCGCGACGAGAGCATTAAAAAACTGCTCGAGATGCTGCAAAACAAAGGAATGGGTAAGACTTCCGCTATCAATTTAAATTTAACTCTGTTAAATGATGCCCTGTACTGTGCAAAAATATGTGCATGTTAATTTTATTCTATTTTTTGCATAATGCCATAAACTTTAACATTGTATATTCAACAGGCAAAGAAGAAGAACGACAGATGTTCCAGCAAATGCAGGCGATGGCACAGAAACAGGTAAATCATATTAAACAAAGATAATTGTACTTAATAGTGTTTGAGTTGAAATAATTTAAGGCTTTTATTTTTTAAAAGCTTTTCAATTCTATTATTTATCATCATAAATAACGTACTAGTTATTTGTGTATCAACATGCAATATAGATTAATTACTTAATTATGTATGAATGCAATACAAAACGCGTGTGTGCAGCAGCTTATTATATCATCATTAAGTTATATCCGAGTGCTATCAATTTTGGACTATCACCAATCATTCATTTATTGTGTTGGCTTGCGTTGGACTGAAGCCATCAATAATTAAACTATAAATTGCATGATGTTTTGATAATCACAATCAGACATTTGTAAATGTTACAATGGCATGCTTTTTTCATTTTTTATTATTTATAGAATTAGCATATTATCATTTATCAACAAATAGATAGTCATCTCATATAATAGTTTTAACATAAATTAGATTATTAAACAATTTCCAAATCAAATAAAACATTAATTTTATACATCGTTCTCGTTTATGTCTCAAAACTACATCAATCTACTTAGCAGTTTAAGAAAAATATTTACCCAAATCAACGGAGCGACATTTTCTGATATTTTTTCTGCACCACAAGAGTAATTTACTTTTGATTGGTGCAATGAGCTATATACATATAACAACCATGATATCTATGTCGTGATACTGCTCAAACAGACACATGAGTAGAAAATTGGCCACACAGCTTTTTACTCAAAGTCTAATTTTATTTTCGATTTGCGTTTCCCTCTCACCCCACCTGTTATTTCGTGTGGATACTGATCTATCTTTTATTTAAGTTTGAAAATTGCTCTAGTATATATATTATGTACTCGCTGATATACGTACGTCTATATACTTCGAAATGGAATTTGTCAGTCATTAAGCTCCAGCATTAAGTGGAATGGCTTAGGGCGACATTTGATTGATTTGGCCGGTTTGAGGGGTGAGCACCGAGCTGTGCTTTCCTTCCGCATTCTCCCTATTAGGTTTTTTTTCTGCTTTTTTGCTTGACTACTTCCGTATGTGCTCTGTGTCCTAATTATTACGCTGTCGTTTGTCTGAACGCAATCGATTCATTTGTTTTTTTCGGTCAAGATTTTGGTTCCTAAGTTGCTGCAATTTGTAAACTCTTTAAAAATAACCATTTTTAGTTCAAAAAATATCATTAAAGTACACAATGTTTAATTATTAAAAAGGTTTTTAAGAACAAAATGGAATAAATTAATTTTCAACGAAAAGAGATGGTAAATTTTCCGTTTAAAAACACTTGTTGTGGTTAAAATTAAACTCGTAATGGTTATGTTATTGACAATTCTCTCTTCAAGTCGCTTTTCCTTTGATGTATTTTTTTAAATTTGTTATTGAACGACATTAATAATTCAAGAAACTTTATATAATTTACTTGACATTTGATTACTCATAAAAATTTAATTAATTCTAAGTACTATGCACAGAAATAACGACTTATTTTAAATGACTTCATTCAGCAGTGCATCAAAATAAAACAACCATTACCTTGGTCACATTCTGTTTTGAAACTCATCTTAATAATGGAGTTAAGCTATTTAAATAGGTTTTAAACAACCATTCATTATAATATTCGCACCAATCATTTTGTACATTAAGCAAGTATGTACTTTCTGAAAATACCTACTTTCCTCTCCAATTTGACTCGGGCAAATTGCTTCCCTGCCTAATCTATTGTACATATTTAATGCAAATGGAGCCAGTTATAAAAAGTTGGATCAATAAAAATCTCATTAGGCTTTCCCTGTATAGACTTATAAGTTACATGTGCAGATAAGTAAATAATTGACAATGACAAAAGTTGTGGGCACGAATAAATTGCATGCAGATGACGGTTACGGACGTTTAAAAGACTTTAAAACGTGACAGTACTTGTTTTTGGATTGTTTATCTTTTTCTTAACCTAATAAATAAATTAATGATTTAAGGGTTTACAACATCTATACATTATACAATAGTGCGTCAGTAACAATGATTGAAATTAAAATTACTTTGTAATTTTTGCACTTCTTGCAACAAAAAAAACCCTCGCTATTGACGCTATCCTGCTTAATTGACTTAAAGACTAATTCTAAGAATAATATAACCACGTGACTTTTTACCACCGCAATTAAATGCTACGTTGGCAAAAAATGTTCGACCTTCAAGAAAATTATGTAATCATAATGAGCCAGCCTTGGACATTTGAAATGCGATATTCCTGTTGTGAAGTGTAAAGCATTTAGTTTACATTTAAAACTATCAATGTAGAGTTTATTTTAAAATGCAACTATCAATATGTAATACCTTTCTACTCGTTAATGTGTAACGTGATGGTTTATTTCATCATTAAATAAATACAATGTAAAGCATTGCAACGGCAAGCATTTTATCCTGTCGACTTTCAATGTCTGAATTTCGGAGATAAACAAATTAAAAATGTGTTTGGTCAGCATGCACGCCTTTTTCGGCCGTAACGATTGGCGATTAATTGAAATTAAAGGGTTTACCTTTATTCAAGGAGATTACAGCTAATTACTTTTGACTGGGGAAAATTGTATAAGCCACAACCATATTAAAAAGCAATACATTAATTATTATGCTTAATCAATTTTAAATAAAGAAAATTTTTTAATATAAATTTTTTATTGGAAATTGTGGTTAGATTTTTTTTTATAAAAATATAAATCAAACACTGTTATTTTAGTTTATATTACAATAATTCCGGAAGAAGTTGAGATATTCTTACAAATCTAGTGAAATATGGAGGTAGAAATTTAAATTACCCCAAATTCAGATTATTGACTTCTCTGCATCAGTATTCAATTCTTGTAAACAACAACACAAAACAATGAAAATATATCTAAATATTTCCCCACACAATGCCCCTAAACAATTTAACTTTTGATTATTTTGTCACACAACACACCAAGTGAGGAAGTACTCCAGAGCGTTGTAACTTAATTCCAAACATAACTAATACATTACTAAAAACGTGAAACAAAATAAACCACATCGCTTGCAACCCCCTCTCGGCAAAACTTTTCCACCTTTACAAATTTCTCTGTGTTCTCAAACCCTAAACCATGTCTAAACTTTTGCAACACTTTTATGCTCCTTGTTGCACAGAATTAAATTGTGCTCCTTATTCCATAAGTTATACACTTTTTTCAAGATTTTCTTATTGGTTAAACTTTATCCCACCTCTATTTGTGCAACAATAAAATATACGAGTGCATATAGCGTCACAACGTGTAATGCATATACAAAAGAGTACATCGTAGAGCAGAGGCTGGGAACAAATGCTATCTTGTTTGCAACTTTTCGAGTGGCAAATTTCTTACGACATTCACCGTTTTGTATATGCAGTCTATACTAGTTATTTTAAGTGTCAACATAAGGGCCAATATGTAATGTAAATTGTGCAAGAACAAAGCCAAATATAAAACAGAAATAATAAATCGTACAACCAATTTAACGCGCGGTCTCGCACACACCCAATGCCCTCAATGCGGTCTGAAAGTACTTTTAAGGAGTTGTTTTTGCACACGCAAAACATGTTCTCAGACGATCGTCGTGGCACACCACTATTATTGCACACGATAGTTTTACGAAAATAATAAAGATGGTTGCATAATTAGACTTTTAAATATAGGGACGTTTTTCAAAGCTTCACATTAATGTCATACAAATACAGAAAGTTTTGTGCAATGTTTGTTGGACTCATTGAAAAGTGCAGCACTTGTTAGTGTCTCTTTTTTAATGGGTATGTTCATTGTTAATAGAAGGCAGAGTACAGACTACATAGTAGATACAACTGACTACTACCTTTCGCCTACCGGCGCTACATCATATGTGATGATAACGGAAATAGACGATGACAACTTCGGGCAGGAAAACGTATATAGTGAATCAACATTGAAACAGTAATTACGTTTTCATAGTAATGTGTGTAAAAGTACACAATGTCAGTTGTGCTTTTACAGTTGTACAGGAAAGAAGTATTTTCATTACGCTCGGTGTTTGGTATGTCAAAATCATGCCCTGTTAATCGTTTCCGTTTTGATTATTTTGTTGCACTTTTGGTGCCTCTCTTATCGTGAACTTGTTTAACAATATTGTGTGGTAATGACTTTGAAAGTTTAACACATCTCTCTTTTTATACAGCAGCTGTGATTTAATCTTTAAAATTGTGATTAGTGACAATAATCTATGAATATTAAATGAAATATTAAAAGAAAACCACTACTCATCCTAATAAAATTTCCTTAATCGATTTAATTTTTTCCTAATTGTTATTTAATTTAAAATGCAATAATTTTCTGTAATTGAAAGGGAGATTAAAGCACAAGAATATTGAGCTGGTACATTTTAAAACACAATTCGCAATAAAATAACAATTTTAAAGCGCAATAAAATAAAAAATATGAAATTACCATTTTCATCTTCTTTAAATAATTGGCCAATAAAGTAATATCGCTTTGTTCTATCTATCACCCCATTTTATAACAATTCACAACACACATATTACGTCAATATCGCCATAAAAAGCCAACGAAATCGATTGATTTGTGATTATTATGTGGCGGCGCATATACAGGAGAAAACAAAACTCCAGCAAAAAGTGAAGAATACAGGAAAAAAGCCCATCCTCTGAATAATAAAACATTGTCACCCAACAGAAAACAAAACATCCTTCACGTAAATCTCGTTATAGCTCCCACAATCACAATATCTGTTATGTTATAAAATGCATGAACTCTGTATGCTAAAAGGTCGTTGTGCTTTCGCGCCTCTTCAACACTTCATATATAGGTGCACATAACATCCTTCGCATAATATATATACGCTAAATGTAAGCGGAGCGGAGGAGCGCACTCACGGACTGTACGAGTACAACGTCATGTTTCTCGACCGCACCGCACAACCTTTCTGAACAGCCTTTGGCAATGCACAAACAATCCTAGAAACGAGTGCAGAACAATACGGCGGAACAAAGCTCATGAATTTTTAGCGCACAACGATCGATGGCAGTTCTCCTGCGCTATTCCCGACACAATATAATGTGTCGTCTCTGCATATAGTTATCCTATGTACGAGCAGTCTGTACGAGTACGTCTCCTTTTGTCGTCCTGGTGGCTTGCGCTGCTATTCCCTGATATTAAATCCATCCGTTGTGCTTATCAGTCAGCTTGTCTATCAGTGTTTGCTCCATACATAATATTATAAAGTATGGCGCATATGTGGAATTCAGACTGTCAGTCGGCAGAAATTGTGGAGTCGAATTTTGATGCATAATTCAGATTCATCAGCGAACTGCTATAATGCAATTGAAACTGATACCGTTCACAAACCTTCACAAAAGTCTTCATGTTTAAGTTAAACACAAAGTGCAAATTGCGGCCAATCTCACTTTAGTTGCGTTTTATTATCACAGGACTATTAGTTTCACATGCAGGCAATTAATACATTCATTATCCTTTATTATGTTTTGGCTGATGCTTTTGCATGTTTGTATGAAAGAGTATAATATGTGTGTGTGTGTGTTTTTTTTACTAAATGTGGCATGAATATAATCTGAATTAATTAATTTTTTTAATATTATTATTATGGAACCACATTTCATTGATTTTTTATGAGTTTGCAAAATTTAAGCATTTTAATTTCCATTCATTTATTTAAGTTAATTAACGAATAATATTTATTATTATTAGTGATGTATATCAAACAAATAAATCTAGATTTTTGTATTGCGTTAAAATAAACTAGAGAAATATATATATATATTATAATATATTTTACGTTTATCCCTATAATTTTTCGTTTTGGTATACACAATTTTATTCTAATTAAAAGCGAAAAAATAAATTTAACAACTTAAAATTGATTTCATACAATTCCGTAACACGTATACTATAAATATATATATATATTTACAAAAGAAAAAAAAACACTTAAAACTAATATATAATTAATTTGGCGAAAGAATTATTATATTAACGCAATTACAAAAATTGGCACGAAAATCTGTATAATTTTTAACAATTATTATAACCAACTCTTTTGTTTTTGAACAGTGTTAACAATTTATATTTTACAACTCGAAATTCATTCATTGCGTAATTTCGAAGTATTTTTCGTAATATTTGGTTAATTTTGGGCACTAAAAATTATATGCTAACTAAATATTTTTGTTGAAAGCATTTTTTTTAAATATTTGAGAAAAAAAAATGGAATACAAATTACTTGCACCACAAATAGCTAAAACAAAATTCATTTGACTGTCTTTTATTGAAATTTTTTTAATTGTTCAAAATTAAAATCGAACGGAAAACGATCAAACAATTATTTGAATGTCATGCAATCCAACCGACAATACCGAAAGCTTGATTGCGATGAATCCAAATGTATTCGCACATATTTTGTTTGAAAATATAATAACAATGAAAATAATAATTATAATTCTTTCGTCAAAAAAATTCTCATTTGGAAAACGATTTTTGACGAAACTTATCGGCGCAGCGGCGGCCTCAAAATAAAACTATATCCAACAATTTTTGTTTGTTGTATAACTGAGAAAATTTAAATCATGTCAAAATGTATAACGATAAAGAAAGAATATTGGCAACAACGCACTGAAAGCTTTCTGCTCTATTTACCTACATACTCTGCACAAAAGCTTATAACTCTTTGTTGAACTTTTTTACATGTATATATAACGTCTACTCTTCCAAACCCCATGTACAATATATTTTCTGCTCCATGAAATAAAAGTCAGTCAAAATAATTTTGTGGTTAAAGTTAGTGTAAAAGCATCCTGACCTGTCTCAAATTGCTGCTAAGCTGGTTATTTTGGCATCGTTTTCGATTCATTTACTTTCATTCATTGGACACCATAAATTGTTTCTCATTTGTACCACGCAGTATAAATTGGTGCCATTATTTAAACCTAGATATTGAGAAAAGTTTACTGCACATATTATACAAATAGTGCAAATGCAACGTAGTGAAAAGTACAAATAAATTTATCAAGTTTGTGTCCGTGTTGTGAAAATTCATATGAATCTGCAGTGTTTATGTGGTGGTATTTTTGCACTAAACTTATTAAGTTCATGTGGACAATGAAAATGTATATCGAAAACGCACACCATTCATCTCCGACTTAGCACGCCATTTAAATTAGGCCATTGAATTCTAAGCAACTCAAATGACAGTTGCTTTTTGAGTACAAAATCTTGTTTTTTTATTTGTGATTGTTGTACAACAAAGTGATGATGCAAGTATTTTCTACTTCTTTAACATTAATTTCTGCTTAACAATTAACACACCTTTATTTCTGTATATTTCCAAGTATTTCTTTGATGAGCAAAACCAGAAACAATAACACAACTTAAAACAATTGCATGAAAGAACAAGTATATTCCTTTCTGCATAATTAAACAGACAGAAAAAAAGAAAGAAACACATAAAATAAAAAACTTAAAAAAATACACCTACACAAAAAGCTCATCGCCTCTAAGTGCACTTTATCTTCTCTGTACATCTGCAAAATATCTCCTTTTCTGTCAATTTATCCCTTTTCCTTTATTTTATGTTTAGTCTTATTTGATTTCAATAAACGAAATGTGTAACGAAATTCAAACGAAAGGAAATCAGCTTATGTATTATATTCCTTGAGCCGTTATCTTACCGCAATCCCTTCACAGCTCCCTTTAAAATGTTGCTACAAAAATTTTCTTTTAAACAAAAAAAAAAAAAGTAAACAAAAAAATTACAAAACCATTTCAAGCAAACATTTAAAATACAGTTATATGTGCAAAATCAGAATACAATTAATAATAATTGCAAAAACCAAACAAATATAATTATGTTTAGAAAAATAATGCAATATATCAAAAAGGATATCGATATTTAAACAAATAATGGGGCCAGCGTCGTCCGCTCATAAGTGTTCGATGGAAATCAAATATGAATATAAATTTTTTTTTTAGAAAGATACATATATACCTAGTTTTAGATTGTGCAAATAAATATCAAAAAAACATACACAAAAAAGTACAAATTTGGAAGCAAGGAGTATAGAAACCGAATAACAAAACTCGTCTTGGTCACTCCTTTTGTGTTTGTTTTTCTTCTTCTTTTTCTCTGACACCCCATTGCAGATGTTCGGCACGTATGGCGGCAGTGGTCCTCTGATGGGCAGTGGTCACCCCCCACCACCACCCGACATCCTCGGTCAAATGATGTACGGCAGTGGCGGTGGCCTCGCCACCAACTACTACGGCTCCCCTACAGCCGGCACATTTTACGCTACCGGTGGCGGTCCCACAATGATGCCACGTCGTCGCTACAGCATCGGTGGTCTGCCATCCGCCTCCATGTTGCACGATCCGACCGAACATCATCTTAACGCGCTGCTGAATGAGACCTCCAAATCAATATCACGCTCCAACCTTATCCTGAATCGGCAAATGTCGGGCAGTGGCGGTGCACTCGCCGACACCACATCAACTGCCTACGATGACAATAATCTACTATTAGCCGCATCGGCCGCCATCTCATCATCACACCCAAACATATACAGTGATGCCAACTACTTCGGCCAATCATCAGCAGCAACCGCGCATCCACATACCACCAACTACTATGACACACCGTCGAATTACATGTCCAGAGTTAGGCCGTCGTCCAGCTACTTGTATTCTCGACCTGTGTACAGTAGCGCGGTGTATCCATCGAATTCCGGTGTCCTATCGCGTAATTATCGTTACGCTTCAAATCCGGCACTGTCGGCCAACTATCAACAGCAACAATATAGTTATGATCATTATCCGCATCATCATCATCACCATCATCAACCACAGACATACCATCAAACACAACATTATCCACATCACCATCATCATCACCATCAGACATCAGCATCACCATACTCACACAGTTTAGACTATGCAAAACAGACGAGTGCGGCATCAGCTGGCCTGGGTGGATATAGTGGAAGTGGTGGCTCGGCTGGCGAACAGAAACGGCAAGTAAGTTTCAAATTTGACGTTGACACACTGTCAATTGACTCGTAAACAAACACCAAAATTATTTTACCAAAAAAATTATCAATAACAAAAAATATGTATTCTTAAAAATCATCTCTGGTGGCATTTTTCTTTAGGATTGTTTTCCTTGTTTGAAATTATTATAAACTGCAAAATGCGTTTGTCAAAATGTTGATATCTTCCCGAGAAATGTTTTAATTTTTCAATTATTCGTCCGCAAACGATGATAATAATGATTCTTGCCGATTTTGTCAAAACATTTATTTTACAAAACTTACTGGTTGTAAACATACATGAGCATTTTAGTAAATTGCACAACGATTTAAACTACTTTTGTCATAAATAAATATAATGCTTTTTTAAAATTATGGCTTTTTAACATATTTGTGTAGCAAAACAAAATTGCATTTGCAATGTACGCGTATGATACATGATTCCTAAAAGTTATAATGCTTCCAATAAATTCTCACTTTAGCGTTGTAAATTTTTTGTGTAAAAACTTTTTGAAAGGCTTTAACAGACGTTACGAAATTATGTAAACAAATAAGTAGAATATAACTGAAACGATTATAGTAGAATATGAAGCTTTTTGGGGTTGTGAAATTTATTATAAAACACAAGAAAAAATATAGACGTTAAATTTTTGATATGTAAAATAACTATTTAAACAATAAATTAGGCTTAATAACTGTACTAAAAATAGAAAAAAGTACAAGCAATCGAAGAGACTGATGTCATAATTTTTTTATTAACAAAAGTAATCTGCTTAAATGGCGGGAAGATATCAATTTTGGCAAAACAATTGTGGCGTTTTTGTATGATTTTAAAATTTGCGTTTGTTTTTTGTGTTAGGTCATGAGCATCCGAAAAAAATAGATTTTTGGGCTGCGCGTGAGAGCAAATAGCGTATAATATGGCAACACTGTGTTTACTCGTAGAGTGTGAATTCGGATATCCAGTGGCAACGCGCAGATAAAAAACGTTCGTTCTCATTTTAAATACCTACGCATACATACATCAGCATATATAGTTCAAAAATGTACAGCTTTTTCCAATGCGAAGCTTTTTGTTTCAGCTTTAAGCCTACATAGCCAAATAGCGCACAATATAAAAGCATCAATAATTCCATAAAATTTACTCACGATTAAAGCTAGTCAAAGATTTTGTATCAATTCATTTGCATTTCGAATTTGATCAATAATGCGAATATAAATTTCCTTGTACCTAATGAAATACCCCTACTTAGTTGTTACGTATACAATTCAGCATTACTTTAAAAAATGATGCTTCTTTTATACAAAAGTAACAAAGTTACAACTGAATAGTAGATGTTGGCTTGGCGCTTTCAATTGGAGTAATTTCTTCTCTTTTTCCCTGTATTCACAAAAGTATTCAATTTAAAAAACAATGGCAATTTTCTTATTGCAATCGCTTATTATACCAATAATCGCAGCTCGCTTATTAATTAATATTTACGTTTACTTTAAAGTTTAAATCAATATTAATTCAAGTTTTTCAGTGCGTTTATTTTTCATAATTTCCCCTTAAATTATGAATTTATCCTTTGGTTTTGGGGTGTGAACCTTTTCAGTTTGATCATTTATCAGTTGCTCACTTCATACTTTTCAAACTAAAAATATCATCACAATATATATATAAATCAAAACAACAGCTTTTAAAGTGATGTGAGAGAGAGAGAGCGTACAACAAAAGAAGTCATCACGAAAACCGAATTGTGATGATTCCACTCTAATTGGAGTAACCTTTTCTAATTGTTTGCAGTCCGATTATCACTTCTACGATTACTATAGGCGAAAATATTCAAATTTGAGGTATCCGCACCATTCGTTCCTGTAAATTCTCGAAAAATGTCACCAGATGTAATGAAGCTAATTTAGAATGGGCGGTGTTACACGATAGGATAAGCAAAAATGATTCTCCTAACCTATGAATACCTACATGCTATTATTACGTTTAACGTGGATGCCAAAGTTCTCATGATATAGTAATTTAAAACGATTAACCTAATTTTAAATGAAAAAAAAAATGTGTGTAATTATATGCAAGCCTCTTCCATTTGGTTCAACTTTGTGCAACCGTGTCTTAAAGAAACTTTTTTTTACATTATGTGTAATGGATTTAAATTTAATTATCTAAATTAAATACTGTCGTGTGATAGCCGCTTAAGAATTGAAAATTTGGAAAGCTAATTGGCCTAAAACAACAAAAGTCACTACAACTCTCATTTCTCAATGTTCATCAGCATTTTACAAATTGATAATTGCTTCCTTTTTCATATAATTTTCTCAGTTTTCGTTTATAATTTAGTATTGAATAGGAACGATTTTTACTAACAACGACACGTTTAACGAATTTGCGAATAAAAAAAAAAATTTACATTTATTTTGTTTCTTTACTCATTTCCTTCCACAAAAATTTCTTAAAGCATTTCTCATGCATTAAATCATCTCTCAAAAAAAAAAAAATATTAAAATAGATTAAATTTTTAATATAACAATCAAACCAATGTCAATTAATTAAAGAATTAGCATTTGAATTAACGAGAGGAAACATTAATTATAAATAATCGCATTATCCTCATAAAATTGTAAAAGTAATTAAATAGATAATTATTTATCAAAAAAAAAAACGAAAAATTAATAAAAATATTTTTTTGCTCAACGTCTTAGGATTTGTATAATTATTATATTTACAATTAGACATTTATATGAAAGCTTTTATTACACATATTTAGATAAAAAAAAATTAACATTTTTGTTCGAGAAAGACTTAATGAATGTTCTGATTATATTCAAAATTAAAAAGCAATTTAACATGTTAATAACAATTCCAAGGTATAAAATCATTTAATAATATTGAATTATAATTTTTAATACTTGTCAAAGCTTACAATATGGATGTTCTATTGATTTATATTTTTAAAAGAATTCAAGCAAAGCTAAGAAAATAGATATTATGCAAGGTTTAAAATATTTATAAACGGAATTCAATTCCCAAAAAAAAGACTTTTGTTTTATGCAGAGAATTGAATTCTCTAATAAAATTGTGTTCTTTAAAATTTAATTGTAAACTTAAGTCTAAAATTTTAAAATATAAATATAAAACAAAACAGCGAAACGATTATGTTTAGACGATAGTTGATTCATTCATTGATTAAAACGAAATTGAAGGTTATTTTTATATTGCCTAAGAAGAAAACTCACAAACCACGTTTGCAAAACACTTATTATTTATACTATTTTTATAGTCCAAATAGTTTTTTGTTTTTAAGAAACGATAATTAACTTAGATGTTTAAAAAAAACGTGTTCGTTTCAATGAATAAAAATTGTCTTATTATATTTGTGGTGATAAAATATGTGAAAACTTTAAAAATTATGATATAAAAAAAATATTTATTAAAATTTCAAATTTATGTAGTAAATTCCCTCAACAAAAAAGAGTATAAATCTAAAATAAAATAGAAAATTAGTAGAGTTTTAATAAATATGAAAACAAATCAATTTCATTGGTTGCATAATCAAGAAAATATTATATTGTAGTTACAGAACGAGTCAAAAAAAGCATATCTGGCCCACCTGAACTAAACAAAACCATGAATACTTAGTATAATCTCGTAGATTCAAAACAATAAAAGCAATGTTTTTAAAATACATTTAAAAAAATCCGATCTGTTTAACAGAAAAATTAAATACAAATCGATATAATGATTTAAACCCACCCACCCCTTGTAAGAAACCAAATTGCTATCAACGAATGAAATTTATAAATGCAAATACAAACTGTTATGGAATTTAAATCAAAACAAATATTTTTGATGAAATGATAATACAGCTTAACTAAATGTATAGAGAGAGAGAGAAAAAGGTTTGAGGATATTCAAGGTTATCTAAATAATTTTACTAATAGTAATAATTTTATCTACTACTTCCTATATATTCCAATCCAAATATCCCATTTATTTTTGTTTTGAGTATTGACGATTTCCCTGTAGTACGATGAACTATTAAAATTTATTGTGACGGAGATGCTGACTCATTTATTCACAACTATTTACTCTTAAGCATATAATTGAATAATTGTTAAAACTTTTCGAAATAAATTTCATTCAATAAATTTTTAAACTCAATCAAAACGAAGCGGACAAATCATTTCTTTCAACTGAGAAAATTTTAACCATTAGTTTGACATCGACGATACAGCCAAATGTGTCAATACACAATTTAGTTCACCATGTAGTTACTTAAACAAATGTTTCACTCCTTTAATTTACACTTTTTTGTTATTCCCATATTCTTTACCCGCATTTCATTTCTTCTTTTTAATTTCTGTCTATCAATAGTCTTTTTACTGTTGTTTACATGAAAACTAACTCTATACTAGACCTTCTTAACTAACCATTTAATGTAATTCCCAGTGTGCTAGAGTGTTTTAGCTTAATACTTCGTTTTTAGATTTTTCTGTTTTTATACTACTTACTTACTAACCACTTTATTTACTAACAATTCTACGTTTACTTTTTTTTTTAAATTAATTAAAATTCGTTGAGTTTATGGAATAATACAAAAATGTTATGTTTTAAGTAAACGACGCACAACAATCCACTACTGATACCTATACTTTATTTTTCTCTATCATTATTTGCACGTATTTATGTGAAGCTGGATGAATTCCGTTTGGAAATTCAACGTCGTGACCAAGAGATCATGGCGATGGCTGCCAAAATGAAGACTCTCGAGGAGCAGCATCAAGTAACAGTGAAATTAATAATGCAATTTGCAAATATTTCTTTGTATGTTTAATCGTTTTTTTACTTTATGAATATCCTGAAGGACTATCAGCGTCACATAGCCGTGCTAAAGGAGTCACTCTGCGCAAAGGAGGAACACTACAATATGCTGCAGGCTGATGTTGAAGAGTTACGTGCACGTCTCGAAGAGAAAAATCGACTCATTGAGAAAAAGACACAAAATGCTTTGCAGACAGTACAGGAGCGTAACCGCGTAACTAATGAGATGGCGGAATTAAAGGATCATATGGATATTAAAGATCGCAAAATTAACGTTTTGCAGCGTAAGGTAATTTTACGACCAAATATTACTTTTATATAATACATACTTTTTTTAAATGAGGCTTATTTTATTTAAAAAGAGATTCCAGCCGCGAGATATTAAGTTTTGAAATAAAGTTTTTGTTTAATTTTTTGTAAGTATGTACAATAATATAAAAGTAGTAGGTATTTTTTTATCATCTTAACATTTCACATCACGTTTTGATCTTTAAGTATTAGCGCAAATGCTAAAAACCTAATTGTTTTGATTTGAGTGATATTAACTAATTGACTAATAAAGTTGACTTCTTATTTAACAATAAAAAAAAAAATTTCCTAAAACGTTTATTCCATTCCAAAGATTGAAAACTTGGAGGATCTTCTCAAGGAGAAAGATAACCAAGTTGATATGGCTCGCGCTCGTCTCTCAGCAATGCAAGCTCATCACTGCAGCTCCGAAGGTACACTTACAAGTCTTGAGGAAGCAATTGGTGACAAAGAAAAGCAAATGCAACAGCTACGTGATCAACGTGATCGTGCTGAGCGTGAAAAGGAGGAGGAACGCGAATTGCATGAGCGCGAGATCACTGAGTATAAGATGAAACTACACACAGTACAAAGTGATGTCGAAAAGTTGAACTCTCGTTTGGATCGTGCCCTCACTGAAAAGGATCGGCTCGAGTCGAAGCTTGAGTCCTCACAAAGTGAACTTGGCAAATCGAAGGCTGAGCTGGACAAGGCCGCTACCGAAGTTGGTCGCAGCAGTGCCGACTGGGAAGCTACTAAACAGAAAATTGCTCGTCTTGAAATGGAGAATGAACGGCTGAAGCACGATCTGGAACGGTCGCAGACGACATTCGGCCGCTCCACGCTAACCACCTCTCAAGAACTGGACCGTGCTCAGGAGCGGGCGGACAAGGCTAGCGCTGACCTCCGACGCACTCAGGCTGAACTTCGAGTCACTCAGGTAATATGCATTTGCAATATGATGATTTGCTATAGTCCTTTCCTTGTGTACATACAGACTTGTATATGTTAGTAATTGTCCACACTCCAAAAAAATTAAGAAAAGTTTTAAAAACACATAAAGATACCGACACATAAAAAATATTTTCTAGGGCGATCCATATCCATATAAGCAAAATTTTGTGAGTAAACCATTCATGAGTTGAGTGCCATTGACATGAGCAAGAATATAAATTCCAAAGTTTTGGATTTTGGGAATGCAAACAGCAATAGTTTCTATTTTTAAACTTTTATTTTTTACATAATTTTTACTTCATTACGAGGCGCTTCTTGATTTACCAATTATGTCTGTCATCGTCACACATAATTTTACAGAAGTCCGTCGATTAATATCAAGTGCGTTTATAGTCGTATAGAAAATGTAAACAATTCAAAGCAGTCGACGTGTTTCTGTAAATGCTTAATTTTGAAATACCAAAATGTCCAATATTTTCTGCTCCAAAGCTTTTCTATTTAAAGTTATATTTAACGTACATTATAATTAAATTATGGGTACGAATAGGATTTATGATCGAAATTTTTTGCTAACAAGCTTTAAGCTTTCTGTTTTGTATTCAATGTATTCACGCCAAGTCATAACTCATATGGAATTCTCTGTAGCTGCGTTGATATTGTACATTCTACATCACAATTCACAGCAAAATTGCAAGACATCAAGAAGCGTCGTTCAACTTATTTGATCGTTTTGTTTCGTATAAAGTTGAAGACAAATATAAAAATTTAATACTAATTTATGAACACACATAAATATATTCCTCTTTGCTCTGCACACAAGTGTTTGGCTTTTGAACGAATGTCTCTAGACTTCGAAAACAACATTATAATATAGTAATTAATAATTAAAAGTTTTGATTCTATATTTACATATTCCCACCACCATTACTCACTACTCTTCGAAAACATATAAACCAATTAACATAAAAGCAATTACATACATTGAACATGATAAATATTACATTTCTTTCTCTTTTGCCTTTTGCTAGATTATTTCTTAGGCAGTTTTTCTCTTCTCTTCTTTGGCTTTTTTGTTTTTTTTGTTAACATTACTCCTCCAACTAATAACTGTATTCCCAAAACCATAAATATTGTGCCAACATTACAGACGGACGCGGAACGTGCTCGTACAGAAGCGGCTGCCCTCCAAGAGAAACTCGAAAAGAGTCAAGGGGAAGTGTATAGATTGAAAGCCAAATTGGAGAACGCCCAAGGTGAGCAGGAAAGCCTCAAACAAGAAGTAGAGCGAGCACAAGGTGGCGTTCAGAGGATTCATTCTGATCGCGACAAAGCTCTGGCTGATCTTGAAAAAGCGAAAGAGGAGTTGGAACGATCACAAGCCACATTGGGTAAAGCTCAGTTACAGCAAGAAAAACTTCAAAACTCTTTGGACAAAGCGCAAAACGAGGTTGACCATTTGCAAGAACGACTTGATAAGAGTACCGGCGAGGTTCGTCGGCTAACGCTCGAGAAGGAGAAGCAAGCATATGACTATGAGAATTTACAATCACAGCACGACAAAGCATTGGGTCAAGCAGCTCGCATTCAAAAGGAACGGGAATCCATTGGCATGGACACCGAACGTCTGCGTGAAAAGGTTGAAAAAATACAAACGCAGCTTACCCGTGTACAAAAGGAACGTGATACATTCTGCGATGAGTTGGAAACACTCAAAGAACGCACTGAATTGAATGCTAGCCTCCTCATGAAGGCACAACGTGACAAGGATCAAATTCAAACCGAGTTGGACGTTGTTAAGGATAGATGGGAGAAAGCCCATTCTGTTCATCAGAAATTGCAAATTGAACGTGACGACGCCCACACAGAAGTTGAGATTCTTAAAGAGAAACTGGACAAGGCACTATACGCCAGTCAAAAGCTTATTGACGATAAAGACAACTCCAACAAAGAGTTTGAGAAGATGCTTGAAAAATACGATCGATCTCAAAATGAAATATACCGATTGCAATCACGATGTGATACTGCTGAGGCTGACCGTTCACGCCTAGAAGTTGAGGCGGAACGTTCTGCATTAGCAGCGGCAAAGGCACGTGAAGATTTGCGCAAACTCCAAGAGGAGAGTAGTAGATTGCAAGAGGCTTGCGATCGTGCTGCTTTGCAGTTGACACGTGCCAAAGAGCTGGAGGAGAAGGCTCGTGAAGACCAAGAAATGCTCCGTGAGCGTTTGGACAAGACACAAACTGATTTGCGTCGCACGCAAGGTGAAAAGGAGAACATGACATCGGATCTGGAGCGATTAAGCTATGAGCTGGAAAGATCCCACAATACGTATGCTAAGAGTAACACAGCTTTAGATGTGGCACAGGAGGAGGCGGCCCGTTCTAGTCTGGAGCTTGAGAAAATGCGCGAACGTTACGAAAAGAGTCAATCTGAGGTGCGTCGTCTTCAAGAGCAGGAAAGCTACAGCCGAGAGTCACGACGCTCAAAGGAGGAGGTCGAGCGACTCAGAGAAAAACTGGAGAAAACGAGCATGGAATTGGAGACGCTGAGAACAAAATCGCAATACGAAATGGAAACATTCGAAAAATACAAAGACAAATACGAGCAACGAGAAGTTGATGCACAAAATATGGACGCAAAATTGCACGAGGCGACCTTGCAGCTTGAGCTGTCCAGAACCGAGGTCGCTAAGCTCATCGCCAATCAAGTTAGTTTCGTCACTTCTTCTCTCTTAATGATAATAGAGTAGGTCCATGATACACACAAATTGGGTTGGCAATTACACTTTTTAGTTTTGTCGCATGGCTGTCCCTGTGGTTCTAACCCAATGTGAGTGTATCTAACCCCAGTTGAAGTAACCCTCATACATACACATTACATTCGCTAGACAATTCATTTTCACTCATTCTAATCAATTCTTTTTTATTCTAATGAAACGCTCAAAAGGAGAAACAGCGATCAGAGCTTGAGCGTGCTCACATCGAATGTGAAAAGGTGCGCGACAAGCATGAGAAACTCATCAAAGAGGCTGATCGATTGCGTATAAATGCAAATGCACTAAGTCCGTCGGCGCACACGAATCCATCGTCTGCCTCACGCGGCGACATCGCTCTTTCCCCGGCTGAAAAGGCAGAAAATGATCGCCTTCGGGAGCGTCTCGATAAGGCGCTACAAGTAAATCAACTATTATACAACTTTCTTGAAAAACACGTACAAAATCAATTTCAGAGCCGCGATGCCACCGAATTGGAGGCTGGTAGACTCGCCAAAGAATTGGAAAAAGCACAAATGCATCTCGCCAAACAACAGGAGTCCAACGAGGCGACCCGCATAGAATTTGAGCGTATGAGCGCTGAATTGCAACGCATTCATGATAAACTGGAGCGAGCCGAAGCTGAGAAGGAGTCTCTGCGGCAACAGGCTAAAATGTTGGAGAACCGTGGCTCCCAGTCCAGTCAGGTCGAGAAAAATCTAATTAAGATAGAGGGCGATTGTAAACAATTGACTGTAGAAAGGTAATTTTTTTGAGTTCGAAAACATTTATTCACATTTTTGGAATATCATTTTATCTTTTACGTGCAGAGACCAATTAGTAATTCAACTGGAAAAGAGTCAGAACATGCTGATGAATTTCCAACAAGAGTTGAATGCCACCGAACAAGAATTGCAACGTCAACGCGAGGAGAATCGACGGTACTTTTTTTTTAATTTTCTGCCACAATCCAATCTATGGCCATTTTCTCTTTTAATTATCCAGAATGCAAAAGGGTCAACCGCAACAAGTGCAACAGGCCCAGCAGCAAGCACAACAAGAAATCCAAAAGTTACAAAACGAGATCCAAATACTCAGCAAAAGGCTTCAAGAAAGTGGGGCACGCGGAGAAAACGAATTGGAACAATGGCGTAAGGTGGTGGAGACAGAAAAGGTGCGCGCTGATCAGGCTGAAAAGGCAGCCCAGGAGTTCCAGAAGCGTATGCAAATGATGGAAAAACAATTGCAACAACAGCTGCAACAGATGGCGCAATTGCAACAAAAGAATCAACAGCAACCGCATGCACAATTGCCACCGAATCCACAACAAGCCCAAGAGCTGGACAAAATGCGCAAAGATTTGCAAGCAGCCAATGTCGAGAGAGATCGATTCCAGGCACAACTCGAAATGCTTGTGCAAGAGCTGGAAAAGAGCCAGGTGCCCACCACAATACCCGAAATATTACATTTTTATTTATTTAATAATTATTTACCATTTGTAATTACGTTTATGATTTCACTTTTTCAAGTAATTAATATTATCAATAAAATATTTCATTTAGTTTTGTAGTATTATTTGTTATTGTAATTTTTTGAATACTTTTATGAAAGAGTAGTTTTTACATAACACAAATTTTAATTAAATAAAAATGAATTCGCAGTTGGACTTAAACGAGGCTAACAAACACATGCAACATATGCAGCAACAACTACAACAAAACCAACAAAATAATGTGGCACCCAAGGGACCACAAGTGGATGAGGCTAAACTGCGACAGATGGAAACGCAGGCTAAACAAATTGATGAGGCCCGCAAACAGCTTGAGAATCAGGCAAAGGCAATTGACAGTGAACGTAAACTCATCGAGGATCAGCGTAAGGCTATTGAGGGTAAACGCAAGGACATCGAAGAGAAGGAGAAAAATCTCATAGAGTTCGACAGGCAACTGAAAAAACGAAAGGAGCAAATGGATGCTCTCGAGAAGTCATTGCAGAAGGCTGGCGGCACAACTGCTGCAGCCGGTGAACTAAACAAAAAATTGACTGAGACTCAACAGCATATGGAGGCAATGCGCAAAGAAATGGATGTAGCTAAGGAAGCGGCCAAACAATCATCGCAGGAGACCGAACGATTGCTTCAAGTCGTGCAAATGACACAGGAAGAACAAAATGCGAAAGAAAAGACTATAATGGATCTTCAACAGTAAGTTTTTGTTTGCATAATTAGTAACACTTAGGGTTCTTATTTAATAAGTGTATAAAAATTAACAACACCCTTTTTACAATTTCCAGAGCCTTAAAGAACGCTCAAGCCAAACTACGCACTCAAGCACAAACACAAGAGGTAATTCTTTGATTACAATTGTATTTGAAATGTTTATATATTAATAGCTTTAAAATAACTTCTAACCCAAACTTTATTTTGCGTTTTTTAACTTTTAACTTAACAGCAAGCGCAGGCTGGACCCGCTGGATTCCTTAAAAGCTTTTTCTAAGAACAAGCTCTACTAAAATCGCATGATATGAAAGAAAATTCATTTCAAAAATAACTAATTACTATACAGAGATGTTGATCCAGCAATAAACGAAATATTTCGACTTCGTCAACATCAAAAGCTTAACAATAAAATACTTATTTCCAAAATAATACTAGTTAAAGGACATTTAAATTGAATGCAAACGTCTGTACGCTTTTTAGTGTTTGTTTTGAGTACGTGAACTTTTTTGCAACTTAATGGTAGCGCCGTTTCCAGTGCTCCACAAAAGCACAAAACCTACTCACACGCAAATGAATTATTATAAGATAAAGAGTGTATTTGTTTTGACTAACATAAAAGAAAGACTTAAACAAATCCATTAACTAAATAACAGCATCTAATCTAAAAAAATTATGCGAATAATCATTAAACATAACTATAAATATCTAATGGAACTAATGATTTCTGCCTTCATTTTGACTTAAAAATAAACAAAATATATTATTAAAATTAAATTGATCTACTTAAAAAAAAAAGCAAAAATATTAAGCAAAAGTGAATACACAAATTAAAACAATTTTTGTAAATCTTCCGATGATCCCTCAATCATTTTATGAAAATTGAAGCCAAAAAACAAATGTCGAACGGAAGCAAAATACATTAACATACAAGATAATCCTGGATTGAGTGGAGATCACCACAAAGTGGATCGAATTTTGGAATTGGAAGAGGCGCTTCGAGAAAGCCTTCACATCGCAAGGGGCCGCGAAAATGAGTACAATCAACTGGACCAGATGAAATGTCAGTTGAGTGAAAAGGCCTCCAAGTTAGAGCAGCGTCTTGCATCGATACGAGCCGCATGTACTATGCGATGTTCGTCGGCGTGCAGTGCGCTGAAAGCAAAGCTCGCCGTTCTCGAGGAGAAGGTATTATTTTTGCTTGCTGAGCGACGCCAAAAGCTACAAGAATTAACCGATACAAGGTTAACACATTGATTCCGAAACTATGTAAATGAACATTATATTTGCACATACTCATTGAATACGTTGTTCGTAGGCAAGAGGTTCTCGAAACTCTTCTTTCGGAAAAGGATACGCAAATTGCGTGGTTGGAAATGGTCGGTGCGAAGACTCATTCGCAATTTGGGCATTTGGATCAATTGCGCGCCGACAGAAATAAGCTGAAGCAAAGGCTGAAAATAGAGGTATGTGAAAAATATGAGTTTAATCAATTACTGGCGTATGCTCAAATTTTAAGTGTTTTATTTAACAGAGTGAAAAGTCGGTACGTTTATTGACGGAGTGCCAGAAATTGGAGCAGGAGCTGTCACACTTAATAGTTTTGAAGGTCAGTTTATAATGGAATCGTTTTACATCTCTTCTTCTTAACAATAGCTTGTTGATTTATTCAATTAATCCAATCTCTTAATTTTTAGGAACCAATCTTAGATGACCACGATTAGGAGTGCATACCTCACCAACACAAAATAACTGAGTTTAATATAATTATTTCAGTATGGATCAACTCAAAATCCTTTTTTTCGACGGCTAACTACATAAAACCTTCAACAAATACAACATATTGAATTGAAACAAAATACAGCAAAGATAAGTAGAAACGATTTAATTTCAGTAGATTTTCAGTTATGACTCCCCAATTTCCATTACATAGAATATAGTTTTGTTATTCAATTTTTAGTTTTGCATGATTCAGGTTTTAAATATTATTATTCCAATTTAAACTACCATTAAACCCAATACTCCGTATGATTTAAGTACATTATGTTTTAGCCAAAAGTTATGAGTTTTTGTTATAATTTCTAAAATAACTAACAAAAAATTAATATAATAAATTTTACTTATTATAAAACGAAAAAACAACAAATTATTAATATTTTTACACTGCCATCTTGTTGAAAAGGGGGAAAATGTTAAAGAAATAAGCTTAACTATACTTATTTGAGATTGTCGCTTAAATGACATAAACATGTACTTTAAAAAAAAAAACAAATCATATCATCAACACACTTAATTCATTGAAATTGGGTAATCATCGCGGCAAATCACTGTCCGCCGCCTCCCTAATGTTGTTTGTACGACACCGCACGAACACACACAACCTTCTTTTGACAAAGTTTGAAGATTTAGCCACAAACAACATGTGCACGTGAGGGGTGTGACGTAAGGCGGACGTACTTATTTACATTGTTTTGTAAAATGTTTCGTTAGAGACTTATTTAAAAATAAAATTAAAAGTATATAGGAAAAACAGTATTAAAAAGTAAATGAATTAAAGAAAAATTGTTAAAATGAAATTATTATCTAAATAAATAACAGACATACAAAAGAGAAAAGAAATCAATCACGATACAAAATAATACAAAAATATCAACTAATTTAATTAGTTTATGTTTTTCTATTTACTGATGAGGTTAAATGTATTTATAATAATTTAGAGATTTAAAGCAATTCCTCAAAATTGTATAAAATAATTAAAATTATATAAATAGACAATAAACAATTCAAATAGTAAATTAAAACCAATTAAATTAAATTAAATTGACACTATAAATGTTGTAAATATCAAATATTGATTATTCAGATTCGTACAAGACAAACAAACATTACAAATGAAATGAATATTATTAATTAATCGTTAATTCAGCAACCATAACGCTTATTACCAAAAAGCTTTCGGTATACTTTATTGGACTCATGGTAATGTATGGCATATTTGGTGAAATGAGTGCATTTAACTAAATACTTATATAACAAATTAAACTTTAACTGTTGTTTTTTGTTATTCCATTAATTAACTGTAAATAATTTGTTCAGTTGTTGAGAAATATAAAATTGATATATACAAAGAGCCACCAAAATCACTCCTTTTCAAATAAATTAAAAAAGAACATAACTATAAACTCCTTGACGTCGTCATGTTAATTGCTATTTTATATTACGTACTTCTAAGCGCCACTTAAATTAATTGTAAATTGAAAACAAACAATAAAATACAACACGAATAAAACGCAAATGTTTCTACACTTTTCTCACACTATGTCTATAAAAATTATGTAAACGAAAAATATCAAACACACAAAAAACACTTAATATTTCTCATATCACACGCAATTCAATTCTCTCACAGACACTGCATTTTCTCAATGTAATAAATCTAACTATATGTACTACCGCTTCTAAATGTCACACAATTCTTCGATGTCGATGCGTCTCAATCCATTTTGTATACAATTTTCAATTCTTCTCGCACACAATTCACAAAACGTATAGTAAATTATAGATAACATAGTTGTTACAGATCAAATGTGAATAATCATTTACGAGTAGTTAATGAGGTTAACGTGCAAATAGAAATTATAATTATGGATATGTACGTATATTATTGCTTACACTATTAATTCTTTCGGGGTTTTCTGTGCCACTCTTAAGTTACTCACCCTTAATAATGGATTATCGCCTTAAGTTTTTTTAAAGTACTTATGTCTATTTACAAAAAACCACTCTTGATTGTTGCCTGAGCTTAGTCTCACAATAGTCGGTAATGCAGTGGAGTACTTTTTGAGTGTTTTTCAAATAATTTCACATAGTTTGTAAAAGTTGTTTCATACTATTTTGTTAATTCGCATTGCGGCCATTTCATTTGTTTTATTCTCTATTTAACATGAAACAAATCATTTGAGAAATTAATAGAAAATTAGCAATTATAAAATAAAACAACAATAATAAACAAACAATTTTTTCTTTTCATACAAAAACTATACGAAACAAAAACAAAACGGACCACGTAACACACAATCCTTACCTTAAGTAAATTTAGTTGATGTCAATCTCTCATCCACATTCGTTTCCCTCACGAATTTCTCTGTTGTTTCCTAATTGATTTATAGAAGGTATTTATACTAGGAAAAACATAAATAACCTAAACAATATGAATATAGAAAAAGGGAATATCCTCACAACCTTTTTTCCAAACTGAATATTACAAAAAAAAAAAGAAATATGAAAATAAAAATGTACCTAAGCATTACCAAGAGAATATTTAGCAATCTCCTAAAATTATCTAAAACCCCTATTTAGAGTTGAATATGTATATGCAATTGTAAGAATAATGTAACTAACTAAATCGACCAAAAATCCATAAAATGAAAAGTAAGCAAAAATAACTTGAAATACGGAAATTGGAGTAATGTCTTAACAAGCGAGAAGATACAAAATATTGTCACAAACAATGGAAAATTTATTATTATGGATTATGATTACTATTATAAATGTATAACGACATTAAATGAATTTAATAATTACTAATTGTTTAATAACAATTTCAAATAAAATAAATAAATCACGAACAAATAAAATCATTGAGAGAGAAAATTTGTAAATATATTTAAGAAAGTTAATAATAATTTAAAATTAAACGTATAAACTAAATGAAAAAATTGCAAGGTTTTGACAAAACAAAAAAAAAGAAAACTTGAATCCAAAATAAATACAAAATGTTAAACAAAAACTGCCTACAGTTTCACGTTAATTTCTAAAATATATTCTACTTGTGTTGAGTATGAGAATTTATTTAAAACTGTTTTCTATTGAACACAAATCCTTTAAGTTTTCAAATTGGAAAATATTTATGAAATATATTTATATCACTTTAAAAGGACAACATTAACATCAAAAAAACCGCCACATCGCACAATTAATTATTTTATAAGTATGTATTTATGCTGATAAATTTATTACATGATGTGGAATGTGTTTTGTGGGCACAAATTTCGGTTAAATTTTCACCCTTTGTTTGTTATTGAATGAGAAATAAAGTGCTGTCGTAAAAAAATCAAATGAAAATATGGTTTTTAGACATATTTTTGGCAATTAAGTTTGTTTTGCATTGGAGTGTAAAAAAGCAATAGTAGTTTAATCACACAACAAAACCTTCAACTACATTATTATGAATGTAAAAAAACCCTCTAATGTCAAATCTCAAAACATTACCCCCAACTAGTCATTTCAAATTCACACACTAATATATTGGAAACATATCCTTTGAAATAACTGCTAGGTCAAAGACTCTCTTGTCACAATATTCACTTTACTCCCACATGAAATTCAAAATATTTGAAGCAAGCAAACAAATTGACCAAAAGTAGTCCGAAATGTGTTCAACAACCAAACAAAATAAATACATTAAAAATATGATAAATTCAAAATTAAACTTAAAACTAGTGTTAATTAAAGTAAAAAAGATTTAGATGAAACAAGTAGATAAAAAACTAAATTTAACGAATAAAATCTAGCAAAAAAAATGTTTCTTTGCCTTCGATTAATACCTTTGATTTGGAAACACATATTTCATTAACGGTTTATTCTTTAAGTTATAAGTTTTTGAAATAATTATATTTAACCAAATGTCCCATTTTCAACATATCTTTCTCTCTCTTTCTCTCGCTGTGTGTAAGGATCAATCAATATCGCTCTCTAACAAAAAAAAAAACAAGTATTTCACTCTATCTATCTCATAAATGTCTGTCATAAACGAAATTATGAATATTTTTTTTATTTAATTATAATTATCAAAATTCTAAATACTAAAAAATGCGATATAGAAAACAAAAAGAAAATTATAGAGATTAAATGAAAACAATTACATGAAATGAATGAATAAAAACACACAAAAAAATAATTTAAGATCGCTGTGTGCGTATAAATATTATATATAAATAATTATATATTAATCGAAAGAAAATGTTAATATTGAAAAAACAAAAAAGTTGAATTTTATTGCAAGAATAATTCAAAGCAAATGGAGTTCATCGCACACAACAATAATTAAAACTGCAATGTTTAAGAAATTATCAGTTTGTTAATTATAAAGCACAAAAAGGTCTGTGATGAATTGCTTTGCGCTGAATTATTCTCTTATACATTTAAAGAAATAGACAACAATCTTAATTTTTTTTAGGAATTTTCAGGGTTTGATAAAGTGCTTAAAAAAAATCAAATTTCGATGTAGTTTAGAAAAATGAAAACCACAAAGTTATAGGTAAGTCATTAATTATTATAGAAGCTCCACTATTCTTTCAACCAAATTCATTCAAAAAATGAAATACACGTCTTGCATTTTTTAATATTTATTAAAATAGTTTTACAAAGAAATATATGCCCCTTGTAAATTATTAGTAGAACGTTTTCTTTAACATTATCACAATTTAACTTTTAATGTGCATAACTAGAATAATTTTACATAGCCATTTTTTTTTTGTTAAATATTATGCAGTTACACTTTTATGCAATTTTTAAAAGTCAATATATCGGTAAGTCTTAGCTCTAATGTATTTCTCACTGGTATCAAATTATACGCTGCTCACAATTTGAATAATTTTTGGTCTAAAATTCATTAACTTTTGTTCCTACAAAAAAAAATCTGTTAAACACCTACAATTTAAAAAAGGCTTCATCAGTACCACACTAATTTATACTGCATGTATCATACTTAAATACTAAATAATACTTAAAATCTAGTTACAATCAATTATAAACAATTAAGAAATTGTTTGTGATGAAAAATCATCTTTTACACTTATCATAAAACACGTAAGAACCGCGATTTGCAATGTCAGCGTAATCACGACGTGGCACGCACAATTTTTTAGATATATCTGTGTTTCGTTTTTCACGTGACGGCATCTGCATTGTCTCCACACTCACTGACTTAACGTACAAATGGTCATTGCACCAGAACAAACAAAGTGAACGTGGCTCCAGCACATTCATCTCATGTGACCAGTTCAGTTCCACCTTCCGAATATGATCGCCCAGATCATGTGGATTTGTTATAACAACTTGATAGGTTGTGCCATGCTCAAGGCGGGCAGTGCCTCTTGGTGTCAGATCGATTCCACGCAGTGCTCCTCTGTCAGAGAAAATAGCAGCGGTCAAGTATCCTTGAACCCATGGCTCAGCAGATCGTGGTCGTGCCAATTCCACAGTAAATCTATAATGACGCTCTAAAATGAGTAAACATTTTTTATTTTTTATATAAATTTTTAATTAAACCATTTCCAAAAAAATCTTACGACAAAATGGAAAATCTTTTCCAGTGGCGAGGAAATATTTTCCCGGTTGTGGAGGAATTATATCAATGTTATCCTCAGCTGGCGAGACCTCATTTTCACTGGAGTTCGTTGGTAACATTGGCGGAAAAGCAGCATGATATCCCATCACTGCACAATTTCCGGCAGTACACTTGAAACATTTGCCGGCAAGAAAATGTTGATATGATGGACAACGATGTGCAACATACTGACATTTCCCATTGATGCTGTCAATAAACAACTTGATGGCACGCACATGATTGCAAGCTAACAGTACGCGCGACGCCTCTTCAATACCATCCTTAATTAAAGTCAATGGAATCAAAGTCCCACCCTCTTGCGACAGTGCACATCCTGGCTGTTCTTTACCATTGTTAGGATAGAAATCAATGTGACCGCAAGACTGAGACATTCCGTAGCCCGGAATTTCCAGTAAAAAGAAACTGCGCCCATCTGTATGGATGACATCAACAAAATTGGCATCCCCAGGATCCAAGCGTACTGCTGGTCCCAAGCCTTGAAAGTACGGCTCAGCTGGATCTAGTCCAGTGATTCTACCAATACCGGGTATTCTTTCGGCTGCATATGCGGCTGTATGTGCACCTAAAGAGTGACCGATCATGTGCACGTCCTCAGCATGTAATCCATAATCATCTTGCAATTTACGAATAAGATGTGCCAGCTCTAGCCCAACTAGTCGAGTATTTGCAGTGGCCTATTCGTAATAATGCAATTGTAGTGTTTCATAAATTCGTGAAATGTATTTAATTAGCACTAACCTGAGTGTACAATGGCAAAGAGCCACCAGCCCAATCCACAACAATTACATTGAGCGATCCGTGGGCTATCAATTCGTCACGCATTTCTGACACCCAACTGGACAGTGGTGTATCAATGAACCCATGAATGATAAACTTTGTCTCCCACTCTGCGTTGTAATGCGAGTCCACGATTGTCTGTGGGTCGTCGGCCACCAGTAATTGACCATCGGTAGGATTTTTTTCGGTGTACAATATGAATCGGGTGTTAATCACCGATCTTGGCAGTGGAAATACATTAAATGGACGATGTATGAGATGATACCATTCTCGGGTTATGTTCAGACAGCCAATTTCGCCGTAACAGCGGGTCTCATTTTCAACTGTAAAAGAAATTAGAGTAAATTGGACAGTTGTAAATATTGAAACTTGAAAGATAATTGCACAGTTGGTTGGTTTTTCTTTCTGTGGAAGTGTGTGCAGATAATTAGCCGGAAGTAGTTAGGAGCTCATATCGATAACGATTTATCGGTTTCTTTATTTACTTTGTTTAATTTGATTGTTCACTAACTTGTTCAATTCAAGCTTCCGCTTTTATATTTGTGATTAAGTAGAGGAGTTGTAAATTATTAATAATAAAATAAGCGAAGAATGACAACCATAGTCTATAGAGCTGCTATGTGAGGATTAAGAGTCAACGAAGTGAAAAAAATCTGAATTGGACTTTGGAACGTATATAATAACGTTAATTAAAAACGGCCAATTGAATATGGGTAGAGGCTCTATTATTATTTATCAATCTGCTTCTAGACGTTACAATATAATGGTTATTAGATAAAAACTTTGTAGACTTCTTGAAGAATCGAAGGTTGAACTTTTTGTAACCACAATAAAAATTCTCCGTAGTTATAGTTCGCTAGAAAGAATATAGAAGATCAATTAAAATTACGATCTCAACTCCCAAGACACGTAAAATCATTTGTTATAGAAAATTTCAAGATCTTAGTTCGATTATTTAATGAAATGGTTTGTGTCCGTAACGCTATAAATTGAGGACGGTCAAACTGGTTTTCATGATTTTATATTTTAATTGATTGTCATCGTCTGAGTGAGGTTTAAACAAATAAAAATGGATGAAAATCCAGCGAAAAATTGGAAAATGAGAATATAAGATGTTTTTTTCTGAACAGGTGCAAAACAACGTCCAAAACTTGGGATGGTAAGGAGTTGGCCGGAACAGCTAGTGAACTCATAAATAAATTCATTAAATTACAATTAAATAAATTAGTAAATTATTAAAGTAGCTCCTATAAAAGTAAAGCTACGTGCCACATTTTTGTGCCGACATGCAGACATGCATGCCAAAATATTTTAAATTCAAGAAAAGCAGTTTAAAAGAGTCAACACAAAAATAAATCTAAACACACAACTCTTTTTTAATGTAAGCATATAGCTCTTGTGCATATTATGATTAATTGTGGGATTGACCCCAATAGTTACAAAAAATGTTAATCTTTCGCAAACACTTAACCACAAGTGCAGCAAATAAAATTTTTTTTTGCAAAAACTGGGAGAAGAGAAAGCCCAACATTTCATATGTCAATACCAAAAAATATTAAAATAATTAATAAAATATGCTGTCGTCTAAACAAACTTCCATATTATTTTGTGTAGAGTAGATATGTTTCATGTTGCGTTTGTTTACTTAATAAATTGACTACCTTCTTGCCGTATTCCTATACACTTGAGTGCTTTTCCAATATCCACAAGATAAAATAATGCTTGCGATCATGAGACTTTCACAAAATGCAGTTTATTTTATTTGTGGTTGTTAAACTGTGTTAGCTTATAAGCCACATGTGCGCGTCGAAAAACATTAAACACTGATCCCACCATTGAAACAATTTCATGATGTGGAAATTCAACTCGAAATTGTAATCAAACAAACTGCAGTATTTACTAAATTCTTTCAAATTGAACTGCAACTATTATACAAATAGTCAATATATTATATTGAAATTTGTGTGAGAGGAAAAATTACAAAAAGTTGTTTGTGTACTTTGTTAAATGTCAATGAATTCCGCTGCACAATCAACTGCGGCACTGTTGCACAAACCATTTTAAAAAATGCACCGCGCATTTGCGCAAACACATCACGCGAATACGATTTTTAGATTGTCCAGGTACCAGCAATTCTCAATCAACATTTATTTTTATTATTGTGTGTGGAGTTAACCAACTTTTAAGTTTAGTCATTCATTGGAAACGAGTTTGCGACCAGTCTCTGCTCCTTATCAACTATTAACTTGAAAATACCAATTTAATGATTTTTATTTCAATCTTAAAGAGACAAAAAATTTGCGACACATTTTCGGACTTTGACAGTTTGCTGTTGGTCATGAGTTTTAACTTTATAAGATTGACTTTAAATAATCACATATGTTAACTAATTCATGTCTCGTTAAATTGCAAAACATTTCACTTTTAAGGAAGCTTGGCACATTTTGCAAAATCTCGCATATTTGCCATAAGCCCGGGTTGTTTACGTGCTGCAGCAAACGATGAGGACATACCCATAAATTGGCAGTAGGTCAGTGAAGTAGTAGCATGTAATTTTCATCATAAAAAGTGATTTTATTTTTATTTGTCCAAAATATGTATATGCTCACGTTCAGGTATAAACCAGGTAAATTTTGGTAGCAAAAGCAGCAGTGAATGCTTTATGGTTTAAGCTTCCTTGTAAAAAAAAAAATCAGTCAAAACACCCAGCAGGTTTGAGTGGTCCGTGGTGCTGAAGTACCATGACCTACGACAGTATGCGTCTCAACAAAACAGCATTAATGTTATGAATACTTGTGTGGTTTGTAGCCGGCGCCAATTATGTATACATAACAATGTTACAGCTATATTTCACATCTTATTTACTTTATCCAGTTTATTATAGCCGCGAGAAACAAAAACTTTCAGCGCGAATTCAAAGAACAACATAATACGTATTACAAAGGTGATCATTAAAAAGACGCAGAGGCAGCTGCAAAGAGAGTACATTCACCGAATCTGATGGAAAGTAAAAGTGTACGCAGCTAAATAATTATACATTCTATTATTTCACATAGGCAGGTATCTTTTTTTATGGTCAAGTGTGTGAACCACATTCCATCATTTGTGTTATGTTAGAAAGGCCGCACCTCTCACAAAATATGTTATTATTAATATTTTTTTTCTTTTCACAATAACTTGTTAATATGCTGGTTATTTTCACTTAATAATAAATAAAGTCTTGGCATATCTTGTTTACTAATTATATTATGATTCCTTTGTGTGCTTTCAATCAGTGTGCAAAGAAAGAAGAAAAATTAATTTCGGTGTCTCGAAATTAGAGACACCAAGCTAAATATTGAGTGTTCCCAAAAAAAGGCAGGTTAGTGTGACAATTATAAACAATTATTGGTATGTGCTTGTTTTACAAAGCAAAGTAAAATTGTTACCACATTTTCAAGTGAGCTAAAATTAATAATTAAAAACATAAGTGTCAAATTAATTTTAATAGCAAACTTTTTGTTCACAAAAATGACCAATATTTTCATATAACTATGTTGTTAATTATGCTGTGTTATGTATTACGATTGTACAAGACAAATTAAAGTTTTTTTTTTTCGATATTTAAATTTTTTTAACACTTTACGGAACGTAATTTTAAATTGTTGAAGACTCGCACTATGCTGATGAATAGTAAGGTACATTGATTTCAAGTTTTTTACTCATCAATTGTTTGCGGCGCTCAGTTGAGTGCTTATTGTCTGGAAAATCGTTTTAAAATCATATATTTATTATTAATGTGTTCTCTGCAAAATACAATTGAATTTAGCAAAAACATTTAGCCTTGACTGTGACTTTATGACTTTAGTCAAAATAATGAATACGAATTGAATTAAATAATAGCACAAAGAGCATTGCTGTGAGTATAATTTAAGACATCCGGATGTGATGGTAAGTCAAAGCGGAAAATTTTGTAAACTGACTTAAAAATGATTGTATCAAATTACATTTTTGACACATTATCGAACATTTTTTCTATCTTTCAACTAATACGTATTAAATTATGTTGCTTTCAAACAACAAGATGATTTTTGCATTTTTAAAACTTTGTCCGTGACTGTTTTTCTTTTATTTTATTTTTGTTCTTACTTTTATTTTTGAAGATTTTTAAAATATTTTATTTCAAAAGTGAAAAAAATAAAAATTAAGTGTTGTGTCGTCTGATCGTCAATTGCGGAGAAAATTAATTGTTCAAATCAAGACCGGAACGGGTTATTGCAACCTCAATTTTCTTGCAAATTTATTGAGCAATTAAACACTGTATATATTTACAAAACTGCAATTGATGGAGAAGGTCTCGGTGTAGAGTTCAATGTGATCGACTTATAAGATCATTTTATTGTAAAATATCACCTTTATCAAAAAATCGCCATACAATCGGCATTTAAGCAAGAACACAACCCTGACTTGCTTTAAAGGGCCATGGACAAAATAGTCTACCAAATTCATGCTGCAATTTGTAAATAATATACGCAAAAGTGTGACTAGGCCAATTATTGTGCGCTGTTCGTTCAAAATAATAGATGCCGATTTGTCTGCCATACCGTATTCAATGTGATTTGCTTTTCTTGTATATACGCTTTAAAACTCTCACGTTTTTTTCCTTCAATACATAATGCCATTGTCACCGAAGCCCACACAAAGAAATTATTGCATCACGGTGTTGTTGTGTTTTTTTTTTACATATTTTAATATATTCTTCGACACAGTGACCTTGCCATTAATTATTAAATACAGAATGTAATTTTTGAATTGAATTTCGACATATTTGCATATCTTGAATATTGATTTTTTTTTTTTACATATTGATAAAAATAAATGTTTTTATTTTATTATTATTAAGGTCGTGTATTTTTTGTGTAATCGTTTTAAGCGCAAATCTTAAGTTTATAATGGAAATAAAGAGTTTTTCAATCTTCGAATCAAGTTAAATAAAACATACGTGACATTATTTTTACAATGCATTGATCAGAAATAACCTAAACGCGATGTGAAGGCACGTACACACATTTTTTTCAAATGTTTATAACATTTTTGTTATAAATTATAAACATATTGTATTGCGTCCCATGTACAATTCCTTTTCTATGCATTTAGGTCGATATCAGTAAGGAAATGCAATTAAACGACAACAATATACAAAGATTTAAGATCCATATCAGTGCAGTGTTACATAACATCATGCATTTTCTGTATAATAATTTTGAATGCATGCAAGTTGCAAGTATTCTCTTGTTCACAGGACTGGAAATAAATTGCACTCAACTGTTTAATTTATGTCTACATAAAATGTTTAAAAGTTTTATTCAATTTGCCAACCACGTTTGCAAGACAGCCATCCGGGTTGATGTATCATCAAACTGCTGCACATGTAAACAAACAAATACACGGTATCGCATGAACTGCAGATTTTCCATTATAATAAAAACGTTTTTTAAACAACAAAAGTTTCCATAGCTTAAGAGTGTTTAGCCGTGCAAATTCACTTTTATTGGCTTGCATCAAAACACATAACCGGAAGTGCTTGAGGCCTACGATGCTCTTGTGGATACACAAATTCGTTAAAGCATTTTCAAACAAACCATGTAGCTTAATTGTTCAAAATTTTAATCGCATTTGATCCCGAGTGTCGTTACTGTGCGCACTTCAATTGAATTATGTATGTGATTTTATTTATTATGACAAACTAAAGGCTTTTAAAGTTGTTTACAATTTCAAGTATAGTAAGTTGTGGCATAATTTATTTCTAAATGATTCATACCTAAGTGCTGTATAGTGTGAACTGTGCCCATTAGACCTATCTTTGAACTTAAAATGACTTGGATTAAGAGGATTAGTCTGCCATAGATAGCAATTAATTTATTTTTTTGGCAATCTTCAAACTCGCAATCAAAAAACTCAAAGTTCACACAAAATATTAAATCGTTACACGCTTAATTTTTCAACTATATTACAAAGATGTGTAAGGAGGGCAGGCAACAAAAAGTCTCTCGCGTCACGAAAGGCGTCAACATTATAAGTTAATTTTCACTCAATTAAAATTAGAAAATGTGATGAATGCTGCCTGATGCGGAGAAGCAGCGTAAAAATGTGTCAACTTTTAAATAAATCATAATAATTGTTATAACTGATCGTAAAGTAAAAATTTGGTGGTCTAGGTCAAGCGTTTTAGGTTTCGATTTTAACGCATGATTCACAATATGATATTTAGTATTTCGTAACGAAGGTCATTGACAATGCGTTTCTTTGTCATTGCTGAAGATTGAGCGTAATGGTTTGTTGTGGAAGAAAGCTGCTTATTTAGCAGTAAAATGTTTTTTTTATATTTTGGATGATTTTGGTGGTTTTGAGTAAGTTTTTTTCTTGAAGATAAGATGCCATTTATGTTTTTATGTTTATTGACTGGACTTTTTGGATTTTTTTTTAACAAATTTTTGAATGACTGTTGATTAAATCTTTATAACTTATTAGCCTTATAAGAACTTGCGGTTGCTATGCATTTCTTATAAATCGCAAAAAAACAATTTATTCTGTTTAAAAAATAAGGACATAAAATCGACAAAGTTTCTCATATGGAATTCTTCGAAACGATTTTGAAACAAGTGAAAGTAAAATGTTTAAAAGAGTCACGTGATATCAACATTTCATCGTCCGTTTTTGCCCATATATTACTTCCCATAACAAATTGAAACGTTTTAACTTCCTGAAGTGGATGCAAAATAAATAATTATACCTGAACTTGCATAGCTGATGGCATCAACATTGGCAATAGCCTTCCCATAACTATTGCACCAAAAGTCATTAACGTTCGCAACATAAATGATCTTCAATAGCAAAAAATAGGCGCAAAATATTAAACAAAAAAAAAGGCTGACCGAGAGGCCTCAGCCGGCTATTCGTATTTTTTACTAAACTGCTGGAATCAAGCTAACTGTTGCTGAACTGAAGCAACTGAATATGGGAAGGAAGACTCAAGCCCGGAAAGAAAATCGACAGTTAGCTTCATAGTATTTAAAATGTACATTTTATAAAGCGTTTGTATCAGTTTTTCAGCATTTCCCCAAGAATTCCGTTGCAATTTTTGTTCCGGATCTAGTGTTTTGTATAATATGTGTTTCATTGTGTGTCAGCGAATTTGTTGCGCCCCGTAATCGTATGCGCATCGTTGCCTTCAATTGTGAAGCTTTGCAACGTGTATTACCTAAGCTCACCGCATAGTAGCATAATATATGGATGCACAGAGAGAACAATAATTGTGGAACACTGTAATCGCTATGCAAAAAGAAGCAACAACAACACAACTTACACGGCAGCCACGGTATGTTAACATCAATGGGTAATTTATCGGCTCGCGCCCAACTGAATGCTGTATCCAGCGGTCCAGCACCAATGAGTGCAACCTCAAGCAACAGCACAAGCGCTAAGGGAAGTGAGTTTGTTGTTGGCGTTGTTGTTTTGGTAGTCGCCACAGCAACAGGCGTCATCCTTTGATACTTTGAACCACTGCAATTAAAAAAAAAACTATTATTATTTTATTTTTGATAAGAAATGTAATAAAATGGATTTTCTTGTTGATAACAAGTAATTTATATTATATTGTTTATAGTAATTTTTTTTTACAAAATTACAATATGTTACAAAGAAATGACGAAATTATCTTAAATAACAAAATGTCACCGTTTAACGAGATAACCTTTCAGTTAATGTTGAAATGTGAATTTCTTGGAAATTTACATTTCCGCCTCATTAAACTAACTTTAAGCTTATTTTGGCGTTTAAAGATTTGCCCAAACTCAAATTATCTTGCTTACTGCAATATTCACTTATGTACGTACATCCCCGTATTTTTTATACATTACACAAGAAGTTCCAACTGTGTGATTTAGTAATTTGTTTAATTGCCAACTACAGTTCAATGTTACATAAGAAATTATACAAACACACATCGCCGTGCATATGAGTTAGGGTTTACCTCTGCAATGCTTGATAACTATAATTAATTGCAGTTTTAATCTGTTGTGCCTTTTGTGCTTTGTTGCATAATTTACTTCCGATTTGGGTTGGCATGAGAAAATGTAATCATGTAGTAGTTTTAGTGTGCACCAAAACGAGCACAAATAGGCCTATTTGGAAGCCAATGTTATGAAAAAATGTCTCGAGCTTGCCTATTAAAACAAGTTGTATATTATTTCATATTTGGTAATTAAAATACGCATGACAAGATTAGTTGTACAGTACTTTATTCCCAACGTAATAAAGTATTCTATTCGACATGATATGAAAACCACAAGAAAAATTAAATGTTTTTAAAAAATACATAATATGTATTTAATCCTTGCAATTAACATTATGCAATTTTTATTAATTTTGATCACGTACTTTAAAAACAAAGTAAAATGTAACGCTTTTTTGGTAACATGTAGAAAAGAAATGATTTGACCTTGAATCAATTGCAATAAAGTATTCAAAAATTACCATTTTCACACATTGATTTCATGAAATGTACCTACATAATATTTGCTTTATAAATCACAAATACACAACTAAAGGTCACATTGTAACACTCGAAACATGTGCTACGCAATCGAAGATGTATGAACAAGTTCATTTCGCGTGTCCTATATTGAATATTAAGTTGACAATGATAGATGAGCGCAAATTGATTTGTTAAAATGTGGGTCTCTTCATTTTCATTAACGACCATAATAAAATATTATGTGTGTGGTGTATAAAACCTCATGGGTTGAGAATGGTCATGGTTTATCGTTACCTTTATAATATTATGTATTTCGAAAACGATATTTAAAATCTAAGCACATCATTCAGTCGTTGCACAAGAAACTATTTATAGTTTTTGTTTTCTTGCATGAGAGAATGACATACTACAATTGTAAACAATTATTGTAAATTTGCAGCAACATAACACGTATTTAAATACGTCAGTTGAAAATGTAGAACAATATGCAATCAAATTGAAGGCTATGAATTTTGCTCCACATACAGCGAATTATGTATTCTTCCAAGTGTGTAGATATAAAGACTTTGGAAGTTGCAATGCAAGTAACTATTATTCAAATAATTTTTTTTGTAATATTTCATGAATGCATTGCATTTTTTTTTTAATTCGCAAAATATTATGTTATTTAGGTAATGTTTTTTTGGCATGCTACTCTGCTTAAAATAAATATAATATTATGGTTGAAGCTGCTGGAAAACGCAAATTATTATTTTCACAATACATTTTGAGAAACGTTAAAAATGTTTTAGAGGTAATTGCCAAACTCATGCTGGAAAGATGTTAAACTTTTTTGCACAACAATTGTCTACTTTTAAATTGTGATCGCAATTAATTAACCCGATTTTAAATGCGGTTTTTGGTTTTACAATTAAGTCATTGCAGTTACTGTCACCAAACCATTTAACATTGTTATTTTGTGACAAAAATCTGTGCAAATAAAGAGATTTTTTTTGTGCAATCCTTTGTATATTCTAGATTGACATAATTTCGTTTCTATATTTAAACCCTCAAAAATAAATAGACTCACATGTACCTATTTCGCAATTTTCAGTAAAAATATGTATGAAGTTAATACAATTAACAAATGATTCATTTGCAATAAATGTCACCATGTTAATTTAAACCATTAAAATATTTTTGCAACAGACAATTTTATGTAAAACACTTATTTTTTAAATGCAACTGTTTGACTCGGGTTCATTGACAAAATAAAATCATTGTTTAAAGTATTAAATTTATCACAACATTACTACAAATGTAAAGACTTCATTTTATAGAAATGGCACCGTTTAACCGCCTTAACATTAAAACTAATAAATGCAAATATAATCACAGGCACCGTGTTTGCTTAACAACTGTTATTTAGCTGCATATGACGAAAATGCCATAAAAATGAAGAATTAATGTCGCAACAAGACATTTTTGACAAGAAAACTGTCAAACTTTCTTTCACTTTCTTCCAAGCTGTTTGTTGTGTCTGCATGATTGAAAGTTAATTATTTTATATTGTGGAAGCGGACACTTTGCGGTGTACTCGTACACAAGCATTTATGAGTCGTGATACGTATCCATATGTGCCGCCAGTGAGCACTCACTTAAAAGTTATGAGGCTTATGTGCTCGATGTGCATATCATTCAAAGTGATCATATTAAAATATAAATTTTCAATTGATTGTTGGTCTAAAAATTTTGAATCATATTTTTTTGCGACTCAAATGATTTATAAAAGAAAACAAAGCGCAATTGAATTTAAACATCAAAGTATTCGTGACACGACTGACAATTTCAAGATTGTTGTCGTTTCTTTTTTCATAATTATATATTTAACTATTACGTTTTTATTTACGCTTGTGGTCGTCATTTTCGTTCGACCAGCCACAACAATTTAATTGATATACTTATTTAATTTTTTATTGAAAGATATTGCGCATGGCAGGTTATGGTTCTAAAGCAGCACAATGTTTATGCTAACTGCGGGTTGTTAATATTTAAAAAAAAAAAATAAATATCACAATACCAGAGCAAAATGGCACGTGTTAACAATTGCAAAAACTTCCGGCAACATAAACCAAGAATAGCTTCTAAAGAATGAATCTGCAATATTAGAATAATTATCCCCATTCATATTAACTGCGGTTCATTAAAAAATGTTATGACTTATGTTCAATTGAACCATAAAATCATTAAATAAAGCAAGCTAATTACAATTTATAATTAAATGCCACTTTTTATTTATTATAATTATAATTGAAAAGACAGAATTTTTTTAATATTTTTTTTTCCATTATACAAAATATTGAGGTTATGTCACCATTTAATATACTTTAAAAACTTGACCTTGCAGAAGTAAAAATTGGAATAACTATAATAGATTTATCAAACATACTTTTCGTGTAAGTGAAAACGGAGGGCGATAATGTTTTACAAAGTTTAATGTTCTGCGATAATAAGGATATATAATTTTTTTGGCCTTGAATTTTACTACTTAAGCTGCTTTTTTAACGTTAAAAAATAAATGATTATAAAACGAAGAAGTTTTAAATATTAATAGTGTAAATAAATGTTAAAATGAGCATAAAAGCTATTTTAAAGGAAAATAAAAAAACATAGTTTTTAAATAATAACTTAACCTTAAACATAAACTTGAATATACTGCAAAAAAGGGGTTGGGCCCGTTGGGAACACGATTGTATGATTTTAAATAACATATCCAAATTTAATGGTTATTTTACACTAAAATTAGTCATAATCTAAAAAACAGCTGTTGATGAAATACATTCACCAAATATTGCAGTAAATCAATGAGCTTGAATCTGGATAACCTTGAACGTTGGATATTCATCTGACCTTACAATAGGTAAATGTTGAATTATTTTTAAAACGAAGCATAAATGTCATGTCGGGTTTAAAGACAAAGGTTTGTTCATCAAACATGGTAACAAATAATACTGTATTAACTTAGCAATATTGAACAGACAAATGTGATTATTGTCGGAGTAGTGAACGAAACAATATAAAAACGAAATCAAACAATTTCATAACCCAGCCAATGCAGGTGTAACCTGTCATTTTGATCTCAACTATACTCTATAGTCTATATTAAAAAAAAAAAATAATGAATTCAAAAATAACTAAAAGGCATTATAGAATTAGACAGACTTAATGTAATGACTTAAGTTAATTTATAATGTGTATTGCAATGACTTTTGATTGGAAATTATCATAAAAAAATTCAAGACATACACTTGCAGTTGTATATTTAATGCACAAAGCAAATTTTACTTCTTTTTTCATTAATGCAATAAATAAAAAACCCCGATTAAATTTTGTGACCATAAAATTGTTAAGGTATTAAGTGTCAGGTAACACAAAAATCATAAACATGTGAAATTAATGATCACAAAATAACGAGACCCACCATCCATTCCACAGTTAAACAACCAGCGCGTCTCTTTTTTAGCAAATTTACAATAACTAATAAGGCCATCTAAGTGTTATATAATCTGTGTGATGAAAAAGTGAGACAAAAAAATGTTATTGCAGAAATAATAACAATTGCAATATGTGTATCGATATAAATAGCTGTGTCAGAAGTATGTCAGATTATTCACATTAGTTACGAAAAAGTATTATAAATATTAGTTCTCCATACTTAACGGGTCTTGTAAATGGTCGCTATTATTTTGCCGGTAAAGTTGCTTACATTTACCATCAAAGTGGCTGGCATTATGGTGTTCAAATATGCAATTACTTAAACGTGCTGCAGGTAAAACAGTGATGTAATTAAACATTCAATTTCATGATAAATCAATAAAAAGCGCGGCAATTGAGTGAAGGCTGCAAAAAAGCATATAATTCCAGCAATTGTTTTGTGTTTTGAGAATTGATGATACCAGACAGTGTTTGTTAAGAAATCGCAATCTTCAAAGTGAATATTAATTCAAGCAAAGTTCGAGGTTTACGTAAATATGTATTGTAACTGTGCTATTGAATACACATGGAGACGTTAAGTACTTAGTTCCTCATTGGATCTATGAAAGTAGTTTTAATATTTAGAGTTTGACTTAATCTTGGACACAAATCGAAATACATAAATTTTCAAGTACTCGTGCTTTTCTTTCTTCGTGGTTATACATTTTCCAATTTCTAAAAAAGACTCGCTTTATGAATACCTTGACTCAATAATACAAGTTGTCCAAATTGAGGTTATGCAATAGGCAATAGAAATGTGAAATTATTTTATAAAAGCCCACACTATACAATATTCAAATAGACACGAGACTTTAGCTCGAGTGGGTAATTGAATTTATTCTAAAGCAACTTGGGCAATTGCAGCTTACATATTTAAATGAGAAATTTAATAAAGAAAACCAGTCACATTTTTGTATAAACAGCTTTCAGAATGTGTTTCGCTGCACAGACTTTCAATTTGAATGATAAATGGGAAAAATAGATCAAACATTTTGAATGCATTTTGACGAAAACTTGTTTTATTTAATTAAATACAATATACGTGTTGTTATAGTTTCCAACATGTAATTAACAATTTGGAGCACCTGCATGTTCTCTTTTTGCATGGCAATTAATTGATCAACCCCGTCATAATCACCTTTCAAAAACAACTTTAAACTCTGAGTGGGGTCATTGCTGTGCATATATGAATTTTTAAGAAGATAAATTACAATTTGCTTACGCATTTTGAGTGGAGTTTCAAGGAAAAACACGGCTTTAATTTGTATACGACCCAATGGCTTAAATACAAGCTCAACTAACTTAACGCGTCATTAAAAATAGTATTTAGTTAGTTTTTAGTTTTTAATTGCCGGCTGCTTAAAGATCAGTAAAACTTGCACGTCTAAAAATGAAACTGTTTTGTAAATATTGTGTTTCAAACTCAAACAGTCATCGTGTTTGGGTATTTTATTTGAAGGGCATGGTAAAATGATTTTCCCATATACTCATGCGTACTTTAAATCACTCAAGAAGAGTTTATGATGACGATCCTATTTTATCCATGATTAAAAATTTAATTTGTACTTTATGTTTAAACTTGATCATGAATATAAAGCATACAATTGAAGGCTTTTCAGTTTTCACAGATTACTCACAACTACATGAACGGGGAATATTTTCTTTTGAAATGCCGTGAAGGAAAATGCGTGAGAAAATAATCCAACGGTAATATTACGAGTATATATAGCGATGCTTTTAACATCTGTAAAGTTTAAATACTTAATGACTTGTCATGTTTTCTTATTTGTTAACTTTTCCTTTTCTTTTAATGTGCTTCTTTTCTTTTTAAATACTTGAAGTTTTGTTTACAAGTTGGTGAAACATTCATTTGAATGAATATTTGAACAAAAGCTGTCATTTTACGAAAAATTAAACACTTATGTAAGGAGATTCAATTAATTTTGATGATACTTAAATATATGTGTAATATTAAATTGTTTAAAATTAATTAAAAATAGTATGTTGAGTTACACTCAACAATCTTTTATATAAAAAATACAATGTATTAAATGTTAAAATCTCTTTGAATCGATTTTAAATGTTTTCTTACATCAAATCATCAAGTCATTGTATTTTGTGTTTATAGAGGACCTTACATCTATTATCATTTTGTGTTTTAATGTACCTTTAGTTTAAAATTAAAAAGCTGATTAAAAAATTGGTAAATCTCTTTTTATCAGCATTACGGAAATCACAAACAGTTAAAAAATACAACGAAAAACCCTCACACTTTCAAAATTTATTTTATACGCGCAAAAAATAATTAGAAATAATGAAATGTAAAGCAAATCCCGCGCGACTTAAATAAATTGCAAATCATATTACGGTTGAATAAATATTATTGCAGCGACCTTGGATTGTTTTACGAAAATTAGCACAAGTCTAAATCATTTCCTTACATTTGCAGATTGTACGGTTGCAAACTTGATTAATTACTAATTAGCATCACAAATAAGTGACACATTTCCGTTGGTTTAACATAACAAAATTAGTCACATTGTAATTGAAATTTAAAACTAAAATGTATACTAAATTTCAAACCCATTTTTGAAATATTAATTAGTAATAAAACTGTGTGTCCCACTTTAAACTCATAATTTATCATGACACAAAATAAAGCGTGGCAATGTCAATCCCGCCGGCTATAAAAGATACACCAAAAATATTAAAAATCACCCAAGAAAATGTAAACAAAACAAAAAGCCATCAATGCATATTATGCAGGCGAAGGTCACTCTCGCGACGCCATATCCACGCCGCGCCGTCAATATTGAATCAATAAACGAAAATGTTATTCCATTCCACATTATAATGCCGGTGTAATCGGGAATTATATAATCTCTGAGTGTATATACCTGCAGGTCATCTACAATTCAGATTTGAACATTCAGATTATGCAAATGTTTGACAAACAGAAATATGTTTGATGCTGGGAGATGTTTGTGCATTGTGAATGCGATTTTTCACCTCTTCTCCACTGTTTCATCATTTGTGTGCATGCAATCTTGAACATTTTCTTAAGCAAAGCGCACCATCTCAACATTGATTGCAGTTAACTGTTTTCCCAGCCTCCTAATATGCATTTAACGGCACATAATACGTTTAATAATGCGCCTCATGGTGTCCAGTGTCCACTTAGTGCCATCGATAATTAATTTATGTAATTTCTTAGATGTAACGCGGCATTTTGAAAATTTCCATATGTTGTGAAAATTGCGTCCAGTTGCGAGCAAGTGTTGTGAAAAAGCCAACAATTTTACCCAAAGTTTTCTTTTTATGGACTTTTTTCTAGTTTTTATTTTTTTATTTGTTGATGGAATGCAGTAATCGTGTGTGGTGTGCACTGTTATATTGTAAATGGTAATCTTACGAGTTAACGCAGCCGCTGTTTCAACCACTTTTTATTTTTTTGAAGCATGTTGCATTTCGCAAGAAAAAAATGTATATATGTATGTGCTCGTAATTGGCGTTTGTGAGGAAATTCACTCCAAAGGTGAAATGAGAAAGAAAATATGCACTTACTGTAAATTGCGAAAAGCTGTTTAAATATGAATTGCAGCACGATGTGATGATACACGTTTTCCGCGATTGATTGCTTACGATTTATTACGAGCACTTCTCGAAATATGAACAGCACTAGATAATTAAGAGAATACAGCACTTTGTAAACACAATAATTTCTTACAATGCACTCGTTCACAAAACATTAACTTCAATTTCAAAATGGCTTTTATTTAATAATTTATTTTTGATAAAAATTTATTTACATCTGTTTATTTTACTCAATGATAAACTTTTCAAGAAAACAGTTCACAATGATTAAAAGACGTTTGCAAATAAACTTAATTTTAAATTCTTATAAAAACTTGAAAGGAACTTAGTTTTAGCACGCGCGCGCTTGCCTTCAACCTCTTTAAAAGACTGAACACCATCACCAGCGGCATATCTTCATATGGTGATTGGTGGCTGGTGCTCGAAATCCAAACAAATACTTGCCCCAGCCCCCATTGCAACACTCACTACAAGCACGTATACACATTTTACACCAAGAAGCAGCTTTTAATACACTTAAGCGCCTTAATAGTATTGCTGTGGATTACAGGGGTCTTAAAAATGTATGCGCAGCAAAGCTCTCTGAAGTATGAATAATTTGTATATTGTACATAACTGTATTATGTTTGTATAATTGTGTGCGTTTTACAATTCAATTTAAAGCTTCCATAAGTCATAACATTTTAGGTTGCTTGTTTATTTTGTTCTCTTAATGAGAGTGCATTTTTAAATGCTGATTAACATTATATTTAAAATATATTAATGTGCATTGTGCATGTCATTCGAAACTTATAAATGCATTTAATTAAGTAATGTTGTTAATATAATAATTGTTGTTGTTGAATAAATAAAATGTACCTAATTGCCTGCAGTGCATAAACAGTTTAACATGCAATTAGTGATAAATGCAAAACAATTAGTAACCTGACACAAAAATCATTAACGCAAGTGTCAAAGTTTAGTTCAATTTAGTCACTCATTAGTCAACTAATGAATTTGATTAATGATATTAATTGCTTTGGTGAGCTTTAAAATTCGGCGAATTTATCATTTTTTGTTTATTTTTGTGATGGATTCTTGCCTGTACCACTTTAGTCATTATGTGATGCGTCGCGCCGCTTCTATATTGAATGACCCGATTATATTCGAAGTTTCATAATTCCCAAACTATGATTTCTTTAACTCATTATCTCTGACATCATAGAGATTAATGTTACGATTACAAAATCATTTAGATTGATTTTTCATTGGCGTTTAATTTTATCGAAAGCATAGATTGAGTTATCGGGAACTACAAATGTGAGTGACCCATTTTTTAAAGCTTGTCGCTATAAATTAGGTCACACACTTTTTAATTTTACAATTTCTGTTCGTTTTGTTAATGGTTTATTTTATAGGATTAAAGTATTATATTATTTTTATTCTTCCCATTGAAGTTGTTTAAGGATCAGGAAAGCAATCATAATTTTCTCAATTTTTATGTTAATCAAAATATTATAAGTAATAACACATTTTTTATATGCAATCTAATTTTAAAATATTTGTTTGTCATTCTTAAACGCAACATATGGAAGGTTTCTGATTTTAAGACTAATTCACGCCATTAAAATATATTAATTATTTCTAAGTAAACCTACCTTCATAATAAAATAAGGGGGAAGATCTAAATTGTTTTCCTGAATTGACTGCTAACTGAAAATACGATCGAAATAAATATGATATTTTCTACCTTTTATTAGGTTTTAAGCAATACATTTCTGTGAAAAATGTTGAAGCGAATATTTTAAAAAAGGTTGATACGTCAAAATCAATTCGTTTTGGGTCGTAAGAACCTTATACTTCTAATGATAGATAAAATCTAAGATGTGGAGATTAAAAGGCACAACAGAAATAAGTCGGCATCAAAGAAGAATAATAATTTTAAAAAGGCGTGTGAATTTAGAGGACAAGAGGCAAAAAGGATTTTTTTATTTAAAAATGTACCAGAAGACCCTTCTAAGAAATAATCGAAAAAATTCGGCAGGGAGAACCACCCCAAAATTTATATACGACTAATATAAATTATTTAAAAACATTGTTAAATATTTTACTTATAATGTAGAAGTTTGCGATTTCAAATAATATACACCACAATAGATATACAAAATTTCACAAAATAGTATCAACAATTAAATGCTCAATTCAAAATAAAAACGCGAAATACCAATATTTATATAAATTAAAAATGGTTAATTCCGCAAACAAATTTCACGCCGATTAAATTTTTGCTGTCCAACAAAATGTACTCTTGATATACTCGTACATATCATGTTGCATACAAATACAAATATTTGTGAAAGTAAATCAACTACGGAATCTTGAAAAACTGCAATCAATAACGTAAATTGCCAGCTCACACCAAATATGCGTTCAATTTAAATTGTATCCTTGAAAAATATTTGCGTATATAGTTAAATATTTGCAAAATAAATGGAATGCATTACGAATTTGATTGTTAAAACATGATTTCAAGTGAAGAGCAGAGTTACTCTTACTTTGGTACATCGCAATATACGGAAACTAAAAAAATCCCAAAATTAAAAGATAAATCATGGCATTATTACAGCAATGACATTAAAGTAAAATAACAATACCGAAAAAAAAGGAAAATCAAAAAATTAATTGATGTATATCCTATAATCACTTCCGTCGATTTTCAACTGCAATGTCTAATTTATCAAACGAAATGCTCTGCTTCAGACAACTACCCAGATTACAGCAGTTATGCAATATTTGTTAATGACAAGAATTAAAATGACATGCCGAAAAGTGAATTTAATCTCGAGTATTTTTTTTTCAAATGGAAAAATTACCAAAAAAAAGTAGTGCGTGAAGAAATAAAGAAATTACTTATTATTTATTACACATTATTACATATACACAGTTCAACAAAAACATGTAACAACATTACTATCATCTCTCTCCAGAAATGTGCCAAAAAAAAACGCGGCACTGTACAAGTCGACCAGCCAACCAGACAGTCAGACAGACATCCACACACATATATGTAAACACAGTTGAACAATGGATTGCGCAATAGGTGCCGTATCATGCGTCTTCTCTTTCGTGTGCAAGGCGCAAGCCGTTTCCGCTGCTTACTAACATTTCACCAATTAAAATAAACATTTTAACACTCAAAAATGCATAGACACACATTCACATATTCACTGATACTTCAGTGTATACTCACGAACACACATCACATTCATTATTATGATAAACTTTTGCATATGTTTATTATGCATTTAAATAAATTTCATAAGATCCCAAAGCAAGTGGCATTTTACAACAACGATTTGCACTCCATTTTTGCGACACCCTGTGGCCTGTAAAACGTATGTTGCGAAGAATTTGTGTGAGTGCTGTTGTTTCGATTGAGTGAAAGTTTTTAATATTTTTTTTTTTTTTGCTGAGGCTTTGGCACAACGCTCACACTTACATTTTAATAAAAACAAAGCACAACGACACTTAATGCGATTGTACAATGCACATACGTGCCCCTTTCACGATTGAGCTTCAATGGTCATCGATTGACTACTACTGACTGGGGCACATTAGATATACTAAACACCTGAAATGGAAAGGTATTTTCAGAACGTGTTAATTGTTAAGTAATCAAAATTAACATTTAATGCATATTACGTTTTTACGGTTTAAATGTAAACATTTTTAAACAAAGTATGATAAAACTTTAATAAACACTATAATAAGCTTTATGATACTCTAATTCCAATACTTTTAATAAATGTTCGTCGCTTCAGTCTTTTATTTAAATTTACCGACTTTCAGGCGCTTACTTAATATTAAGTATCATTTGTGTATTTAACCGATTAATTAATGGTGGACGTTAAAAATTAAATGCAAATGTCAATGTTCTTTTTAAGAATACCTAAATTTGGTAGTAAAAAAATATTGACATTCATGTCTTAATCTATAAGAATGATACATTTGATTTGCATTGGCAATTTAAGCAATAGAATGGAGCGCTTTTTGACAGAATTTGTTGATTATGTACTAGAAATTGCTCAATATAATCTCTTAAAAGTACATTTATTTTACAACTTATTTATTCTTCAAAAAATACAGTTTCAACCAAGATAATAAAGCTAATCTAATTTTTTTAAAGAACGATATTTCAAAATAAAGTTATCATTAAAAATATTAAAAACCCATTTTGGTTTATAATTGTCGATTTAAAAAAAAACTGAAGGGAAAAGCTCTTAAATTACGGAAAACACATATAAACCTAAAGTTTCAAATCATTTTATTTTCAGTTAATATTACACACACACTCATTTAATTATGATGTTGCAATGCAACAGATGACACATTTTATTTCCATTAGAACAAAACTGTATTCTTTAACTTAGGATCGAGTATTATCCATATGGTAAGGTTTCACATCAACAATGTAGGCATTAAACCAATCAAGAAGTGGCGGTCTTGTCGGTTGAGGTGAATCCCGAGCACTCGTATGTATATTGTCGTTCTCTGCTGTTTTAGGTTCCCTCACGTATGTGCTGTCAACGGTTATTAAAAGAATACTTAAAGTAGCAAAAATGCAGAACAATTTAAAATGCATTTTATGTAATTCGACAAAGTTTTATAACAGTTTAATTGTTAAAGGTTGTGTTGCACTGATTTTACAATTCAGACTGAAATTTCAAATGTCAATTGAATCAAAAAATTCATACTGAACTGTAGAAAGCGTTGAAGCAAAGAGAACAGTTGAACTTTGATGTGAACTCATTCATTGATAAGAGATTGCGTTTTAACGTGCTCTTGCTGACAAAAACACTGAAGTTATGTAGTTCATACGCATTGGCATCGATTACAATTTAAAAATACATTGTTTACAAATAACAATGTCTATTTATAATTTAACATTAAATTTTACAGACCAATAAAATTAAATCAATAATTAACCTTACATGCAATTATAGTTTATACTAAGAGAATTTCCAAGTTCCAAAGCAAAATAAATTATAAATAATACATTTTCACCAAACTCACCTCAATTTATTCAACACAATTATCAAATACAACTACCAAGAATGCTCTAAATTTTACGTTGAGGGGTTTCAATAAAACAATTTTGAATTTTACTTATTTTAAATAAAACGAACAATATAATCAATTAGAATGGCATTTTTTATTTTATTAATTTTTTCAAATTAGTTATTTACATCACCTCAAAGATACGCTCATTTCAAAATACTTGTTGTTTATGCCGACCCTGTCGTGCATCAGTAATTGCACCCCAAAGCTCAATAATAAAATCATCTGTAAAGCCAAACGCTTCCAAATCTGAGTTATCAACGGCCTCGGCAAAATCCATGGAGTTCGTTTTCTTGGAACCCAATTCCCAAATTTGTGTTGCTAACTCATTGTCATTAATGCCCATAAAAGAATCCAGCAACCGATTGATGGCCTCAATGCCAACTTCAGTCTCCTCATCATGATCATCTTCGATGACAGCGTTGCCATTTGCCTTGAAGCGTAACGTCTCCTTACCCGAACCGTATGCTTTCTTTGAGCCGACACCCTTTGGTCCAGACCGTGGGCCGATATCTTGGAAACCACTTTTCTGTGGTTCGACTAGGCGTAATGTAAATGTGGCTCCAGTTGGAATATCTTTAAGCAGACGTGCCACTTCGTAATGACGCTTACCAACTACACTAAGGCCGTCCAGTTTTTCAATGTGGTCACCAACCTGATAACAAATAAAATGAGTGAAAATGAAATAAATAAACAATGTAACTTGCAATGGAACCAGTTTGCACGAATACAAACTATGAGTTGCTATGTCTGGTAAAGGGAATACGCTATAAATTACCTGAATGTGTTGAATTTTGTCGATAATACTATTTTCTTTAATGCGTTTAATGAATGAATATCCAGCGCCATTATCGGTGATAGTGAGACCAAGTGCGTGGTCCGATTTAATGATTTCAATCTCTTTGGGTCGACCCTTTCTGTGCGCAAAAATGAAGTCATCCAGACCGATTTGACCTCCCAACAGCTTGGCCATGTCCACTTTGTGCGAGTTCAGCGTGCAAAAGAGAATCTGTAACATATCGAAACGGAAAGAGGAGGTGACGGTCAGATTTTAGACAAACAATTCAACTTCCGGCTTAAGTCTATACACGCACGGAACCATTACGTTTGTATGAATTAAAACGCACAAATATTACAATTAAACCGTGGTTCCGCTTTATTTTCTTCTCCATATATGTGAATATGTTACATTGTACATAAATACATGCTGCTTTCTTTCATTATAAATTCATTCTATTTTTGTTAAATATACATAGTTATTGTCGTGCAGTGTTTATAATGATTGTCCCCCACTGTCGATTTGACTCATGCCGGGAACCCAAACCAGACATGCTATATTGTACATTGATTGTTAAACAGAGCCCACACATTTTGTGAATCTGTGAATAGATTAACACTTAACATAATACATGCTACTGTTACTTCAATGTTTAACATCAGTTTGAGTATTTATTTTCGAGTCGCACTGATTTACAACGTTTTAAGTCAAAAAGCCAGTTTGTCGAAGCAACGACCTAATTCCACTTTAAGCTACCCGTATACATATTACACATACTCTAACCGGCGTGTTGTGTCCATTACGACAATTAAGATCACATTGGAATTGCTTTCTCTTCAGTTGCCATATGAGTCAAGGTAAATGCAATTTTCACTCTTTTTCTGCAAATATCGAACGTGCAAGCTGCACAAACGTGATTTTGCTCGCAATCACTGACAACCTATATTATACAGTATGTTCAATGTTTGTGTGATGGATCGAGTACATTATTGTGTTAAATTATTAGATATTCAAGTAAAAAATATTTTTCAATTTCTTGTGAACTGCAGTAGCCATATAAAAAAAATGTCTCATTGTTGCAACAAATCCTATTTTTCATAAAAGAAACTGGAAATTTGGAACTCAAAACCAATTTTTGAGAATGCGAATTTTTCGGATAAAAATTCATGAAGTAAAAATTCATTTTTAAAACCCCACCTCACTTCCAAAAAAAATTCCGTGCTCGTTATCGCTTTTATGATTAATTTAAACAAAATGCTGTTTTTTTTTAAATATTCTGTTACACTCAAACTCTAATTAACAACATTAATTGTAGAGCTAAGCGCAAACTACTATAGGCTATCTCTAAAGTCACACAACGGGATGGAGCATTTGAAATTTATATTACTTACTTCCTATGAATGTTCAAAAAATAGATTATTAAGCTCGTTAAGCATTACTCATTAGTAATAATTATTGCAATCAACAGTAAAATAATTTATAATTATTATTTCAGTTAAGATCCTTGAGAATATACTTGCATTTGTCACCATTCTGTGAGTGTGTGAAGTACATTCACTTCGAAGTGGTTTAAAGATTTAACAACCAGCTAAACATTTGTATCGAAAATTTACAATGCTTCCGTCAGAGATAAATATAATCATTGATGCATTACGTCGGGTACAATAACAATTAATTTGTTTCAAGTTGTAAAAGAAATGTTTGACATTGAACCATTATTGATACCTTGTGATAGGCCTTTATTTCCCAAAGTCTGCTTTAAAATGTAAATTTTTGATAATTTTACAATTTTTAGTTGTTTTTAAATGATTGATTATAGTTATATATTTTGGATTGCTTTTTAGATGATTCTTATAAAAAGTAACTCAAAAGAAAATTAAATTAATAAATTTGGGACAAGAATTAAATATTTAACAACATTTTAGTTTATGTAAAATTATAAAAAAATAGATTAAACTATTACATTGAATTAATGTTTCAAAAAAAAAATGAATTCATTATAAATCGCCAATATAAGCACAATGTAAAAAATTATAATTTGCAATCATCTACATGACATTACATTGTGTACCTAATTTATGAAAACGTTGTATGAAGTGTGACAAATTTTTATAAATGCAAATATTTTCAGGAAGCAAACATCGAGTATATCGGAAGTTGAACCCAATGGGCATTAAACCGAAGCGAAATTATTCAAAGTGTATAACTACATATAACGAATGTATAAGTAATCGTGCACGGTAACTATGTGATGTGCAACCAACAAAATTAATTTTTCAGTAAAATGAGCCTGATTTAAGTCATGAATTATTACCAAATTTTAGTGGCTCGCAATCCTCATGCATTCCACACACAGTTTGTTAGAGTTGTATTAACAATTTAAAGCTTTACTGAAACTGCTGAAATGCAAACGGAAGTTTGCAACCAAACGCTAATTGAATTACATTAAACGAACATACACATATATAGGGTTTGTTTTGATTTCTGTTTTTGTGTGTTGTAAAATAGATTATAACATTTAAATGTTTAATTAAGAATTATAAGACAAACCTTAAGAAGTGATTGATCATGATGTCTAAGTACAGCAAAAATAATAGTTATTTACTAATCTACTTATGTATTAATCAATAATGTAATAAATGTGGTAAAAGATTAAAACCACGTGTAAAGGTCCAACCTGATTATTATTTGAAGGCAACGAAATTTATGGAAAAATTACAAAAATTTATTAGTGAGTGCTTCTCATACCTAACATCGAGTTACCTAACATCTCTCGCTTATGATTTTTAATGAGTTGCATTGTGTAATAATAATAAATAATAACACATAAATATTAAACAACTAGCTATTTTGTTAAAATATTATAACAAACATAAATGTAATGATTTGGAGAACTCTTGTACAAAATCTGCAAAACTAGCTATTTAGTTTACTAATATTAAATTTATGCTTTTCAGTACAGTATATTATATTTATTTAAAGGTAAAACTCTAATAACTTTATACTTTATTTATTTGACCGCAAAAAGAAAACGTGCTTTCGTGTACTATAGTAAATTTGATTTGAACTTAACCAACCCACAATTGCTATTATTTTCTTAAAATTAAAAAATTCCATTATTTAATATAATGTGCATCAATTTACTTCTCTGTACCCTACCATTTTATGGTTACAGCCTTGTTGGAATGCAATTTAGAAACAACGTACCCATTATTTGTTATAAAGTCTTACTTCATGCCACGAATATATTTGCACAAATTTACTGACATTTACAGAAATATTAGTGAGTGTAAATGTAAAATTATGGTATTAAGACATTCAAAGAAGAGGTGTAGAGGTTACATAATATGCAATTTATTATTAGAGGAAGTAAACTTGCATCGCAAAGTGTACAGCTACTAGTTGTTATATACTTTTAGGAACGCTCAAAGTATTGTACAAGTAAATTATAATTATCTTAAGCAATTAATGGTGAAATTGTACTTTTGTGCAGTTATGATAAATATTTGAATGTCTCGTGGAAGTAAATATCAATTTTTTGATTTATGAAAGTCGATTTTCAATTATAAAATGGGTAAAGTCATCATGAGAAAATTGGGTGAAAAAAAATGCAATTCAATAACAATTTTCTATTTACTTACTGAAAAGCGAACATATCAAAAAAATTTAACTTCAAAACACAAATATGGAAACAATGTTATATACTGGTTTGCATTGAGCAGCTGCTGGAGGGCAAAGGAAATAAAATAAAAAAGTACCACAGTCCACAGCAGAACCAAGTATAAGTGAATGTACTTTTAAGATCCAAAATACCGTACCACTAGTGCCACGGTGTGTATCACTAAACTGAAAGAACACGTGATTAAAGCCAGAATTGTTAAAACGCGCAATGTATGCAGTGAAATGGCTGGCCATACGCACATACTTTCTTTATTGCTTTAGCGTTTTCTACATAAAGATTTTTACATGTTCGAAGAACACTATACTTTCATGCTGCATTTCCAGTTTCTTGCAAACGATTTTTTTTTCTCCATTTCTTGGGTGCAAAAACTCGTCAGTTTCTGTCGCGTTTATGAGCGCGTTTCTTTTTATCATCCCATCTTTCAAATCAAAATTTAAAAGCAATTGCTTCTGAAAGTATGCACATTGTCACACTAGTCGTATATGTGCTCGTATGTAAACTGTGATTAAATTTAATTGTTGTAGAAAACGCGTTACTGAGGAATCTTGTTCTTCTGGTTTTCTCTTCCAATGCGTGATGACCCACAGTTTTAAATTATAGATTTTTTGTTTTGACTCCATATCATAATAAGTTGTGGAGATTCAATTTTTGAATAGTAAATGCATCAATTGCTTTGAGTCATTAAAGTACAAGATTGTAAATTTATTTATAGAATAAATAAAATTTCAATGAAAAACTCTTAAAGTGAGACCTTATGCTTTTCTACGGATGAACACTGTGAAATACCGTTATATAGCAGTAAATTTGCAGACATTTTAATGACTCTCTGTACCTAATGCCTAATGCTCGTTCATTTCTTGAAGTCATTGAATTGAAACCGATTTTCCTAAAGTACAATGTACATACTCACTAATTTCTTGTTATATTTTTTATTTCAGAAATAAAATGGTCGAACATTAAACAATAGAACTGTAATAAGTAAGATGATAATTATTTAACAAGCTTAATACCCCTAAGTCCTAACAAAAATCATGTTTAATAGATGTTGCATAAATTGTAACTTAAAAGCATGCAATAACACTGTAGTTAATTACAAATATCTATTGAAATTTCAGTAAGTCAAAAAGTTATCCAATCATTGTTACATTCTTATCATTATCAAAATTGAATTGCCAAATTCGGTATTGTTATAAACGATTTGGTTGAACAATTATTATCTTATCACATAATGAGGACTTCATACACATTCATTTGATTGCTTTTAGACTGAAGTCTCAATAGGCTATTGCCTATTATCAATAATCATGGAATTTCATAAAGATAAGATATAATAATTGTTGGTCACACTGAGACATTCAGCATTACATATATTTAATTGTTATCATTTTGAGGCGGTATAATGAATTGGAATGAAAAACAATAAAGTTGTAAAAATTTGGTGGTTCAAGTGGAAATTTAATAATCTTTTTTTTATTATTTCATTAAAATATCAATTATTATTATTATTAATGGATTGCTTTATTTATTAAATCTTTACAATGACGATCTTTAGTAAATTGGATTTTAAATAAAAACAGCTTATTTTTAAAACTAAAAGAAGAGAATATGCTACTTTCTCACTGAAGACTTATTGTAATTTTTGCAGAGTTAATTTACAAAATACTGTTAATGTAAATTCTAAAAAAAAAAATCATTCATTTACGCGGAATTAATATTTGTTGGTAATTATTGAGTAATAACTATGTTATATGAGATTATGGAAAAATTATGATTACAATATACATTGTTTATAACATAATTTTTGCCTGTATTTTTAATTGCACATTAAATAATTTTTTATAAACATAACTGCATATGTGCACAATACATACTTTTTTTACTAATTCAATATTATTTTGTGTTTGTTGCCATTAAATAATTCATAACTTAATTTTAAAACGTTTTCTTGAGCACATTTTATTACTTTTACAAACTGTTGCTGCGGTCATTATTACTTTTTAACTACCGCAATAGCTCAAAATCACAATAGTCTTACTAAGGTCCCACGTTCTTAAAATACTCAATTGTTATTAGGAAAACACGAATAATAAATAATATTGTATTAAAAGACGTTGTCAAACGGTACTTTAATTAAAATATTTTCTTTAACTTTGTTTGTTTGGCTTTTATCGACTCATACCATTCATGCGATGTCAAAATGTACCGCAAAATTGTACATAAACTGCAAAATAACACCGTTTAATTTTCTGGACGTAAATCTTCACTATTTTAACCATATTTCTGTTGGACGATGGTGGTTATAATTCATTTCGCTTCGTATACCTGCTTGTATACATTTCATGTATTTATTTTTAGATTTCTTGTTTCCCATTGCAATCGTTTTTTTTTTCACTGTTCATTTCGGCAAATTACCGACATTACAATTACCGATAATATTCTATTATATTTACAATAATGAGTCAGTGTACTGAAAATTCAGCTTTAAAGCTCACAATTATTATAAGTATTGCATTGTCGAGGTACAACAACAACAACAACAACAACAAAAAATCAGGGCTTACCTCATCAACCGGAAACTCGTAACACTCGGCGATCTTTCCGTACAGTTCCTTGACACTGGCGAATCCAGTAATAAGGCCGGTGGGGCTACCGTGCGCCAGCTGACAATGGAACACCAGCTGAGGACGAGTCACATTTGCCGGCGGGTCGCTATTGTTGGCGGTGTTGGTGCTGTTGGCTGGCAATGGCGATGCCGTAGCTGGTGTTGGCATCTTTGTATGATTGTTATTGTTGTTATTGTTGCTTTCCAAACGAGACTGATGCTGGTGCTGGGATTTCTCGCTGGCTTTGCTCGACTTCTTTGTGAACAACGGCATTTTCGGATGGTTTATTGTATAGCACGTTTATATATGTGAATGAAAAATACAGTATACAGTTGTGTTTTGCCTCTCTTTTTTTATTTGATGATGATCTTTAAGCATATATAAATCGCTTTCGTGGAAGATGTTTATGTACACTCGTATATTTGTCTGTAGGATGGTAAATACTACCGAGTGTTGTGTATTGTTATATTTCCACGTCTACGTTAGCTCACTTTTTTAAAACTATGTGTATAATATGTTCACTATGTTCGCTCATTTGCGATGTATAATATAACCAAAGTTCTTTGTTTTAATTGCACAACATCACTCACGATTTTATTAGTACAGTGCTTCTATCCTTTTGGGAACTTTTATTGTTATTTTAAAATAATGCTTCACTTGAATTTTGATGGGATTTGTGCATTCACTAAATGATGATGACTCTTTTCTGTTAAAAGCTAGAAATGAATTGTGTTTATAATTTATGTTTCAAAATTTTTGATTAATAGGATTTATTCTATGAAATTTAGGAGCGTTATGAAACGAAATTTATACAAAAGTTTGTCAGTTCAGTCAGTGCATGCTTTATTAATTAATTTTTTCAAATCAGTCAAAATGTAACATAAAGTAAAATATTTAAAGTTAAATTTGCTTTAATCTAGTTTAAGTAAATAATGTAAAAGACAAAATGTTTAATTGAATTAAAACAAAACCATTAATAAGCAACATTTCAATTTATAAAACATTGAATTCAATCTTGACACGTATAACGAAGGGAAATAAATTCATTTATCTAAACAATATTCTCCATTTGCGTTGCCCCTTTTTGTGACTCTTTATATTACACTTCCGGCTGAGTTGGCTTTAAATAAATAAACTGCAGTATGGGCACAGACTACAGTATCAAGACACTGGCAAGAAATACACTGAATGTGAACTCACATTGAATACATTTCAACTGTATTGAAAATTTCAACATTTGAAAACGATAAGAAGATAAAACAGTAAGTAGTTGTTGTTATTGTATTGTAAGTTGACAATGCATTAATAAAAAAAAAATCACTATCTCACACCCACAAACACAAAACATATCAATTTGAACCAGGGACAGCAATTAAAAAGTGTCGAGATAAGCAAAAAAGATAACGCACATAAAAGCCATTCTGAAAGACTCATGCAACGATAAATAATAATAATTAAACGGCCAAATATATCGTTAGTTGATTTCATCCAGCAGACACAGCGATTTTATTAATCAGAATTGTGCTACCTTATTAAAATGCCTTCTAAGTTATGTAACTTAAAGCACTAAATGTGTATGCAATGAGGTTAATTCCATACTACATAATTTCATATAGGTGCATTGTTTGAAATATTGACCTAATTAGAAGTGGCAGTCTATTACGGTTAAGTATCACATTGCCGGGAATGTACACTTGCACATCTTGTGTGGTTTTTCTTGTACGACGTACGTGTAACGCTCAGTTATTTGATATTCCTTTATCGCTCACGCACTTGTAACTTGGCACAACACATTTTATTCAATTTATTAAGAAGTTAATTTATTTGAAACAAGAACACCAAACACTTCTAAACAATAAATTCCTATCTTATTAATTAAATTAGTTTATTTTATTTTGTATTTTCTTACTTTTTTTTAAATTATTAAACGCGAAACTAACTACTCGTATCTTGGGCGCATATTATTATTATGTGTGTTCACTTGTATGTGCAATACGATCGAAGTCAACGATTTGCGTGCACTCGTGACTGAGCCGCGACTTCAAATGAGTGCGCGACGAGGCAATTGACGGTGACGATGGCGCGACGCGGAAAACACATTGTATATGAAAAATATATTCGCGGTTGAGGTAAACACAAAGCGCAAACGCGCGCGGTGTGAAATGGAAGCGACTTATAATAGTAATAATATATTAAGCACTGAAAGTGGTTGTTCAAGTGTATGATGATGATGGTTACATTTTGGTGTATCTGTGTCTGGAGATTTTTTTTTATTCGGCAAATTAAAAGGTTTTTGCTTAACTGAAACAATAGCAAAGTTTTTGGCATTATAGAAAGGTTATAGTTAGATGCTTCATTCAAAGGTCAGTATTTATTTGGAAAATGATTTTGAATGCCTCCCTAAAAAATGTAGGTAATGTGCTATTATTTTATTTTCTATGATTCTTTTATAAAAATAAATATTAAAAGATTATTGAAATCTTTTTTTTCATCTAAATAAAATCAATTTAATATTTTTTAAATTACCGTTATATATTATAAAAGAAATCCGAATCAAGTTTAATTTAAACCAAAACTCCGATTTTACATTTAACACCTACATTATACCCCAAAATGTGACTTTTAATTTCGCAATTTTTGTATATGAGGTGAATAAAAAGTGTATCGTTTTTGTAAGAATAACTAAGAATAACATAATAAATAATTTGCAAAAACTTGATTTGTTGCAAAAACCCAAACTTGTTTTACTCAGTAAATTCTAAGCCGGTCAATACAGTTGTATACCGATTACCGACTTATATTTATATTTCTAATTTCTTGTTTTTTCTCATGTTAATATATATTACCGCTTGAATCTCAGTCTCAACTTAATATATCAAATAACAATTTACATTGAACGAACATCGTCAAAGGGATATTGATATGAAACATGGAGGAATAAGTCGACAGGTGCTTTTTTTAATTGAGATGAAACACATATTAATACTTATCAAGCGAGAAAAAATATGAAAAAATATATCCAAGTCGATTTTTTTTTTGCAACAATCAATAGATCTTCAGTTAAATCCAAAATTTCAAATTATTCTTTCACACAATACGTAAATTGTTTCTAATAGGATGCACAAAGGAGCCTTTAATACCGCATATTTATTATCTTTTTTATTTTGTTTTTTTTGTTTGTTAATCCTACTCTTTTGGGTAGAAATTTGCATTGTATAGCACCACTAAATTTAGTATGGTTACTTTAGATTAATCTATGAACACTTTAACCGAAGACACTAACCCAAGGTAAAATGCTGAACTATTTAACTGCTGCGTGTGGTGTAATCAATAATCATTTGATTTCATGTAAATTATAGCTAAATTATGGCTAAATTTGTCTGATTAAAAGACAAAAAGTCTCCATTTATTGTAAGATGCTGTAGAATAAATTGTAATTTTATATAATGATTTTTAAAACACCGAAAAAAATATAAGTCTGCAAAAGGAGATGAACTTACCAAAAGCTATAGGACCCTAAAATAAAATTACTTTATTCAATGATTTCAAAAAAGAAATGCCCAATTTAAACACAATAAGTACACATATGATTTATTTGTTGTTTTTTTTATCTTTTTGTCTCTTACATAACGTCTCTCACTTAATTGATAATAATTTAATAATTAATTAATAAAGGGATTTTTGCATTCATTCACAACATACGCAGAAAATTCATGTTTAAATATTTAATGTTTTGTGTTTCGTTTCTTTGTTCTATTTTTGTATTTCAGTTTGTCTTTTTTTATAACCAAATAATTATTATTTTTTTCAACATGTGTTGATTAATATGTTTTTTTCTTTTCGTTTTTTTTTTTTTTTTTTGCATAAACAATTTATCATTTTAACTTTAAAAATACCTTTAAATGTGTTCGAATTAAGAAATTTTGAAATATCCAGAGATTTTCTCACATAGAACGCAAAACAAAACAATACTGTAATCATTTTAATTCTATTTCACATTTAGATGTTTTTTTAAATTTAATGTTATATTATAATATATGATTTTTATTCGAAAGACAAGAGAAGAGAAAACTTAAATTAATTATTAATTTTTACAAGAATTTTAATTGTATCTTTAATTTTTAGCTGATAGAACTCTTTTTGTTTATTAATTTTTTTTTTACAACTACAAAACTAATTAATTAATGAATGTGTGTTTTTGTTTCGTGATTATTTTTTTCTTCATTTTTAAATATTTTTTTATAATAATAATAATTGGTTTTCTATCGAGAAAGAGAAATGTATGGGGAAAAGAGAGTAGAGAGACAATTGACACAAATATTTTATCAAAGATGAACTATATTAGAAATGCATTTTCATCTAATAATAAATTTAAATGACATCTTTTAATAGTTTATCAATGGTACATTTAACAGTTCCTTGTAATTACACTTAAAAACGATGACAGTAATAAAAGGTGTTAATAAATGCAATCGATCTAGATTCAAACAAACAATATTTTGCTTCCAGTGGAGCGAAAAATTAAAAAAAAAATGTTATCAGCCAATTAATGGTAATCGACATTAGTATTTGTAAATTCCCTTTTTAAATGCGTTTATATTCCTAGCTGAACGTTAAAAATTTTTCAATATTTACACAAACAAGAAAACGGTTCAAAAGTTAATTTATAGTAACTTGAATTTGAAAATATGTTGGTAAGCCCAATAATAGGATCATAAGATTAATTGAACCTGAAAAAATCAATAGCTGACCGGTGACCACCAACATTTTGTACATTTTTCGAAGGAATGATAGCTTTGGGAATAGTTTATATCTGCACTAATTTTCGGCTTTATTGAGTAGTCAACAGCCAATTATAGCACTACTAAGGTTACTTACAAATGTCATATTATTGAATGTTACCCAAGAGTGCACAACGAGGCGTAGAATATTAACGAAATGTTTATGGAAATAGAATATATATAGTCAATTTTGTACTCATGTGTGTGGCTTTAATCTAAATATTTAATAATTAAGACTAAATCCAAACAACCAGAATGGAAAAAAATGTCTTCAAATAGTTTTGCGATCGTTGGTAACTAAACGGTTGTTTTGTGCTCCATTCGGCACCGAGTTACATAAAACTCTGAAATAATTTATAACGAATTAAATACAAATTACATAATACCATAGCATATAATACATATAATGTTAAAAATACAAATCATAAAATATTGTTCTATCATGAAATTTGTTATATTTGTTTTATTTATCTATATTGTCACTACGTTTTCACATTTCCCCTAACTTTTGTCATTGTTTAAATATGTTTTCTTTATATTTATAATTGTGTATATAGTTTGTTTGCGGGTGTATGTGAAAGTGTATGTTTTTGTGTGTATGCATATACATTTCTATACATAAAATGTTTGTAAGTAATAATATGCTGTTGCAAGATGAACGTTAATTAATCTTTTTATTAATATTTATGTATGTATGTATTATCATTGATTTATATTATAATAATTCGCGTAAATACTTGTTTTGTTAAATATATGTTTTACAAAGTCTGTCTGGTTGAATGAATTGATTTTTAATGACGGTATTAATTATGTCATTTTGTTTTTTTTTTTGTTTAATAACTATGTATAAGTATTATGATATAATCATTGTATTGAACAGGTGGAGAATATAACAAAAATAAAAGTATAAAACGCCGGGAAGGAAGACTTAGCAAATAACTTTCCAATTGTTAATTTGGTCACACATCTATTTTTTTTAATTTACTTTTTTTTAACAAGAATTAAGCTTAAACTTAAACCTTTATATCACTTTTTGTTTGTTATTTGTATGTTTTTTTCATTTAAAACGGACAATTACATGTTCCACAAATAAGCTTTAGGAGCTTATTTAATTGAATTGCAGAACACTGGACATTTGAACAAAGTGGTTTAATGTTGATTTTGTTTGAGAAAAGACACGTTAATCTATGTAGGAAGAAGATAACACATATAACTAATTAGAGTCGGAGACAAAACATATGCTAGATAATTAATGAGATTTAACCGTCTGTATGTATATATCAAGTATTAACAAAAAACGAATTGGCAAGTGTTAAGTATCTAATCTTATAATTACATTTTAATTAACGCTTTTTAAGATATTACAACATTCTACGAGGTATACTTATAATTTTAAAGTGATCAATTCGCAAGCTTAATTTGATTCGAGAGCTTTATTAACATGTTAAGCTAAGCATTATTATAGGATACATGAGAAGCTTAGAAATGAAAAAATTCTGTTATACAGGGATGGGACAAACATTTAGGTGACTTTTCTCAGTACAAAACAACGACTCCAAGTGCAAGGCAGTCAAAATTCAAGAACCAATTAACAATGACGTTTTTAAAATGGAGTCACCCGCTTTGAAGTGATTTACAACTAAAATTTTGTATTTCAGTGTGACCAATCTTTTAATTTTAGAAGACAAAAAATATATTCCTTTAATTACTCCTTTTAATTTTTTTTTTGTTCTATATAATTTATAATTTTTCCCTCATTTAGAATGTATCAAAAATCTCTACTCGCTAATTTTTCTAATAATTGATCTTTTTTTATTTATGTTTTAATAATTTTGTTGTTTTTCTTTTTAAATATAATTTTAATAATATTTAATTAACAAGCCAAAATGATTTTTATTAAATTTTCAAGGTTTTTTCGAATGTTAATATTTTTTAACTCTTTAAGCGAAATTTTAACTTTAACTCTATAATGTAAAAACTAAAAAAAAAAATTTTTTAACGAAATTTGATCCTAAATTTACGTTTTATTGCTGTGGGATTCTTTCTTTATAATTTTATTTTAACTTCTATAAATGAGGTAAACGATATTCCCAGCCAAAATAATCAAAAAGCATTCCAAAGGATTCTCGCCTTCGTTTATGCATCGCCTTATAATGTATTTTGTTCGTATTTTGTTTTAAACATTATTATTTGCAACTATTTTAATTTAAAATAAAAATAAAACAGAACTTTTTTGAACTGGGGATTTATTGAAGAAACTAAAAACATAGGCCAAATACAAATAGTAACACAATACAGAATAATAGAGAAAAACTGTCGCTTCTTAAATATATTTTTAATACAATTCACTTAATAATCATCAAATGTTTTTAAATTTTAATTTATATATTAGCTAGCAAAAAGGCTTCATATTGTTATCACCTAATTTTAAATTTATTTATTCCATTAAATAATTAATTTAAACGAAAGTTAATAGAAAATAATTTCTAAACGTTGTTAAATTTTCAGAAAAAAAAACATACATACGTATAGTTGTAGCCATGATAAAGACTTCGGTTTAAAAATGTTGAACTTAAACAAAAGACCTACTTACAAATCAAATAATGTTTGTTAAAATATCACACGCAAAATTATCCTTAACATTAATGAGTTTCACCGTTAACATTTGATCTAAATAAAAATAAATTAAATTAATTTTTACACACTGACTTCTTTTTTATTATAGAAAAAAATAAATCATAAATTAACTTACAAATAATAAATTGTATTTACAAGTAACATAAAGTGATCAAACAAATTTTTAAATGTCTCAGCAAAAATATAAAATAAATTAAAGAACATGTAAATAAGTAAATATACATAATAATTTATGTATTATGAACAACATTTTCGTGAATTTATTTTTTTTTTTCATTTTTCCATTAATTACTTTATGTACCAACTTCATTTATATTTCAATTTAAAGATTTCATTATGAATGTTTTTGTATCTCCCTTTAAATTACATAATTTGTGTATATGCGTTATTGTAATATTATCAACAATGCATATAATTTTTAGTTGATGATAAATGCAGCATCTGAAACGAAAATGCATCGGGGGGATCGCCATTGACGCAATCAGTTAGTTTAAATTTGCAATGTAACAACAGAAAAAACAACAACTTACTTGAAATGTTATTATTTTGTCCAATTTGTTATATTTTGCAATATTTTTATTTGGGTTTTTCTTTTTATATTAATCCAAGGTATCCGGCAAGTGTTGCGCCGGCCACAATGGTTAGGATGGTAAGACACACCAACATTATGATTTTCTTCTACAACAGATTTTTTATGCCATCCAAAGAGGTCAAAAAACTTTAAAAATTTGTGTAAAAACAACTTTGTATTTATTCAAATGTAAAAAAGAAAAACAATAAATGAATACGAAATTAAATTAAAACTTAAATAAAAACTGAATAGAAACAATGACATATTGGTCCACGAATTTGAACTACATTTAAACTGGCAATGTGACAACGCGGGATGAGTGCTTCCATAGGTGCGATTTACATTACCGATGACAGTCCACTAGTAACAATATGTGAATATCAGTCATTATTGATAACGAGTTACGAAATATTTAAAAGGAACTATTAAATTACAGTTTTCACATCGTATAGTGGGCTATTTTCGGTTTCATTGCAATTAGTGGACCAATAGGCTCGAATAACTAAACAAGTATTGTAAAATTTAAAACAATAGCATGAAATATTAAATAGCAGTATAATTTAATATTCAAATTATAATTTAAAAAATACTAAAATAAACTTAATACATAATCGTAATTCTAGCGATACCTGGATGGATGCTGGATGTAATTTTAGTTCTTAGTATCATAGCGTAATAATAATTGCATATCATCTGAATCCCCGTGTTGTGTTGTCCTTTTTCATAATTTTTAAGTTTTTTTTTTTATAATTTGTGCTGGTGGTTTTAATTTTGTGTTTTGTTTTAGTTAAGTTGGTTGATGACGGTAATAATTGTTGCTTGTCTCATTTTTGGTTTTTTACATAAAGTAGCTACTGACGTATGATGCCACAATCAGACCGAGTACAGTGAGGCATATCAGAATCATGATCTTCTTCTGCATGTGTTGAAATACGTTTATCGTTTTTGTTTATTTTTTTGTGATGATGTAATAGTTGGTGAAGTTGGTGTAGTGCAGACAAGATGGTGATGGGTTGTACGTGATGACACATGTGGTGTTGCAAATTCGGGTTGCAGAAGTGCGCCAACATACACGAGTTTTGTTTTTTTTTTCATTTACCAAATGCAATTTTTGTTCAACATATTTATTTTTGTTGTTACAGAAAATAACAGATGGAAATTATGGAAAAGGTTGGGAGGAAACGCAAAAGACAATGAATTAATTTCAACATATTTATTTTGGCAATATGATAATACGATAACTTTTTAATTAAATTATTTATGTTGACTGACAATTGTTATAAAGTAGTGCAAGTTGTGAAAAAATACGAAAATTATTTCATGCAAAAGTTAAATCATGCAAACTTATGTATTAAACAGTTTAAACTAAATGTTGTTGTTAGTTAAGGAAAAAGGTTACTAACTATAAACAGTTTCGGTTAATTCATATATTAAAATATTAATTTTGATGATAAATAGTTGGAAATGTGTACAAAAACGAAAATAAATTCAACGGTAACATTTTTATAATTTTATAATTATTTTATTTTGCTAACCCTAATGCATATTTTGCGTTAATGATGAGATGGTTGACTATAATTGTTTTAATTTAACTAGAAACCTTTTTTATGTCATGCATAATAATTTACAAATATAAATTAAATTACAAAGCTGTGTTGACATCGAAAAAAGTGAAAAAAACGTTTGTCCTTTACGACTGTTTTACCCTAATTCATGATACAAACTAATATATGCAACTGTATAATTTAATGCTTAGCTCGCACGAGATCGATTTTAATTTTTCTCGTCGATACCAAAAATGTGTTTGACAGTATTTTACATTAAAATTATTCAATGTGGGACGACAAAAGGAGGAAAATTAACCTGTTTTCATGTGAATCTCCTGCTTCAGACATTTTACACATAAATTGTGGTGCGAAAAACCACGCAGGAAATTACCCAGACGTTATAATCTAATACCCGAGGAGAAAATGGTTTTCTGTACATAATTAAAATAATGGTAGTTCTAAATGTGAAGACGAAGAAAAGTTCAATTCAAACATGTACATTGTACAAGTTTTTCGTGATTCTGCGTTGAAGCAGGTAAAGTTTTTACTCTAATAAATTTTATTTAGTTAATGAACCAAACGATAAATTAATGAATCTCAAGGATTCGCAAAAGTTGATTCATAACCAATATTAATTAAAAATGGTTAGGTAATTTTTGTTTGATATTTTTATTAATATTATGTTACATTAATCTACTAAAAAATAATACAATCAAAAAATAAAATAATAACTTATTTAAAAAAAGGAAGAACACTGTTCTTTTTGTTAAGTTTAATAGGGGAATAAGTATTTTATGACTTTAAAGTTGTACTTAATAACATAAAAACAATAACATCAAGAAGCATCAAATATATTACGCAAGTAGGTATTTATTATATAAATTGGTTATAAATTTTTGCTCGAGTATTTCATAATAAATAAATCATAAACTAATAAATAAAACATTTGTCAATAATATAAGTGTAACAAAAGTGCATAATAGTTCTCGTGACAAACTTTGTCATTCACTAAAACGCAAAAAAATAACATTAACAAAAAAAAAGTTTTATATAAATTGCTCTATTTGATTGCATCTTTTGTTCAGAGTCTGAATTCTTACAATTCTTTGGTAAACAAAAATATATTGAAAAATTTAAAAGGTCTCCATTCAAACTTTAGATTAAGAAAACCTCAATTCACAAAAAATTTATTTTCATGTCATTAATAAAAGAGGTTGTGATGACAACTAATGTAATTTAAAATTCACAAGAAGTTAAGATTTATAGAGACCTTAATTGAAATGCTCAACTGTTCAACAGAACCATATTACAAATTGAATTTAATACTCAATTGTTTGTAATAATAATTGGAATAATTTAAATATTGGCAGTGAAATTCGTTTAACAAATTAACTTCCAATATAGCTTAATCAAAAAACTTCTAATAATTTTTCTACGAAAAAAACTTATTAAAAATCAAAACTTAATTAACAAAAAATACATTTTTCACATTAATAGATTAAGTTAATACAAATTACAAACCCAAAAATATTTATATATGTTAAGTAAGATATAATTATATATAGCTTTTAACAAAATTCCATTCCGGGGGCAATAGAATATTAAATTCAAATTGTGGGAATGAAAAGCGCGAGTAACACAATAAGTACGATCACTGTTATCACCAGGCAAATACCAATCAATATTTTTTTCTGAAAAAATAAAGTAAACATTTTTGTTCGGTGAGTAAATAACCAAAACTTAAGTATTTAATCTCAAACACGTAATTTACAAATACAAAACCAGACAACAGAGATACACATTAGGTGGAAATGGTACAAGGATAAAAAAAGAAACCCACAGGAGCATTCAATCCAAACTTATACTGCACATATAATACAAGTATATATTGTGTTGTTTATGTAATTACTGGATCCATTTACAATTGTATACAGTATACAGGTTTTGAAGAATTGTTGCAAGCGAAACATTAAAAAGAAAAGACAGTACACACCACAATATTATACGCAACCTTTACATACATATATTTACAAAAATATAAATTGAAACATTTCTGACAAGTTCAACACACAGATGAACTTTGCTATGCATTTTATTCGCGTCTCTCCCTAGATCATAATCAAATTTGCTTCCATAAAAATTCGCCCTTGTTGACTGCACACACACAGAATATCGTGTTCCTTAATAAATCGAATTACAAGCGAGGCTATTTGAGAGCTGTTGCGCATTTTTTCAACGCTTTCCAGAGTTCACATATTACTGTGGGCGGCAAATGGCAAATTAAAGGGGATGCGATATTTAAACTTTGCCTTACAATTAGATGAATGTTGAAAATATTGATTGGATATGTGAAAAAAAAAAACGACAAACGAAGGTTTTATGTGTGTGGGAGGGTGGGTATGTGCGTACTTGACATTTAAACTGTTTACACGCCCCATGGAAACAGATACTAATTAAAATGAAATTATGTGCATGTAAATGAATGAATGCAGTCAACTTTATTATGTACTTTAACTTTATAGAATGTCGATGAATATCTAAAAACATGTTGAAAATGTTGAGTTTAAGGGTAGTAATATCATCCCACGTTGCTTCATAGTATCGCAGTCTAGCAAATCCTTACCTAAAAGCCAATGTGTGCTCAAAATAGAATAAAGCTCTGTTGGAGAGTCATCGTACAATGTTGGCAAAAGTTCAACAGGCATTATATTGAAAATAAAAAATGCGCTCCTTTGAAAAATAAGTTTGCTTTACCGTTAAGATTAGCTGTATGTAGCTATAAAAGTTCAATAGAATGTTTTGAAAAAATGTTTCACAATTATATCTATCTTCTGGGCAATAGTAAAAATTACATTCAATACAAATAAGGGCAAGTGTGTTTTTGTTCACTTTTTGTTGGTCGCTTGTTATTATAATTCATGCAAACAATCAAGAATCCTTTCTAAAGCACTGTTATGATTTTTGTAACCTTTTTTTCCTCAACCAGCGATATTCTTAAGGAAAATATAAAAGTGTGTATTTTGTGTAGCCTTTGAAACAATATACGCGTACAAAAAAAAATTAGAAACTCTTTTAAAGCAGTTATATAACTGCCCCTTTGAAAAGAGCCTGCAGGACGGAGATTGAAACAATTATTATTTTATGTTAGACTATTTTGACTGTATTTTTAGGGTTGATAGCTGCTGAAAACAGAAACAATTTCTTCCTTTATTATTGTTAAAAGAGCTTTAATTTTAAAGAGATAAATATAATATTGTAATTTAACGTAAATATAAAATTGTTTTATGAGTCAAGAAAGTAGTGAACATTTTTACTTTCAACTTTTTTTTATCGTACAGTTAAAAATTTAATTAAAATAAGTAAAATAAATTTTAAAGAGAAAATTATAATTCCGAAACAACATTTAAATAGTAATGATAGAAATTAATGGAAACGATTGTTCGCGCATTTTGGTTATGCTTTTGTTGAACAACGTAAACATTGAATTTCCCAATTTGTGTAGGAGTGACACGATATTTACACTTTATTTGCAAATGAACGACACGAAATTGTTTTAGTGGAAATTCGATTCAACGTCCCACGTTCGATCGAGAATGGCTGTTGTAGAATGCGCATCCCTTAAAAAATAATAATTCAGTTCAAAATTGCACATCGATTTGTTTTTATAGTTAAATATTATTATTTAGAATTTTAAACAAGAATAAGTTAGAAAAATTTAATCGAAAAAACAGTTTATAAGAACTTGTTTGTATTTTTTAAATTCTTTGAAACGTGTTTAACTGACTTGTCTATGAATATTTATAATGTGAAGTGTGCAATGTGCAAACTGCATGTGTGTCTGTTTAATATTTTATACCACGTGAATATTTCTAACATTATTATGAGAAAAATATGACAAATAAATAATTTTTATACAATCATATGGACAAGTGAACGACAATAAATAAATATATTATCACAGTCTGTGCAAACATTTTTTCAATAACAGAGATTTAAAAATTGTCAAGTTGTCAAAAAAAGAACATTGGTATTTTATGATAAATAGTAAATCGAAATTGTTATCATTTTAAATACAACTATTAAAACTATTCTAGCCTTTCCAAACAATATTAATTTAAATAAAGATTATGCCTGTGGCTGTCATTAACCTTCTTGTGTTTAACAAAATATCGATTTAAGGATAAAAATACATATCCAAATTCTAAATCTTAATACCATCTGCGTACAGTGTAAATACAAAAAAGAACATTTAAAATTGCGGTTAAGCTTCGAACACAAGTTGTATGACATTAACAAAAACCCCTTGAGCAATGACCATTCAATGGCCAACCAAAAGAAACGGTATATACATACCATACGGTACATTGCACACCAGTGTGGTAATTTGTTAACAAAATGAATGCCTCTAAACATATGTGCGGGGACGCGACAGTCAAATGATCCGCAAACATAAAGAATGGGCAGAGAAAACCTAATTTGTTTTAAAATGACACTACAGTCAATCTATTTATATATCTTTGTTACGCGAATATCTGCAGAAAATGTGTGTCCATAATTTTACTACAACTGAGCGATGTTAAGGCGTGCTATCATCTTCACGTCAATGACAGATTTAGGTCCTTCGTTTAATAGCGCTTCAAAATATACCAAATAGCTAAAATTAAAAACGAAAATAAAAACAATATTCTTCTGGACAGATTTTTGTAATAAAAAGCTATTGTAGATTGCGTTACAGAAAACGATTTTTATTGTACAACTAAAAACACGATAGGAAAAAAGATGGGTTATTTATGAGGGTAAGCAATGCTGTAAGCTTTTAATTCGTATTTTAAATTGCTTTTGCTTTTATATAGTGATTCCATGTTTTAAAATCCCGAATGATAATTGTCTATAAACACTAAACATAGTTATTTTGTTGTTAAATTTATCATGCAAACTATTACTACTAAAATATATTTACAATATGCAATTCAAAAAGCGTGATAATATATTATAGGAGTTTAGTCTATCCCCCTGAGTGTGCAAAGCGAATTACAAAGCATAAATATGTGTGGAATTGTTGTTTAAAGTGAACATCAAACAATCAGATAAAATAAAAAACAGACACTTACCCTTCTTGCTTTGCTCTGGTATTTTAGCGCCTTTTTAGTATCTTGCGTCGCCGTCTGTACGTAGTCCATGGCGTGTTCTACGTGGTATTCGATGCGATCGATCATTTCACCCTGACTCTCAACCAACATGGCCATATCCATAAACATATCATGCAGTTCACGAATAGAATTCTCCAATTTGATGATATCAGCGTGACGTGCCTCAATATCAGCAAGTGTCTGTTTGGCTTGCTGCGTTTCCATGATAATCTGCATATTCAAATCGACAAATCATTAGAAAACCCATTATTCTCAATGTAGCGAACATTTGAATCCCAAACAAGCGACCAATTCAGTTCCTTGGAATATAAAAATATTGACAAATACATACGCCCTGCGTGAAGACTGCTGAATTGCCTTGCTCCAGCATCTCCTCGAGCTCCTCATTTGTTGTTGTTCGGCCGGTAATTTCCAGTTGTCGCTGTATTCTGCCTTTGCAACGCTCTCGGTAATCTGTCTGCGTCCGATTGTATTCGGTCATCACTTCGACGAATTTCCGTGACAGTGTTGAATGTTGCGTTTTACGTATCCGCAGATCGGCACTGGATTTATTCGCCTGCTCTTCTTGCTCGATGTTTTGTTCGATTCCCTTGAGTTTGGAGCGCACTTTATTGGCAGTTTTCTTAATGTCAGCCATCAGGTCCTCAAGTTCCTGTTTTGTTTCTGCACACGTACGTAATAGGTAGCATCACGAACAACGCATCACAAAGTGTGTGGGTGGTAGTAGATTAAAGCAAAAGACGGATGAAAGGAAGAACAAAAAAAAACAATTGAATTTCGCAATTTATATAGGCAATTACCAATCCCACTTACTCTCATCTGACTGTGGTGCTGATAGGATGGCGCTGTGCTTTTTTTTTACTTCTTCCACATTCGCCTGGATCTTGTCTATCATTTCACGTATCTCTTCAACTTCGTTAAAGAAATCATCCATAAAACCGTCACGGCCCTCCACATTGACGGCCACCTCATCTGGACCGACATCTTCTTCGTCGCTTTGCGCCTAAAAATGAGACAAATCGAAATTTAGTTGTTTTTCTTTTTTTCTCAAACAAAAATCAACTAGATTTAAATGAATGACAATGAATATAGTAATTTACCAAAAGGACAAACTAACGAAGCAACGGATTTGACATTTCTTATTTAAATTTTTGAAATTATTTTTCTATGTTAAGAGTTTCTATTCGTATATTGATTAAACACAACCTCTCCTAAAACCATCCAGCACCGTAACGAACCCTTGAGTTAGAGTTATGAGGTGCTACAAAATGCAGTATAAAAGAGTTAGTTGGAAAAATGTTTTCGCCATTTTCTCTTTGTTAATTGTCACAATTTCAGGCGACTTACGTACATATATATGCATACATTTTATTATAATTTATTTTTATAACGTTCCACTTTTCATTATGGAAATAGTATATTAATTATAATTTAATTTTTATTCACTGTAGTGGAATATTCTTAACCTTTATTAATACTTTTAGCATATTTTACTAACTGAAAAGTCGGAATTAAAATAACAGACCCCTTTTTATTTGCATAAATATCATATAATCGTTTTAGAGTTTAAATATAAATTCACATAAAGGTTTAAATTCCGGAGTACAATCATCAGGATTTTTTTTTTTTTTTTAAATTGAAAAATTCCACTGTCTACAAAAAGACTAAATATGTAAAGTCATTACTCAACAGACACTGAGTAGTCAAAATTAATGAAGAAATACTCGCATACGAGTAATAATATGTACTTATGTTACACATAAAACATATAAAGACTCCCAAAGGATGCATTCAACATTCATTAACCACTCTCAAGACAATTCCCGTTATACTAATGCATCTTTAAAATCCTTTTCCTCAAAAACATTTATTGTAAGTCTTGTGTATAGTGAAAGGTAAACTGCTTTGAATATGCAAGTTCGTACAGGAAAAAATTCAAAGAAATGGTATTTATCAACGTTCAAAATCTTAACAATAGTGCAGTTGATTGCAATTACTTAACTAACTGTTTGACAGAATATTGTGACAAACACGTCGTTATTCCAACATCAAAAATGTGATAGCTTCAATAACTACGACGCCGTTGCTCTTTAATGTGTCACACAAATGGTGACCTACTTTCGTATGTAACCATTCGCAGAATATTAACAATCTGTGTACCTATACGAGTTCTATTCAGACTTCCGAGGGTGAAAGCTGCAGCAAACAACTGGCATCGGACAGCCACAGCCCATAAGTACAAATTATGCGCAATTATTGTGCGGAGCAGAGAAAATATCATGTCCGGAAGATAAATTGATTGCAGCCAGAATGCTCTGCCACACCAAACTATAGATACTCGTATAGAGAGGACGACGACATGCAGCAAAATAAATGCCTCCGTATATTATTATGTATTCAATGTAAATATAGGCGGTGCCTGAAATGCCTTCGGTCGTACTGTGTGATAAATTGCGTAAAACTTACGTTTTGTCTTTTATTTATAAAGCACATGACAAGTGTCGTTGAGAAATTGCGCAATCGATAACAACTTTACACATGGCACATTGTTAGCAAAACAATTAGACGCACAGATATTCAATAGTTATCAGATGATGTTTGGAATATGCAAATATTACGATTGTTATGTTTATTTCATTTGCAATTCCCTAGCAAAATCAAACATGCATAAAGTATTCATTGATGAGTCAGAGCAAGATATGTGTTATTCGTTTTGGGAACAGAAATTTAATTTGAAAATGTCGATTATAACATATTTGCAAGTAAAACACAAACATTAAATGCCACGTAAATTAAATTGCTTTAAAATAAAAGTACAATCAATAAGTTTCTAAATTATCCTTTTATTGTTTGTTAAGGTTCTTACAATCTACAAATTAATCAAAATACACGTAAAATCCACCCGCTAGAATAAATCAACAACCGACTATTCTCTTTAGATACGAGTCATACGACGAAATCTAAAAGATACCAGCACAATTTGTCTTGCAGCGAACAATACATCCAACCAATCTTACATGTTTCCCACTATGCAAGACCAACAAAAAAACAAACAGATACTATGTTTACCTATTCAACAAAAACAAATCATTCACGTTGATATACACACCACGAATCGTAGCAGTATACATAATAACAAAGAAATAAAGATTTACGATAAACTTGATGGAAGGTTGAAACGACCCTTCTGCTCTGGCACATCATCCAAACGTGACGCGAACCAGCAATGAGCCATTTAAATAGAAGCAAAAGCTTGTAGGTATTGCAAAAAGTGACTAGTCAGTGCGTATTGTTGTGAATCCAAAAGACTGTAACGCTAGGAGCTGTTTATGCACAAAAGCTTCCCAAATATTGCGTGGGTGTTAATATAACCGTGTAGAATTCACTACGTTAAATTTAATAATAATCACTTATTCGTGCAAATTTAGTGCAGTCATACAATACTCAGAGATCAATTTTCTATATTCTCCAATAGACTGAAACTTACGAGTTGTTATTAATAATTATTGCAGCTGTTGCCATTTTAATGTGCTTGTCTGGAGTCACAGTCTAATCGCCATAAAATAACCTATATGAGAATTCAATCCGAAATAATTGACACAATGCAACTGCTCTGAAATTCGGAAATCCCACAACCCTCCTACAGGTCCATAAAATGGATCTAAAATATTATATGAATACATTTTACTGGCATAATACGAACTTACTGCAAGGATATAACTATGAAATAAAAGTATGACATCGTTTTGACGGACCCGATGTGTTATTGCGAATCAATATGGCAAAAACTCCTTACTTATAGTATCGTCATAAAGTTTAAGTGACCAGCGGATACATATTACATGAGTATGAAAGCTATGTGACGCATTTTGGGTTGTTATACCACGTCAAGGATATACAACATAATCGTGCTGCCAAATTAAGATAAGTTAAAATGCTGCGCTTATGGAAATGTTAAGGGCGCGCGACGAGAGTTTTAATCGAGCACGTGCTGGTAATTTTGTTTGTTTTTCGCGAACAAAGCCATCGTGATGTACATTCGAGATATGAAGCGTCTAAAGAGTAAAGATAAAAGAATGAAAGGGGAAGTAAGATGATCGCGAGAAAAAATTGGGAATTATGGTAATGCGATTGAAGAAAAAGTATGTCCTGTTTTTATTCAACGCACAGTTTTTTTAAATTAAGGATAATGCAACGTTTTTAAATGGTAAATTTGTGTAAAATACATAATGTTTTTATTCGTGTTTTAAAGTCTGGTTGGAAATGATGGATCTTCTTCTGGATAGTTAGATTCCAAAAAAAAATTTAGTTGACCTTGTGCAACAGTCAATATTCACCCAATTATGATGAAAATTCCTACTCATCATACAAATAAACATTCACTTATCGCCAAATAGAAACAAACAATGATGTAACAAAAAGTTTTCATCGTTTTCCTAATCATCGATAATACATATATTATATGAACCAATTGTCTAAAATATATTATTATTTATAGACAATATTGTTAAAGTGAAATTTGATCTAACAAATTACTACACTTGGCTAGCCAAATTCTCATTTCATTGAATTTCCCACTCCCATGAACAAATATATGTACTTTAACAACACACATATTATTATATCGACCACACGACTTTGTGCCATGCCGGCCCACTTGAACTGTTGTCACCTTCTATTGAAATTACATTTCTTCTTAACTGTACACAAATAGAAATGCAATAATCAATAAATTGACTTTTCAATTCAAGGATTTTTTTCTACATTGCATTGAGCTAAGGCTGTGTTTGGGATCAATTAAAATGTCGTGCAGCGATGTTACGGCCGTCAAACCTGCTGCTGTTAACCCGCAGCACAACAATTACAATTCAGCTTAATAGTCGCACAGCGGAAGTTGTGGGGAGTGGGAACGTGCAGAGAGGAAGTGTCAGAGTGCCAGAGCAGCATGAAACAATTATTGAACTTTGGCGAAAACGTCGCACTTTAAAGTTTAATTTTAAAGCTAACATATGAAACTGGAGCAACCGAAACACATGCGACTAAATATGTGAGTTAAAATGATTTAAAGCAACATCCATAGTAAGGCGCGACGATGAAGCAGATAGTACAAATCTTGTGGTTTCGATGTCAGATCTCTCATGTTCTATTGTGTGTGTGGTATTGGTGCATTAAGTTAGTTATCGTATTAATACATGAACTTTGGGAGTTAAGTTCTTGACGGTGTGGTTTTCACTGTATAGCTGCAACATGTATTGGTTTGGTGGTTATGTAATGTTTCGGCCAATTTAAGACAATTATCCAATACAAATATGTATACAGTTTGGTTATTTAAGAGAATAGAATTGCTCGATGGATAGAATTGTATGACTTTAAAGTTTTAACGTTAATTAATGAATCATGACAGCAATAGTTATTTGTTGTTGTGCGTATTTTTTTCTCTGAATAACAATAAAAAACATATGAAATTGCTGAATGCGGTTCTAAAATATGTTAGAAAATTTACTTGTTAAGTTGAAATAAGTCAAATTAAGAAACAGTTATTAATAAAGAGTGATAAAACTGGAGGTATTTTTTCAAAAAAGATTATTCCGACAGTTCGACTCGCAACAGGATAAACACGAAACGATTGGAGCTTTAAAAGCAAACATAACCCATGCTATTCGCGGAATACAAGTCAATATGCATTAAAGATTGCTTGAAAATTGAACCCACCGAAAGAAAAATTAAAGATTTAGTCTTGGGCAACATTTTATGGAAATTATTTACTAACGTTAGAACCAATACTATCAATTTAAATAAAAAGTTTCATCAATACAATGATTATAATGTTTTATTTTAAAAAAACATCAGGAATCTCTTATTGGATCACCCTTAACTATTTTCATATTAAAGTTTCAACTTTACACATTGTTCGTAGTTTATGTATTTTAATGAGTTTAATTACTTTCGCAAGAAATCCTCTCATCTTTTATTGTGAATGAATACCACACAAAACACATCTATGCGCATGCTTAAATTGTAACATAAGTCATAGTCCTTTTATGTAATGCAACCACACATTTGCCTTATGATGTAATCAGGGCATTCTTGAAAGTCCGCCAAGTATGTACTCAAAGTTAAAAAGCAGTCTTTTCCATTTATCTATAGGTATAAAAATATCGCAAAAAAAATTCTTCTGTACATACTTTCCTATATTAATTTTCCTTGACAATATAACGATCGATATTCAGAGTATGTCAATGAATATACGTAGAAGGATATGAGAATATAAAACAGAAATAAGAAATATTAAATTGTTTGAATAAAAATCAGAGACATCTTTGATTAAATTAAGAAATTTGGATGAGAAAACTATTTTTACAAATGCTATTCGATAGTAATTAATTAATTTATTGAAACATTTAAATAACTCCATGAAAAGTTTAAAAAGATTAAAAAAAACTAATAATTCCAAAAGGACCATAAAAAGAACAATTTCAAAACTATAAAACGCCCAAATATTTTTACCCAAATCCTAAAGATCTGCACGAGTCCATAAAACAAAACCCTTCACGATAAAAGAAACATGCGTACACCCAGAAAAAAATCCATCACGTATTCTGCTCATTTATAAAATCAACTTTTTTATTTCATCCCTTTCTCTTAATCCCACTTTTTTTGGCAGACTGCAAATTCTTTATGTTTGCTAAAAATTACACGCATCTCGTTGTGTTTTATATTGTGTTATATGTCACGATATATAATATATTGGGCGAAATGATTAGGCGCAGAATGGGGTGGCTCACATCCTAAATAATGTTTCACATAATATGGCAAAAGTGAAGACGATCATAAACGTACTTATATATACATACATATTTTAAAGATACTCTGAACTTGTATTAAAAAGAAATCGATCCGAAAATTGAATGTATATTGTATTGGCAATGCATGGCGCGGCGCGGCATGTGCAGCTTATCGTGTTCTTTATGTGGTTTGAGTCTTCTATTAAGGTTGTACACATGTATTATGTACATGTTTATGTATACAAAAATGTTGAAGCATGTAGGGTGGGCTAACATAAGCCTGAGGATGTTAAAACACACACAAACATTTCGGATTTTTTCTAAAAAAAAAAAGATTGCCACAAAAAAAATGTCACAAATTGAGGAGAGAGTAAAAATTGTGATGACATGATAAAAATCACTTAACACTCAATAACCCACTAGAGTATCATTGAGGAGGGAACACAAACGCAAAAAGCAGCAGGACAAGGAGAAAAAATTGTGTGTGCAATTTTGCTCCCAATTCCCATACACAATTTGATATGCCATCCTTCATGTAACACAAATCCCGCATAATACTCTTGATTTGCCATAGTGGTGCGAATTGATGTGGTTAGATGCTTTTTAGGATTGTGCCAACTAGTTGATTTTAGAGAGGATGAGCAAATTGCATGGATTTAAAATTATGTACACACACGAAGGAGAAGGAGTAAAATGTCGAAGCTTCGTAATTCGTAATTCCAATGCAATTGAATTAATTCAGAAGATTGTCTTCTTATATTTTTCCAATATAAAGCAGACGTTCGTAAAAATGGTAACCCACATAACACGTTCAATGCTGCATAAAAAAATCGTGTCTGTTTGAATGAGACGGATGAGACGATTAAAGAGATGTTGTGACAGTATAGTAGACGAACGTAAAGATTCTAGAAAATTATTAAATAATAAAAAATCATCTACTTGAAGAACAGCCATTACTGAAATGTTATTTCCAAAATTCAAAACAATAAAAATAATAATCTGTGCAATGTACTTTTAATGTATCCATAAATTTTATAACAAACTGCTTTTTTATAGATTCATGCAACAATTGTACAAGGATTAAGTATAGAGTTCATAATCCACAATTTACAAACGACACGTGTAAGGACAAGCAGTTGTAGTTCGGATTAATCGCTTGAATTACTTTGGGCGGTAGAATTCGTTATGTCACAAAATCTTAATTCAATCAGTTATATTATGTGCATTCTATTGAGATTTCATTTAGTTTATTTTTATATTTTGCATTGCAACAACAAAATAAAATTTACTGCTTCACTCATCCGGTATATTTACTACTCTATTGGCCGCAAGTGGCGCTTAAAAGTAATTAATCATTTAGTCAAGGAATTAATCATACTTTGGGTCAATAGAGTTGATACAAACGGGAATTTCACTTTGCCTTTATAACTAGTTTTAATTGCATTTAATGACTTGATATGTAAACTATTACAAATGATTTCAACTAAATTAAATGTACTTTATTTATCTAGCCAACAAGTGATGCAATGTAACCTTCTGAATTCATTGCTATAAAAGAGCGCAAGCCTCTTGTCGACTAGACGAAATATACCTGTTTAAAATATAAACCAAATATCGTTCTATAGAAATAACAAATGAGAACTCAATAGAACGCAACTATTATGGTAATACTTTGTAGTTTAGTCAGTTTATGTTTCACAAAATAGAAAATATTAGTACTAGTGCAATTTTATGAAATTGTTAATCGAAATTAAATAATTTTAAACTTTATAATTAACAAGGTTTTAAATTACGAGTATTAACATAAAATGGACCTGTTAAGATAAATTAACTCAACATCTATGTTCTTATAATTAATTCGTCCTACACGTCATTGCCACCCCTTCCTAACATCCTTATACACATAACACATACACATATCTAAATACAAAGATATTGTATCAAGCTTTTACAACTCCTACACCTCGTCTTAGTGTAATACACATTTTCAATTAGCTGAAACACTCCCCATACCCCATATACACCTCAACCACCCTCGGCCCACACTGTATACAATTTAAAAGCAAACGAATTGAATTTCAACTTGTTGTTTTCCATATATAAAACTCAACCAGAACGATTGCAGTCAAGTAATTGATGTTAATTGTTGACTTATTTTTGCTCCATTGACTTTATCACCACCATCTTAAATTACATGAGGTTTGTGTTTGTATTTTCTTTTTTTCTTTTTTTTCTTCTTATTGACGAGAGTTCACACAGTGTACACAAGATGTAATAAAATCATTAGAGTCGGTATGGCGTTAATAAATATAGAGTGGAATTTTTTTAATTAAATCGCGTTGAAGATTAATGAAATTGTAGAAGAGAGTGCCGTGAATTTGCACAAATTGTTCTATAAATTGAATGATTGTGTGTAAATGTAAGTACGCGCTTTAACGCAACCCTCCCACAATAAACATGCTGCACGCATATCCGACATACGAACATACAAAAGATAAAATGTCTTTGCTACTTTATAACTATCATATGTAGTTACAAAGTGAGGTGTTATTTAAATGATTTAATAAAATAACACTCATGCGTTTGCAATAAGTCTTCATTATTTTACTCAGTTATTTGATTAAGCTTAATTAAGGTCAGTGCTTGTGTTCATATTGACCCTGAAAATTTAAAAGCATGTGTTCTTGTGTGTGAAACATGTCTGATTGCATCAACATTCGTTTTTTTTTCAATCGTTATATCTGATTCGAACTTTGAAATAAAAGTTTTTGCGGAATTTGTGCTGCTTTTATGGAGTTTAATTAAAAATGAACAAAATGTATAACATACAACATACATAAAAAGTTTATACGAGTTCTCTTATTTATAATAAAATTAAATTTCCTCAGAACTTTTTCATACGAGCACGTATAATAGTTGAGTAACATTAATAATCCTCTTTGAACGCATAATGCTGTGAAGACAACTATATAATTCATATAAAATATAATATAGAATTGTGATATATTAAATCCTATTTATTTTTTTGTGGAACAGCCTGAATGTTTGTACATTATTTGTTCGTTTGCAACAGTCGACATCTGGAGGGAGACAAGCACACACATATAGAAATAAAATTTGGAACATTAATCATTGCAGGATGAAATAAATGCCTCCTGACACCCATTTATAATCGTTTTATTCTTTTCATATTTTGTCAGTTAACTTATCTATTTATGCCAGACGACATCGCAACAATTGATCAATAATACGGGTGTTGTTCTACATACAACTTACGACATAACTTTGAAGTCAATTCATTTGAAAGCAAAACAATTTTAATTGATATGTATTTATCTTCAAAAAATAATCTCATTCAAACAAACAGCTTTAAATTAAAAAACAAAAACTTCGATTGATTTATTTAGGCCTTATTAAATATTGTGCTAAAATCATCCCCCTTCATCATAAACTTGTTTACGTTATTTAATCACTCCGATTAATTACAATCCCTAAATCACGTTGCTATAAAAATATGTACCGTACGCCGACCTACATTCATGGTAACAATGTCGCTCAAACATAATACCCATTCATTGCGTGTCGCTGTTGACTCTTCATTCTAAGCATCGGTCCATAATGTAAGTACCACACCATCTCACGTTGACATCAATAAATTATTCAGCATAAGCCCTGCACTTGAAGTTCTCCTCATTTTGCTTTTCATTTTTGTTGATAAAAGAGAAATGAAACTGCGAATTTAATACATACACAACATTTGTATATAGTCAACTTTAAAGTATATGGTGCGATATTCTTTCCAAAGCTCTTTTGCCTCTTTTAACATCAAAAGAGTCATTAAAATTGTAATTTAATTATGCAAAATATGTCCTTTTCGTGCCTTTTGAGAAAACATTAATTTGTGAATTGCAACGATTGCCGCATTTGAATGCAAATGCAATTCAAAAGTGAACGATGAGATATTCTACAATAAGAACGTATTATTGCAATGCCATTGCTGCTGACACGATGATGGCAATTGTGTTTTGCATGTGACAGATGCCATCGACTGCAGATGCGGCAGACATACAAAAAACATCAATGAAATGAGAATTCTCCTAAAAAGCAAATGACTCTTAACAAATATGCGAATGAATGACGTCAATTATTTCTTTGGAAATAATTATTACAGAAAAAAAATAATTCACATATTACACACGTATTTGGTGATGCGCCTGGCATGACGCCTACACTTAGCAATTGTGTTGTATGGGAGTGACGTAATTTTTAAAATATAATGTGAATAAACCGGGATCTTGTCATGTACCAAAATATTTAATTCAACATTCATAATCACAAGTTGTAAATTAAATTGTACATAATTGAATTTATTTATAAAACATATGTAAAAAAATTATTGTCTTAAGACTTAAGAGCACATGATCCAAGAACCTATGTAAGTGTATAAACGAAATTGACACTTGACTTTTGCTGATATATCGTTTCGATATTTAAAATGCACTCCAAACCAAATTACCTATAAGCACTTAAATGCAGAAATTTGAAAGAGCAGCCTCGCATTGATTATTCAACATTTCTTGGCAAAACTTTTAACAATCTGCACCCATAATACTTTATACTCTTCCATATGAATTTATAATGCAAATGGCTATCGTAATTGCTTGTATTTTTGTTATTTTAAATTTTAAATTGAAAACAAAATAACATCATAAATACATACGTACATATTTTAATATTTGCGAATTACGGGTAAAAAATTTTACCTTAAACAAATATTTATTCGTAATAAATACTTCGCGTATGAATTAAAAATAAAAATAAAATCCCTACCAAGAAAAGCTTTGGCCCTGTGTATTTTTTTCCTATTGGATGTTACCATCGGTCCCATGGTGTAACGGTTAGCACTCAGGACTCTGAATCCTGCGATCCGAGTTCAAATCTCGGTGGGACCTTCGGACATTTTTTTTTTCTTATCTTTTTTTCTTATTAAATATTTGTTTTTTTTTGATAATAAATTAAACTTAAAAGTGTAATTAAAAATATTTAAATGTTACATAATATTTAAATTTATATGAAATACAATAATTCGAGACAACAAATCGAGTTTATCTTATTTGAATTCTTGTTACGTAATATTTTTATTTTGAATAAGTATTTCTATCATTTTATACAATAACGGATGTATATAAATGTCAATTTTTGTATGTATGTACTCGGCTACAGTAAACAATGCATAAAACTCTTTGTTACTTGAATATTACTACAAGACTTGTTTTATTCTGATGAAAAAAATCGTTATATGTACAATCTACATATACACCGGATATACTTACACAGATAATGCTTAACAATACTTAACAACAAATCGTATATGAATAAAAACGTTGGAATGTTGGAATTTAAAAGTGATTTGGCATATACCAATTTAAATAGACATTATAAATAAATACTCTTTATTATAACGGTATTTACAACTAATCTCACCAAAATTCTAAAAAGTAAACATACTCGTAACTATATGCGAAATTATAAATATTTAATCAAATAACAGATTTTAGAATTTGCTCAAAACTGTTTTGTTAGGTTATGTTTTTTTTTATTAAATAACAATTTATAACTTTAAATCTTACATTTCGTATAGGATCATATAATCAGGTTATAATTCAGACCTTCGTTGTAAAACTATAAGCATGTTAATTTAAATAAAAACTAATTGCAAAGAAAGCGACATAATACATTGTAGTTTGAACTCGGCGTTAAAAAGTTAAAACATACAAGCCATACAATTGTGTATTGTATTGTAGTTTTACAGTTTTATAAAATATGGTTTATGGAATTCATCAAAAAAAATTAATTTGAATTTTTAAAATAAATTGCATGACATTGAACTATTTAGAAAAATTCTAACTCTTTGAATTTGTGACATTGCAATTAAATTACAATTTTTCTTTAAGTTTGATTATAAGTTCTAAATTAAGACAATCAAAATGACAATATATAATTAAATATTAAAAACAAGTTGCTTGATGCAAGTAGAAAGATAACATTGTGTCGAACATCAAATTAATATGCTATATAATATAATTACGCCATTATTATTTCGTTGAATTTTTTATTGCATTCAGATTATGCACAACAGTGTGCGACAACATCAATTTTGAATGCCTCACTTTGTGTATGCACATTTGTTGGTGACAATAATTAATTATGGAAATCATTAATTGCAATTCAGTATGATTCGTGTTTGTATAATTAATTTGACAAACTTTAATGTCACTAATTACTAATTAGTAACTCTTTAAAACTCAATTGTTGTGTTGATAATAATAATGAATTCAATATTCAATATGTTTTAAATATTTAATTTATACAAGGTATTGAACAAATTAAATACCAGGTATATGTTGTGCTATGAATACAAACAGGGATCTTTTTGACATTTATCCCATCTCTTGGAAAATTTTAATAATACAATGTTGATGCAAAACAATTCATTGAATTTAATTGTTAATCATTACTTTAAATAATAAAATTTAATTACACAAAATACATGTTATGCCATGCTGTCGATGATATTGTTAAGTATTTCAGGTGCTCAAAATGTAGGTTTCCTTTCTCTATGTAGATAATAATAAACTCTAAAATAAACAAACTGACAAAATTTATAATTCAATTAGAATAATCTTATAGTACGTGAACGCATTAGTATCTGCGTATACCGTTATAAGTGATTAGAATACAATAGGACCAGTATTAAATTTCTGCATGATTTACGCCACACTGCAAACAATGGAATTGACGTAAAACCGATGGGTTATCAAACAATACACACAGTATCATAAGTTAACTATAAGCTACAGCATACAACCAATCAAATTTAACAACATATAAAAGGGTAGTGGTATATCATTGACGTAGTTACATATTATAGGCGACCGGCAATCCGCTACACATATCAGGCAAGATAAATTTATCAAAGTGTCACACATACAAACTACACATACTTTATATATGCGACTTAATTCAATTCTATCAATTCTGCCATTTCCGCTGTGCAGAACAACCCTTTAATTCTATAAATAAATAAAACGTCCCACATTTTCTATTTTCACAGTGACACATAAATACACTGAATGGAGTCAAACATCATCAATTAGATTTATATCTGTGTTATGTCAAAAGCATTAAGAAAACCGATTGGAAAATTCCCTTAAAACAACTGGAGCCAATTTACAAATTAATTACATTATTTTAGTTATCGTTCGCCTTCCTAATGAAAAGTATATAACTACCCTCAGATTAAACTTCTAATCTCGATCATCATTTTAGAACTCATACAACAAATCCCCATAATAATTAAAGCTGGAAGCTTTAAAAAATCGCTAACGAAATACATATACTCACACATTATAGAAAAGAAAGTGCAAACAACAGTATAAAAATCATGGAAAAAAGTTTCCTCCAAATTTTCCGCATTGTACACTTTATTGCACAGACATTCAAAGATTATGTCGGTTTTAAGATGAAATACGATAAACGGACAGCAGCCATGGAAATGTTCATGAGGGGATAAAAATACCATGAGGGAGCAGAAACCGGTCGACTGTACAATAATTCATTATGCAGATTATATGTATGCAAAAAAGGACAATCATGGAAAAGACGAATAATTGTGTATTGATCCGTTTTACAGCGCAATGCTTCAAGCCATTTGGTTTCTGGTCTTTACAGCCAATGAAGTAATTGGAATATAAAGAGGTCAATTTGAGGTACATGAAGTTACTTCTTCACTTTACACATACAATGGCAAACAACAAGACAATTAAGACGAAAAATGGCGAAAAAGGAAACAACATTTACATTTAGGTACGTATAATTTTCATTGCAAATAAGAGTTGCCTATCGATTATTTATCAAGGGCCAAGACAAAGTCAATGATTGAGGTATTCAATTTAGGATTAAAGGGGGTTTTGAAGGTTATATTGTATCTTATAAATAGCATTGTGTAAGTGGAATATTGATGAGCGGGTTTTTATTTTTAGTCTGATTTTAATGTAATGAATTTAAGTATTTTGGTAAATTTTATATTATAGATACAATTTTTTTTGTTTTTACCCATATTGATATTGGTAATAAATATCAATAATTCAACCCTTATTCTAAATATTTATATATTCATATGAGATACAGTCTAATAATTTTTTTAGAGAAAAGAAAGAGATTAGTTTCGCTACAAATTTCCCAAATCTTCTCAATCCCAAAAGATCCTTTTTTAAATTCACATTCTGCTAACATTAATGGCCGACTTTAATTGCCATTTAATGATGAAATGATTTAACACGGAAATGCGCATAAAATAATTTACAATCTTCCCTAAAGCCCAAGATTACATCTCACAACGTTTATTGTAATTAAATTAACCCTGACTTATAGTCACAACAATTATTCCATAAAATTTGGATTGCATCACTCACTCAGTTGTGTTGTAGTTCGCTTTTAAGAGCATACCACCGCTAAAATGACATAAAAATTGTCACATCTTGACACTCTTACTCAAGGATGCGTGCCGATGTTAAGTTTTCTGTAGTTGACTGAAAGCAAGCAGATCGTTCGCTCACGAAATTAGGATCCCAAACATTTATTATTGGCACACGAGCTCAGGGGCAGACGCAATATAAATAAAAAATGAAACCATCACCCACAGCCAAATAATATAGTAAATTATAAAATACATGAACAAAAAAAAGAAGTGAATTAACTCTGGCGCATCAAAAGAGAAAAAAAAGTGATGGGAAAAAAAAACATGGGGGTGGGTTTGAGAAGGAGTGAAAAAGCGTAAAATCAGCGAATGAGGAAAAGTCAAAAAGATAATAGAATACTCGAACATCAGGCGACAATAGAAGTGAGGGGGTGTGAGTACATCCGTGAATGTATATAAATGGTGTGAATGCGCTGGGAGAAATGTGTGGCGGACGGTGGGGAATTATTATAGCGAGACGTTGTCTTCCATGTATTATAGTACGTATATGGCATGTTAATGTTATATACATGTAAGGCGGCAGTGAGAGCTGTTGAATGGATATTTTATAGGAATGCGAATGGTGCACGAACATGCGCCTTGGTTGCCACACCATTGCGATGATGATGCCAACCGATTTTCATCTGACAACTCATACTATAAAATATACACATCAGCACTTTTCAAGTAGTATACATGCATCAGTATGTATGAGTCGACGTACGTATGCATACATCCCCCAAATTAACCAACAACTTCCTTTACAATTTGCAGTAGCGCAACATATAACTGTACAGTGTATACATTACACATGTATTACATCGCGTCTGCTCAGCTATACCCTTTATGGTTTTTCCCTAGTCTCGAATTACTATAGCAGCTCAAATGATGAGAAAATAAGCTAAAAATAAAGTATGTATGAGATGATACGTATGAGCAATCCACACCCAAAAGTAAGAAGCTTTACAGAATTGCAAGACATTTTTAATGTATTGTATTTATAAGTACTATTTTATGACGAAAATATTTAATTGGAACTAAAACAATATCTGTATTTATAGTTTCATTGGATGTCTAATTAGTAAAGTATAAAGTATTTAATTGACACATTTATAAGATATTAAAACTATTTATTTGTTAGATGTAACTGTAAAATAAAAATGCTTATTAGCAATGTTATCTGTGTGTGTCTACGGTAAATTTGTAGCGAATTTCAAACTGTCATGTGAGAGATTCAAAATCCACTTCAACCTCCCCAAGGGCGGAAATAAATGCTTGCCTTCTTAAGGAAGTATAATACAAACGAGATGATGTACAGATTACATGGTACCCATTACAGACGTTACTGATTTATGACCAACGATAGTGCTTGTTAAAATGTACTCCAGATCCATTTCAATGCGAATTTGGTATTCGTTTATTTATTGATTTAGTCACGCATCATAAGCAAAAGTCACGTTTTGTAGAGTGTTACTATATTGATTCGTATTTCATTCACCCTCATCATGCATAGAATCTGATTTAACGTTCGGTTAGCCAACGATTGCAACTCGCATGCAACCCGACGTTTTTGCAAGCTATCATGTTTAATAATTCTTTGAATATTATTGGAATCACCATTGAACATGCATATACTCGTACGTCTTCGCAACAATAGTGTCTCGCTGACTGCATGTCCTTCGTTACAAAAATAATATGGGAATATCTAAGTTTCCACTCTAACACACACTGTAATGTGTTGTGAATTACAATAGTGATGAGATCACAGTGCTGTGAAAATTTCCATATTCCACCCACTGGGAAAATGGACATAACAATCGGGCGTTCTTATTTTAAACGCTTTTGCGAAGAGACCGCTTCGTGCGCCGGAAGAATTTGCTCACTATGCCATCTGCTGAATGTGTATGAAATTAGATGTATGCGAACTTTGTTTTTAATGTACATTGGAGAACATGATATCGTCCTAAATATTCTGCACAAGGAATACGAACCTTAGTAGTAAATGGGGTGTGAGCTCACAATGCTCACACATCTCCATTTATTTCTCAATTTAAATATCGAGCCGAACCCTTTATTGTCCAGTTAACCTTAACATACCACAATTCATGAAATAAAAGCATCAGCATAGATTGTAGATGTTAAGGATTCAAACGCTTTGTACAGTTTACTTTTAGTTCATCATCAGATTCTTTCATGTTCTATCAAAATATCATATTAAAGAGGATACTGATACAATTTATGGGAAAACTCAAATATTTATGAATGGCTATCTCGAGCAATGAAATGTGCATACAAAATTGGATTGATTTTTTTCATCATACAATATACGACAAGTAATATAACCGTAATATGTATTTTCATGTTCATGATATCATGTATAAAACATGTAATGCTATAACAACTCGACAGATTGAACTTAGCCACTGTACGTTTATATAAACTGGCAAAAGATTACTAAATTTCCCTTTTGATCGAATTGAAACCAAAAAAAAAAGCGTACGAACGAACACCTTTTGCTGCAATGGACGTGTTAACGAAGTGACAGCAAATAATCTGTTAAGGACAACGTTGATCAAAGAAATGAAACTGATTGAAGACTCATGAATCTTGATATTATTCTATCAATAAGCATAATTTGCAACGTGCAAATGGTCAAAGCGGAACTACAAGCAATTTGTATATAGTATATAGATAGCAAGAGTTTTTAGTAATGTATAAATAAGTTAATGAATAAATGCAATAAATACTTATATAAATAGAAATAATTGAACATCTTCAAATTGCCCAATTCAAATACAAACACAGACGTGCATAATAGTACAGCAATGAACCAATGCATTATATGAATGGGAAAATGGCTGAAAGAACGCAACCACCTTCCGCTTGACCTAGCAGCGCAACATAAACCGTTTCAAATCAATACATCAAGTTGTCCTCAAATATTTCGTAAAATCTTGAATTGCTCATAGCAAGCAATATTGACACAGAACATTTTCTCCCGAAATTTTACCTAAATGTTTCAGAAAATTTGGTGCCCAGATATTTTTATTAAATCGATAAAAAAAAATTAAGTGCAAAATTAATATGTATTAGAAAAAATTAAGATTATGCTAATAATGAATGTCATTTTATATCCGAATTAAGTTCTTGTATAATTTAATATCACCTTTGTGGAATAGTATAAGTCAAAAACAGGTTATAAAAATATAACTAATTAAGTACTATGAGCAGCATATTTTTACATTTAATTCTTATTTATTTCTGCTGGCCTCTTTTGAGAACAGTGCATACGTATATGCATGTTAATTAAACGAATATAAAAACAAATTCCCTAATGCATCCATATTGTTAGCCGTTTTTAATATTACAAACATCCAATGTGATGCCAAATTAGCTGACTCATTAACAATTCATTGTTATGAGATCATGAACAAAAATCCCCCGAGACGCGAAATTAACACGACCGCAAATAATCGATTGTTATGTGTTCATATATACACTCGAATTTACAGTTGAGTAGACAGTTTATTGCGTAACACATAGCAGATTTGTGCAATTTTATTAAAACTCTTTTCGTTATTAAATTGGCGCAACATTTTTAATCCGAAACTGCAATATGAGAATGCAGTAAGTTTAAGTAAACGTAATAAAAATGTTACTTATATCAATATGTGTACAATTAACACAATGACCATTTATGTATTCATAAATTAAAACAGTTGGATGGTAATTGTATAATTTAATTATTTTCTTCAAATTAATTTAAAGACACACCTACCGCGTATGCATCTATGCATCCAAAGTGCATTATAACTTTTTTTTCTTCTTTTAGTGAACTTTGTGTTTAATAAATTTATTTTACATAATTTTACATTTGAATAAAAGCGTACACTCGCAACTAAATAATTCAATAATTAATATATGCTTAATAAATTACAAATATGCGCCACATAAGAATTTGTGAATTGTGTTATCAAAAATAGCTATGCTTAGAAATTTTAGCTGAGTTCACATACTTATGCAACAACTGTGACTTGTTGATAATTTAAAAAAATACATGTACATGTTATAATAATAATGTTAGATGTGTCACCCTTAAAACTTTTATTCCCTCACCATTGCGCTACATTGTGTGTGTATGCCGGCAAGTTTGGTTAAGAAATTAGCTGCAAGGCGTAAGTTTTATTTTCTTGGAGATGACATACACACACAAAAATCCACACAGCGCTCAGCAAATTTGTCTTATGCCATTTTTTGATTGTTGTTTTTTAACACAAAACATAGCTTATCTGCGAAAATATTTGTCGCGTCAACACCACTTAAGTGTTTGTGCTTGGCGATAAGGAATGTAAGCTGGATGTGCTTTTTTTGGGGTGTTTGCATATAATGGATACACGCATACGAATACATTACACAATTGATTGATGAATAATGATCAACATTATAGGAAGACGAATAAATGCGGTTTAATTTCATGAGCTACCTAGAATATGTTTTATATAGACGCACATTGTATTTATGTTTAAAATAATAAAAAATGTAATTTGTAATTAAAATATATTCAGTTTAAAACAACAATACTTTTAATAATAAAGTACCTGACATTTCTAAAGAAAAACGTTTTATTTGAAGAAAAAATGTAAAAGCTAATTTTTACATCATGCCTCAATAGTTTTCGATCACAATAAAATACCTCATTTTCCTCTCTTACAATAAGTAGTTTCAATCTAGTCACTCGACAAATTACAATGGTCCCACTTCATTTATTATAACACTAGCGGAGGAACCCGTGCGCTGCTCGGACACAACATATTGTTTTCTAAAAGCGTTTTTAGTAATCACTTATATACTTTAATATCATAAATATAAATATAAATCCGAAATTGTGGAAAACCAAAGAATTATGGTCGAATTTTTTGGCGAGGTGTTTTTAAAAGGATCATATTAATTTTTATGTATTAGACGAACTTCATTGACAGCTTTCCTAGTGATGTATTTTTTTACTCTATTTATTTTCGCGTTTCCAAAATACTTCAGGAATGTTGAAAAATACGTGTGAACATATTCGGAGCGATCCCATTTACAGTTTCAGCAAAGTTTTTCGCAAGGTGGGTTTTCTTGTTTCATTTCGCTGTAAAAAAAGCCTTTGTTGCTTTCCGAATGCTGACAAATACGTTTGTAAAATCTCCGATTCCGTTTATAGTTTTACCGTTGTTTGAATTTTTATATTGGATTTAAAACATAACCGCAGAAAATCGCGGAGTATATCACTTTAATAATTAAGCAATATTTTGACAAACTACGATTGTTTTCCCGGTTTTCGCGGTTCATTTTCATTTTTTAAATATGCCTATGTTACTTCTAGAGTGTTGTGATATACTTGTGTAAAATTTCGTTATGAATGTTCGTTTTAGCCTTGTTGATTCCTATACCCAAACGGCCGTTTATATTTTTATATTTTAGAAAATCGCGGAATTATTTGCTGATTTTTTCGTGATGTGAATTTAACTAAATGAATACTGACTAATCCATTCCCCCCATTAATTTTTAGGAAAAGCAAACTATTTCGCGAACCACGCTTTTTTTCGCGATTTGGTGGCGATCCCATTTACGGTTTTATCCTGGTTGATTCCTATGACATGTCTTCTGTTAATTGAACACTGACAAATCGATAAGTGCAATCATTTTTGGTAAAAGTAATTTTTTTCGCGAAACGACAATTTTTTCGCGGTTTTCGCGGTTTATTTTCGCTGTAAAAATACCCCTATATTACTTGTACAATGTTGACAAACACGTGTGCAAAATGTTGTGGCGATTCCGTTGTCGGTTTTGGCGTAATTGAAAGGTATACCCACACTTTCGTTTAGGAATATTTAAAATTGATAGTCCCGCGGAAAATCGCGGAAAATTTCAAGGATTTTTTCGCGACATGGCTTTTATTAATTAAATGCTCACAAATCGATTCGCGCAATCATTTTTGGTAAAAGCCAATTAGTTCGCAAACCGCGATTTTTTTCGCGGTTTTCGCGGTTTATTTCCGCGGTACAAATACTCCTATATTACTTCTACAATGTTGGCAAACACGTGTGCAAAATGTTGTGGCGATCCCATTGTCGGTTTTGGAGTAATACCCACACGGTCGTTTGGGAATATATAAAATAGATAGCCCCGCGGAAAATCGCGGAAAATTTCGTGGATTTTTTCGCGTCATGTTTTTTTATTAACTGACTACTGGCAAACCGATTACAGCAATCATTTTTGGTAAAAGACAATTTTTTCGCGAACCGCGATTTTTTTCGCGGTTTTCGCGGTTTATATTCGCGTTGAAAATATGCCTATTTTACTTTTAGAAAGTTGGCAAATACGTGTGTAAAATTTCGTGGCGATCCCATTTTCAGTTTTGGCGTGATTGCGTGACATACATACATGGTCGTTTAGAAATTTATATATGAGATTATATGCTGACTTGTTTCGCACAAAGTTCACCCACATTCGCATATCAATCATCAATTATAGTGATGAAACTTACGTGTTGAGCGTACAAAAAGCATTGTATGGGATGTTGTGCATTAACTAGTAAACAGCTAACCACACTAGGTTGTGCTTGACCTGCACCAATTACAATTTACAACATGCTATTAAAGTACACATACTACGAAATATGTGCATTGTGCAATCAGCAATTGTATGCAGTAAAACAGTTACGTTTTTACGAATTGCTATAAAATGAGCAGAAATTAAATTAAATTCTACAGATTTGGCTACACGAATGTGAAGAAAATGTAGTACTTATTAGTTGTTTCGTGATTAAACGTTTTGTGTACTATTAAATAGTATAGGAGACACTTATGTTAAGTACAATTTAAGAGAACAATAATTTAAAATAGCTGTATTGAAAAAAAAAACAAATCAATAAATAATTACTCATGAACAGGTGAAGTGATAAGAAAAAAAAACGCACACAATGTCGGTTCAGTGAGTGATTGAATGCCACCGCATCAAATTACCTTAAGAGTATAGCAAAATAAATATTATAATTTATACTTTTTAGTATTATATTGCAGTTCTTCATTTTTACTAATAATCGGAATTTTTTTTCTACTTTTTACTTAATCACAATTTTAATTGGTATCAAGGTTCATACTTTGGTGAAGAATTAATACCAAATGAAATATGTATACTCAATTCAGATTTAACATGGATAAAAGAAGCAAAAATAAAATTTAAAAAAAAACAGTTTTATTTCACGTCTTTTTATACACGTTTTTTCTGGAACCTTGTAAAAACAGAATAAAGTAAACTTTTTTTCATTATCCAGTGACACAAATCTTATATTTATACTCCGTAGTTAGTCAGTTAATTCTTATCAATTTGTCAACGTGATTAAAACATAAACAATAGAAAAAAAGTTTAATTGACGATGACTCACGAAGATCATAGCGAGTTAAGTGTCTATCAATTAGGCACCAGCTGAGTTTCTTCTATGCGTGTAACCGAATGAGTAATGGTATTTACAAGCATGCGACTATATTATAGTACACCGTTAATTTTTGCAAAATTGCATTGGTTTGAGATAAAACAAGAAAATAATTCCAGCAAACAAACAAATAAAATAAACCACCCAAAATATTGATGAAATAATTGAAACGCCAAATATACTGATAAATGTTTCAATGACGCATCGCCACCATGCCGCAATGTGAGTGAGTTGGATGATTTATAATAACTAAATGGTGTCCTTCAAAATTATCGCATGTACGTGAATTCACACTTTAGAACCACAGGTTGAAATAATTCATGCACAATAGTAAATTAATGGTAAAAATTTGTTGTATTTGTTAAATACAAATCGTTAAGTTCATACAATGAGGTTAATTACCAGTTTAAATATGTTGGTATGTGTAGTACATTGCGGTGAAGGGTAATTCAATAAGTGAATTTCTATAAAATATGTTCATCTCTCATAAGATTGAGTTCATTTATGGAGTTAAAACCAAAAAAAGTGCATATTTTGTGTTAAACAAAACGTTTTCTTTTATCTGAAGGTTGTTCAGACAATATCGTTAAAATATTATATATTCATTCTGTTTTAATAATAATTAATATGTTTATAAAATGATTAATTGCAGATATTTTCGTCGACTTCCTTCTTATGTCTTCTTACCATTTTCGCATTCTTTAAAAAAATTGCGAAAGAATTTTTAATTAAGCTTCCATATGACCTGCAGCAAAGTGTTTAGCCCCACCCCCTTTTGAATTTATTATACATATAAGAACTTTTCACCCCTATCTTAAATTCTTGTCAACTCCGTTGCTTCCGTTGTAATATTTCTTACGCAAAATGTTTATGTGTGAATATTAAATAAGGAAACTGTTTTGAGAAAGGGTTCAGTAAAAAAAAATTAAAACTTACCGCTACAAGCGCCGCCAATCTATCCTTGGTCATGGTTGTCCGATTTCCTCTTTGCTGTTTGGTATTCCGTAAAAGACACCCCTTCTTTGTTCACAGTTGGTTATATTAATATGTTGAAATCAATTATTTAATTTCAAACTTTGTAGCACTTTTGTTAGTATTTTTTCATTAATTTAATGTTGTATTTTCTAAATATACGATAGTCTTTTACTTTTAATAGTCAATGAATTCACTCCATTTTTTGCACTGAAAAATTTTTTAACGTATAAAAATAATTAATTGTTTGTCAAAATCAAAAATAAATTATACATTCTTCAATAAACTGTTGAATTTAATATTCACTGAATTTAGCAAAACTTTTATGGATTTGTAGGAACCAAATTATTTATAGCCGCATAATAGGAAAATTGTTGGAAAATTTTTAGGGTCGAATACACACTCAAACACACACAATGCCTTGTAATAATACTCGATTATCTTTGGCCTATATAAAGGTACATGTCGAGTATAAAAAGCCGACACAATACAAATATACAAAAAATAAACGGAGAAAAGGTATAAAAACGCTTCCCCTAATCGCAGTGACAAATCGAAACAATCGCACCCCAAAAGATCGATTTTTCAGCGTGGCGCCCTGTCCACCCTCTTTGCACACTTCGTCGCGACTCCTTGATATAATGTGAAAGACATAATATTTTGCCTTAGCTCAATTACGGAATATTTACAAAAGTTTCGAAAATAGAATGTATAGGTACCTATATGTTATTTGAATAATAATAATGAGGATACAGCTTTTTGCTTTCCATTAATATTTAATTATTGCAACCACCTAGTCAGCACCCATACCACTTATATTTATGAATAAAACACACATACGCGTACAAGTTTCTAAATGCACACAAAGGAGCTTTGCAGTTAGCACACCTGTCGTGTGTTTATTGTATATTAGGGATTGGTTTATTATAAAACGTTAAAACTACTGCAGGTAATTATACCAACAAATTTCTTTGAATTTATTATTTGTAGGTTCGTACCAAAAATCTAAGAATAATATCTCAACGTACGCCACTGGGAGTTTGATGACACATTCAGCAAATTTCAACACCAATGGCACGCGATAACGATCCAACTTTTATTTAACAATGTAAAAAATTCCCACAGTTAAAAATCACACAGCAGTGGTGTAGTTTACAGCCGGGAAAACTGAGTGGAAATTCAATACGAAAACTGTTACGCCAATTTAGCTAAATGTACTGAGAGTTTGATGATTCGTTCAATAAAGTGAATCATGAGTGCTAATTGGTTTAAATTAAGTTAAATGTTGTGACTGTTGGCTGCGGTTATAACAGAGGGGAATAATAATAATCAATTTTTGTCCCACCCAAAAAATTAAAAATAAAGATGGAGAAATGCATATACCCCGAACGACATGTACACCAAGAATTCGTTTTGGTACAGTATAATATTATTTAATCAATAAACGTCTACCGGCATTTAGGCAACAGTGAAAATATTACATGTGCTGCATTAATTTAAAGGCTCGACGGATTTGAAATTTTAATATTTATTCTGTTTAATATAAAAAAAAAATTCTTCTTATTGGATTAATTAGTGAGGTTTCATTACCGGTATTTATATAGTGTTGGAAACATTTATATTAAAAATTTCAAGGTCAAACAATTTATACCTGCCTTCGTCAAATAATTTATAATAATAATTTTTTTTAATATTATTCTTTGGTACACATACAACATAACAATTTTGTCAAGAGTAGAAATTAGTAAATTACAGAGCAAAAGCCAAAATATTTAAAATAAATTAAAAGCTCATTAGTTAACAGAAAATAATTTCTTTGGTTTAAAATTAAATGATGAGAAATTGACCTTCGACAACTAATTATTCTTCATTGAAAACTACATATATAAGTAGGATCATTGCATAATTAAATGCAAAATTCCTAATAATGTACTAAAGAAAATGCAGTGTCAGTGGATTTACACTTTAATCCAAATTCAAGAATTTTCGCAAGAGATTAAGGTTTTTCAACATGGCTCAGTAAATTGTCTAATTAGAACATAATTTAATTGAACAAAATAATTTGTCGAAATAATGATCAGCCGATTCAGTTAAACAACATCAGTTTAGGACGCCCTGCATGAAGCCCGGAAGCCGCCCGCAACGTCGAGACGCCACCCCTTTACAACTTCACTCACACACTGAAACTATATATTGTGGTCGCAGTCGCACTTCATTCGTAATTCACAATTATATTGTGCAGAAGCCAGAAATATTAATTCTGACTGTGGAATTTATGATGGAAAAAAATACAGACCTCGAAAACTAAATGAATCACGGATGTGGGGAAATTATTGTGCGTTGATGTTATGGGGTGGGGGCAGCTGGTGCATTGATTGTCACGCGCCTTTTTGACTGACTATAGTCAGCGAATTTTTTTCAAAACCATTAAAATACACCGAATATTTTTGGGAAATACGTTATGGTACCGTTTTACTGTTAATCCTTTTTTCACTTCCTCTGCTTCAGAGCGTGGTGCTCTTTTAAATTTTCAACAATTATATTGTAGTTCTAAACGCACACAATCACTTTACGCACTTGATCCTTAAATAAATTACTGGTTTTCTTTTTTTCTGTTTAGTCTGTTATAAAACACTACTGTGTGTGATGCACTTTGAATAAATAGATTAATGAGTAACAAAACTAATACTGGATCTTGAGGATGACCGATCAAGCCCTAAACTCACACAGCAGAAGAAGGGAAAAAGGGAGGACACACTTAGTTCACATTCAAATTGCACCACTCCAAGTATATTATTCTGTTTTTCTGTTTTAGATGGATCTTCTTGTTTTTGTTGTTTTTTTCCTTTTTTTTCGCTGTCTCTTTGACAATCGAAAAAATAAATTCCCACGACAACTCGACTGTTGGCTTGTTTTCCGTGTGCTCTACTAATGGAAAATAATGTGCGGTTCCTTCACACACTGAGAAAAATCGATAATCTGGACTGAAGCAGCGATTTCATTTGCTCACTTCTGCCTGTGTGGTACGTATGTAGTATGATATCGCCCCCAGTGTGTACGCCGTTTTGTTCCCTTTCTCGGAACTTTGGTACATATACCTACAAGTACATACTACACCCGATAGATAGGGGCACGAAAGGGCGGCTGCGCCACCGTGACGTCAGTACCAATCGTTTGAAAAAAAGGGAGAAAAACGCCCGACTAAAATTTACACATTCATACACATTCATCCATGTATCACTAGAATACGAGTATGTTGGTACATAAAAATTTAAATGGCACGTGCATGTGTGTGTGTGTGCGGGAGTGTATATTTGGGTGGGTGGAAGCCGAGAACCTAGCGCACCAAGGCCGATACACATTGGGTGTACACTGTACGTGTTTGTGATGATATTATGTATATTGTGCAGTATACGAGTAGTAGGGCAATTTGCACGATCAATTTGCAATTTCTTGTACTAGGGCAGCCATACTATTGGAATGTATCAATTTCGCTCGATTTTTATCGCTTTTTTTCTTTAAAGTATTTTAGCATTTTTATTTTACAGCACTTTAATTCACTTAAAATTAATTAATTACCACTTTTAATGCGACTTTGAGACACTTCACTTGGTGAATCATTCTATTCACAGACAGATTCTCACACGGTTTGATGTGCCCTTCGCTGTTTGACACATTGCACGGGAACGGGTGCGCGTAATATAAAATATTATGCAAAAAAGAAATTTTGCCATAATTTCGTACTTTAACACTCGCCACGTTGACTTGTGGCAGCACTTGTGGCATTCGTTTACGATATTTTGCGATTATTCATTATTCTAATAAAAGCATGTACATTACGCGATAATTAATATATAAACATATATTAATTTTAAATATGTTAAAGTTTGTCTTATAGTTATTTTAAATTGTCATTAATGTGTTTATTTACCAAAACGAATTAACAAAATTCGCAACAATCATTGAAGATTCAAACAGATATCTGAAAATGAATTATTATGATAATACAGATTCTCAGTGCAGTCCGGGCTTCTCATTTTATCAAAAAAATATTGCATTTAATGTTAAAAATATGGACTATAGACAAAAGAGCTTATTACAACATAATTTATTGATTGGTCATTAAAACTATTAGACAATCGATAAAGAATAAATAAATTTGCAATAGATTTCCAGATTGTCAAATTGTAGAGTAATTAATAAAATTTCGCTAGTTTTTTATAAATATTTTAGGTTTATCAAAACTTTTATTAATAAATGGTTAATGCTGTGTGTATGTAAATTAAATTACATGTATATTATATAATATTATGAAACACCAATGCACATTGTGCAGTTTGAAAACGTTGCAAATGAATTATGAATTGAATTTTATTGATTAAAAACTTTATTCATCACATCACTGGAATTATTCACACAATGTATACGATGTTGAATAAAATCCCAAACATTTTTTTATGTGACCACACGCACTGCATTATCGATAGTTCAGCTGCGGTATGATTTATGAAAGAGATGAATATATAAATTTTCAAGATATTTTGACATCTACCGCCAGGCGCGCGCGCGCTTTGACTTTCAAGCCAAGAAATATTTTTAAAGTCATTGAACAAGGGAACGCCATACTTGACCAAAACGACATCGTGCACCGCTAATTTGGATCGCTCGAATTCTACAACATCCGCCTGGAAAATTTGTTAAAACTAAGGTAAGAACACTCCAAATATGTTAATAAATAGTTTCCCAAAAGAATTTTGCCCAAGAAAAGTGTATTGTTGACAAATTTGTAAAAAATAATAACCGTATCTAATGTCGAAGTTGGCTTGCCAATAAAATGCATAGAAAAATTGAATGCTAAAGAAATCGTTAAAGGGATATGGGAAAATTGCAACCGAACCATGTTAAAGGCCTTTGGATGCTGATACATTCAAATTAATTTACAATGATTCGTCGATTTTAGAACGCGTAAATATTAATGATAAATTCTAGAAAATTCTAAGTGAAACTCGAAAATGCATTGTTTAAAAATGATTTGCTTGTGCGTCATAGTTAAAGAGCAAAAGCGAGGAAAGGGTAGAGTAGACGCGCACGGTGTGAAACGCAGATGTTTTTGTGGAAACCTTGCATTGAAGAATTTTGGTCCTTAAAACAAGTAAGCTCTGCATTAATTTATTGAGGTGGATCAGTTCTATTTTCTGTAAATGGTTTGATATATCTATTTTTTCAGAAATTTCATTTGCGTTGTTAACTTGAAAAAAATCAGAAGCCATTTTCCCGCGCACTTACTATTTGTCAAAAACGAAATTTTTTTTTTCACTAATCTAAATATTTAATCAACTGTTTTTCTTTTCATTTTAGTTAATTTTTTTATTGTTGAAAATAACATAAACAACATACAATGGCTGAAGGTGATGTACCAACATTCAAGTGTGTGCTAGTTGGTGATGGTGGCACCGGTAAGACGACATTCGTTAAGCGTCATATGACCGGCGAGTTCGAGAAGAAATACGTCGCCACATTGGGCGTTGAGGTGCATCCCCTTGTCTTTCACACAAACCGAGGAGCTATCCGCTTCAATGTTTGGGACACCGCTGGTCAGGAGAAATTCGGTGGACTTCGTGATGGCTACTACATTCAGGGTCAATGTGCCGTCATCATGTTTGACGTCACATCACGTGTGACATACAAAAATGTGCCCAACTGGCACAGGGATTTGGTGCGTGTATGTGAGAATATTCCCATTGTACTATGTGGCAACAAGGTGGACATCAAGGATCGTAAGGTGAAGGCCAAGAGCATTGTGTTCCATCGCAAGAAGAATCTGCAGTACTACGACATTTCGGCCAAGAGTAATTACAACTTTGAGAAGCCATTCTTGTGGTTGGCACGCAAATTGGTCGGTGACCCAAACCTGGAGTTTGTCGCTATGCCAGCGTTGTTGCCACCAGAGGTCAAGATGGACAAGGATTGGCAAATTCAAATCGAAAAGGATCTTCAAGAGGCCCAGGAGACTGCATTGCCCGAGGAGGATGAGGATCTTTAAGCATGCGGCAAAGGCCGTTTTCCTTAGAAGATCGCTTTGGGAAAAAATTAAATAAAATTAATTACATTAAAATAAAACATTCATTTTTTATTAATACGAGATTTTATTTGATGTGTTTTTTAAAGAATGTTTGGTGTTTCATAGGGATATTCATTTTGCCTTTCAGAAACGTGTTTTTTCTTAAAATTTTCAGCGATGGATTTTCTTCATCATTTTTTGATCATTTGGTAAACCAATGCGTTATTTGTCTTGGCAACTTAAGCCCAATCTTTACCATTAAATGTTTTACAGTTTAAATCGAAAGAACAGGCGCCCGCAATATTTAGTTCTACTTTGGACTGGAACCCTTCAATTTAAAATACAAATTGAATTATCTTAGATCACTCCATTTTTGCAAATTCGCTGGGCTTTCAACTGCAATAAACACTAAACTCCCGGCTATTTCTCTAGAATTTCCCGGTTTACCTTTGTGGGATCGCAAAGTTGTGAGGAATATTAAGGTAACATTCATGAATCATCCATGTCAGCCTAAGGTGTCCCGAATGCGCGAACTGAAAAAAAGTAGGTCTGCAGCGACACAATCACAAAACAAAGCCTGTTAATTTACACCATCATAGAAGATATCCGTACATCCGCTTACAATTTTCAATCTTCGTTGTTTCTTTGACGAATTAAAAAAAAAAATTTAAATGCAATAAGATATCTAAATATTAAATAAAACTTTAAAGACCAAAAGTGTATAGCTTTTAGGTTATTCCATTTTATTCAAATAATTAGTAAGCAATACAAGTTTCCCTTATTTATGGGATGGGGAAAGGGTGGTGTGAACGTGAAAAATGGTTAAAATGTTAAGCTATTTAAAAAAAATAAGTTGGTGACGAGAGACAAAAATGTTTAAGCTAATGCGATGGAAGCTCTTCAATAGCCACCATATCCCGAATCATTAGGAGAACGCACATCGTCAATCTTAAGGATCATCTTAACCAACTGTGTAGCCAGCAAAATTTGCTGTTTCTTCGAGTGCAATGACTCAATAACATGATGCTTCTTCATGTCACATTCCCCAGTCAGCAGGCAGTCAACGCCCAAAGTGGGTTGTTTGTCTTGCACCTGTCGCGACTTAATCTCTGACAAAGTCTCAATTGGCAGTAAGCCGGAATTTTCAGCCAAAGCCAATGGAATACACTCCAATGCAATGCTGAATGACCTGAAGGCGTACTGTTCCAATGTGCTCAATTGATCGGCCTCCTTGGCTACAGCCAATGAGCAGGAAATCTCAGCAGCACCTCCGCCGTACACGATGCGCGAGTCACGAACCAAAGAACGTACAACACACAAGGCATCATGAATGGAACGTTTTGCTTCATCAATCACCATTGCATTGCCACCACGCAACAAAATTGTGACCGCCTTTGAATTTTTGCACTCCTCAATCACCAGCATCTTGTCTTTGGTGGTACCGAACGAAATCTCACGCACCAATCCAGCGAAGCCCAATTTCGCCTCAGACAACTCTTCGAAACGAGGCACAATGCGACCGCCCGTGGCAATTGCGATCAACTCAATTTCGGGACCGCCCACCCAACGCACAGCCGGCAGCTGTTGCTGCAACAGCAAATGGTTGGCCTCATCATCGAAACCCCACTGACAGATGGCTAATGTAGCACCGGCCTCCTTCACTTGTGCCACCATTTTCAAAAACTTCTCTGCCTCGTATTTTCGCAGCTCACGGTAATCCTCCGCTGTGCTGACATCAAGCTTATGCTTTGTCTTTGGCTTTGGGGGTTCGAATGGGCAGGTGAGAATTGCCAATTTGACATTCTTCAATGTCTTTGGCATTTGTGGATGACTCATAGACTTATCTACAACAACACCCTTCACCAATTGTGAATCCTCCATGCGTCCTCCAACTTTCTTTTCGATCTTAATCAATTCAAAGTTTACATCCTTTGTGGCTAAATCAGCTACTGCCAGCACTGCATCAACGGCCATCTCAGCCATCATACGGTGGCACTTGTTCACAATTTTACTACCCAGTGTTGTCATTGCCACTTGAATAAGTGGTTCCTTGTTGGCCGCATCAATGGGGAAATCCTCAGCGATCGCTTCAAGATTTTGAACGGCACACTGTGCGGCCAATTCGAAGCCGTCAGCAATACGAATGGGATGAATGCCACGGTCGATGAGAGATTCTGCTTGCTCAAGCAGGGCACCGGCTAACACAACAACACCGGTTGTGCCATCACCAATTTCATCGTCCTGCGATTGAGAAAGTTGCACCATCAATTTTGCAATCTCGTGATCAACTTCCATTAGCTTGAGAATTGTGGCACCATCGTTGGTGACTGTGACCTCGCCGTCACCACTGACCATCATCTTGTCCAAACCCTTGGGGCCAAGAGATGTTTTCAGCGTGTTGGCGATTGATCGGGCGGCCAAAATATGACTCTGGAAAAATGTAAATGCATTCGTTAGACGATTGAACAAACATAACCTCAAATATGTTAATCATGTTTTCGATTGAGATTTTAATTTATGTGAATGAAATAATATTTAACGGAAAGTTTAAAAAGTTTAAATATTGCCCGCTACTGCTTGTAAGTTAAAAACTATTTTATGTTTATTGAATTTGAATGAAGTCATTATTTTTAATTAAACTTTTTTAAAGGTCTTTTAAATAATTTATTAAATTAAAAATTGTAGATGCCGGTTAACATTTTATATATTCTAATTTTTCATACCCCAGTCAATTGATTTTATTAAAAAAAATAACATGCCTTTTACACCAATGAAAAAACATCTGCAAAATTCTTCTAGACGCTTCTATGAAAAACAAAAGGGAGGTAACAAAACTTCAAAAGTTGAGTCACAAAATTTTCAATGAAAACTGAATTATTTTGGCACAAATCTATTTTTAATTGACGGTTAATTAACCTTTCCTTAATATTATTAAACAATTAGTACTCATTTCATTGTATTATATTGAATTTTTTTGCAAAATAATTGCAGATGGCTCTACCGTACCTTAATCGCATTTGTTCCAGTGAGCCGCTTCTGGTTCTCCTGATCCCTCAGGATAATAAAGGGACGACCGTATTCATCAAAGGCAATCGATCCCGGAAATGCAGCCATAATTCACTATGTAATTATTTAACGATGGATGATTCAAGATTTTTCACACCGATCCAAATTTTTCACAAGATATCCAAACGAATTATATGCTCACAATTGTGTTTTCTTCGAGATGTTTTTGACAGAACAAATTTTTCAAGTAATTTCTTTGACAATCATGTGATCGAATTTTCGGTAGAATTTCAGTTTAGTTTGTTGGCAGTCCTGAGGGTTGATTAAATTATTTTTATATATAGGTACATTTGAAGATAATGTAGATTTTATAAAATGTATAAGTCGTGGGTAACAACAAAATGTAAACAAAAAAAGATATTTAAATCAAACTTTTTCTCGAATACAATTATAAATTACTATATTGACCACGAACATTAATAATGATTTGGAACATAATTTAAAAAATGAGGAAAAAATAGTTAAAAAGCGCAATTTAATTCAAAAAATATTAATTGTTTTTCGAACAATCCCCAATTCTCATATGTTTTCTCGAAAAATCCAACAGGCACCACTGCGAATAAAACTGACAAGTTGGAGATTGGCGCACAAAAGAAACGCAAAAGAAAAAAACTCGAGAAATAATGAAACTTATCAAAATAGTGAAAATCAAAACTTATTTGTGACTTTCATTCGTAAATTTTAAACAAGTATCACACATTGATAAAATATATTTAAATTGAGGGGGTGCAGCATATTCATTAAGTGCAAGTGCGATAAACCAAAAATAGAATGCAGTTTAAAATGTTATGCATTCAAAAGCTGCCCACCAACAAATGGGCATTTTAATGGAATTAACTTTTTAAATAATTCAATTATACTAAACATCCTAACATCGAAAGTTCAAGCAATGAACACATCGTCAGAAGGTATGATTGAAGCGGCGACAGATTTAGAATGGTCAAGTCTGCATTGTAGCAAGGATGCCCTAACGGATGTGTTTGGCTGGTTCCTGCAGGGTATACTGGCTGGTTTGGCATTTACATGTCTCATTGGTAAGTAGAGTACATCTGTACTTGTTCATATCAAAAACTTACTACATGCATGTAGAAATATTAATATGTTTATCATACCAAAACAATGTGCCACGAATTACTTATTTAAAATAGATTTGGGACGTGACAATTAATATCGTGAGTGTATTAGGATCAAAACAGTATGACGGGGCACGTTATCTAAGATTGGATTATCTTATCAGTTAAAGTGTGGTTGACTACACTCGCGTTAATTATCTTAATTGGTCGCCAATTAAATGATATATTACCAATAATCCTACTCTCAACCATTCTTATCAAGTCATCAGCATTATTCTTGTAGATTTGTATTTCAAGTTACTACTTATGTATTTTAAATGAAGAGAAAGTGCAGATGTCACGACGTCTTATACAGTTATAGATGGTCTATACAGGTCGATGTGACAGTTGGATTGGTTTCTTTGGCAACACAACGGTTGATAGCTGATACCGTTGAATGTATACATAAATCAACATTCCAAAATTAGTAGCGCTTTCGATTTTATTGTTTTGGTCCATTGAATACTTCATCTGGCACGTCCCACACATAATATGCAAATGTAAGCTAATTTTTGATGAGAATGCATTTTATGAATCATGTGCATTATTCAACAGTTTGTATAAATAGGGAATAAGTCACAATTGAGTTACAAGTTACAACAAACAGTAAATAACATAATATATTTAATTTCTTAACAATTTTACACCACATTTACGACCACAATTTCAAATTATATTTCTTTGCATAATATTTAGAATTTGTGTGAACATAAAACTCCTTGGCAATTGGATCCACCAACGTGTCCTCCGGTTGTATTCTATAAATGGGTTCACCGTACCATGTACCAACCTCCCATCCCTTAACATTTGCCATAAGTTTTTCTTCTTCATCTCTATTGCGACGCAACTGTTTCAGATATTCTCGATCACGTTCTGCCACCAAAATTGGATATATTGCATTTCGAGCTGATCGCATTTCAATGTCATTAATATTTTTCATTTCTGCTGCTCGGTAGTACCCTAATATGCCCAACGTTGTTACTGCAAAGTATCCAATTATCATCTGAATTCCATTGAAGTAGGTTCTTTGTCGAACACGTAGGTAAACTATCGGTTTGTACCCACCTTTCGGGGGTAGATCTTGGTGTCTGTAATCCTCTGACATATTAGTCGGCAATAAAAATAATTGAAAATTGAGACTCTGAAAAACAAATATATCAAGTAATCATCAAGACCTACTTGTATGTGGTTATAAACAATGTATAACGTTATTTTGGGCCACTTTGTATTCAATTAATTTCACATTTGCAAGGTCGTTTTTGTTATGCGATCATGCGTGAATGATGTTATTCTGCAAATGTTTTTTCTTGTATGATTGTAAAGTTTTTAGTTTTGTGGTTTTTAAAATAATTATAGTAATAAGTTTTAAATTTCAAATTAACGACGTTTTATTGCAAGAAATTCTTATCTTTACTGTTATGGGGCAAAGATCAAAAGCCTTATCTTGTAGGTACTTATCTATACGTTAATGTTTTTAATAGCGAGGTTGTGTCAGAACTTTTGTACGAACCATCAACCAATGTTAGTAAAGTAATCACAACATATCCTTGTTTTGTTCTCATTTTTATGGTTTGTTTTTGCGGAATAAATTAAGTCGAATAAAAAATCTTGTCTGCAGCGCATAGCCTGTTCCGTATAACAAAACAAACCTGAAAGTACGTCAAGATAATGCAAGCTACAACGTACCTACGTAGTTACAACTTATAATTTCAGACGGCTTTTTAGTTGTTGCATCAATCCCAAGGTCATACAATGAATGTGTAAATAAAAGGGCGTTGAATGATCACGTTGCAGTTTTAATTTTCGCAACTTTATGTTTTCGCCATTGCTAGTTCCGTGCACATTTTTGCTGTAATGTTAAAACTAAATGCGCCATGTTTCATTATCACACTATTTATTGCATTTATATGTTTCAGCGAAACGTTTTTGTGAGCCGCCATATGTGCGACGTTCATGGGAGACATGGTGGTATGACACATCAAAGCAGGGCATCGGCGCGGCTGTGATTCACATGACCAACGTGTATTTGGCGCCATTGTTTCAAGGTGACCCATGCACTTGGTACATTATAAACTTCCTGTTGGACTCTACCATTGGATTGTTGATTATATTTATCGGAATTCGCGTGTGTCAATTCCTTGCAAAACACAATAATTGGGATGCTATTAATTTTGGAGAATATGGTTTGTTTTTTTATATAAGTATTTTAATGTAGAGTTTTTCGATTTAATTCTTTTGTTTAAATAGGCGCCCCAAAATCGTGGATCTACCAAACATGGATCTACATTTTGCTGATGGCCATTGTTAAGCTGATAACGTCACTGTTCATTCAAATGGACTTTTGGGATAATGTGAAGAACTTTGTGTTATCACCGTTTAGGGACCCCAAAATTGAACTTGCCGTTGTTATGCTAGTGATTCCATTTTTTGTTAATGTAAATATAAATCTTATTCCAAATTTGCTATCATTATTAAAATTACCACAAAAATTGTTTTTAGATGTTAATTTTCTGGGTGACCGATAATTTCCTTATGCGTCACAATAAACACAACAAACGTAGGCGACGTCCACATGGTGGTGTGCTTATTGGTGGTGTCGGTGGACAAAGCTCCACTTCCTCATCGTCCGTGGACGCACACAGTTTACTTCAACGTGTCAAAGTTAAATACCGATCAATGCGAAAAGATCGAAAACGTGCCGCTGAGTCTGAATCGGAAGCTCTCATCTCTGGGGATGAAGAATTTTTGGGTGTTGTTACCGCAACACCCACCAAAAAAGTGCAACAACGCGCCAGTGTTAATAGTACAACATCATTGGCATAGGTTAGTTGGCGTATTATCTCCTGAAATCGACACATCGACTAACACACACACAATGATGCTTTACAGCAAACAGACTCCGAAAAAGTGACCTTACAGAATCGATTAATTAGTTTTTTAAGCGAAGTTCGTCCAAATCGTGTGGCAACGTAATAATATGATATTAAAATGGTGATGTTTGTGGGTCCCAGCTCAACCCGTAAAACACGATCGCTCATGTAAATATAAATTCATTAAATCGCTTTTAAATGTTATAATATATTTATGTGAATCGAGAGGTCAGAGAAAAATGACGATAGTAGATAGACATATATTTTTTTAAACAAATTGTTGTGTAATTTATTGTAACAAATTCGATATACATCTGCTTTTTTTTAATTATTATCAAAAACAAAACAAGACATACTTAAGTGGAGACAACAAACATAAAAGAAACAGATTTGTAATAGATCAATATGGACTTAATCTAAGAAATTTTATGAATAAATTTTAAAATTTGCATAAGGAATTGCATTGTTGTTTTCATTTTGCAATCTATTGGAGATAAGGGAATCTTTTTTATAAATAAAAAAAATGATTGAACATGAAGCACTCTATAGTGTTCATTCTGGCATAAATACCACCTACCCTTTCGAAAAAAAACTTAGTACCTACATATTTACTGAAACTGCAAACAAAAGTTTTTTATGATTAGTTGATTGAACTTTTTTGGTAAAATATGTATTTGATAAATTTATGTTTCGAATCACCCGCACCTCTTGCTGTCTTGATATATTTTCTAATCCGAGGACATTTTGCAATGATATTTTTTAAGAAGAACCAACTATATGAGACATCGTTGTCCGGGATTTTGTTTGTCACCGCTTTTTCAGTTATTCTAACCAATGTTGATATTTTGCCGCGCGCATACCGCCAGTTCTCGATGTTGACGCAGCTTGTTTGCGAGATAATAGTGATAATGGCATGCTTGGAAATATGGATGTGTGGTCTTTGGCCAAAGATTGAGAATTTTTTGTACAACTACTTCGTGACCACCTGTGTGCATCTGGGTGCTTTCAGTGAAGTTGCATGCACAGATGCGTGTTCAGCACTTATTCTATTTTTTGCAATTTCTGCGGTCATAACTGCATTTATCCCAAGGGTGACACTGCCTCTGTTTGAAGTAAGCCAGCTGCAAATAATTGATGAAGAAATGTACAATGAAGGTGATCAAGAGACAGATGCGTAAAATTGTATGTTTATTTTAGGGAAACAATTTTGTATTGCAATCATTTTAAATAAAATGTTTAAATTCTATAATTTTGCGTGACATGTTTTAAATCTGGAGCTAAAAGCCAAATATCAAAAATGTTGCAAGAATAAATAATCTGGACTGGATGGTTTGTTTGTTATAAATGTTTATTGTGTCCGTTTCACCATTTTTGTTTTTCTTTTGGCGATACATTTTATTTACATATAAATAATTTTAGTGTCAAATTTATTAATTATAAGGACTTAAACAAATTTTCTACTTATTTTAAACAATAAAAATTTATATCTATAAACAGTGTGGCAAGTCGAGCATACAAAACTCAGCACAAATCTGTTACAATTTAAAAATAAATAGTTTTTTGCACAATATTATAGGTGTGCTTTTAACCCCTCGGGCAAATAAAACCAAACAGCGTATAGCAACAATAAAATCTCAAATTTTAATTATTATATTTAATTGTATTAATAAATTAAGTTACATTTTTATCTCACCCCCTGCAAATATTTAATCAATTAAATTTAATATAAATTCATTTGTTTTTCTATCTATTTGTTTTGTTCTGGATTAATTTAATTAAAACTATTTCTTTTTTTTTTTGCTCTACGGTTAAGGTCACTCTTGTTATCTTAAAGTTTCTAACGATTTAAAACAAAATATTGGTTTTAAAAATACTCTTTTGTCTCGTTTACAGATTGTTTTTATGAAATTTTATTAGTTTCATTAAACTTTTTGATTTTTTCTAGGAATTATTTTAATTTCAAAAACTCATTAGCTATGGGCAGAGAAAATTTTGTTACAATTTTTATTAGAAAGACATACATATGCTCCAATATTCATCAAATTTAATTTTTCAACAATCACACAGCCTGTGTTTTAAAAATGTATGTAAGTTATTTATGACCATTTATTAATTTTATTAAATAAAAACGTTGAATAAACCTAAACAACTTGTATAAAAGATCAAACAGGTCTGTGAATTAGCTTACTTTGAATTTTTGGCAATAATTTTTTTCAAATTTAATGTTTTTATCTTGAATTTTAAATATCATTGAATAAATACATGTATGTTGATGATTTATAATCGTTTTTAGAAAAGAGCGATACGTAATTCCATTTTAAAATATTTTAACTATTTTTTTTGAAACCTTCTTTTTTATACTTATACGTTTTTAATAAATTACAAATTTGTGTTTGATTAAGATTTACATGTTTTTAATGGTAAAAAAAAATTGTCAAAAAGAAACAAATACAAATAACCTAAATAAAAATTAAATAAAAAAATCTATCACAAGTGATTACGTTGCACAAATCAATATTTTCATAATTCAAATTAAGTAAGTGTTTAATTAATTATTAGTATTTGTTTTAATAATCCAAATCATAGCTGTTAAAAATATTCAAATGTCTTAAAATTAATCGTCATGAACACAAATTTTAACCTATTTTTTATCAGCAATTAAGCTGTTTTATTTTTTCTTCTTTTTAAAGATCTAACGTCATTTTAAAAATAAAATACAATTTTAATATAAATAAATATTTCAAAATTTTAACAATTTATTTTTAAGTTAATTTTCCTTAATTATTTACAACGGATAATAAAATTATGAAATCTAAATTGGCCATGAGAGTGGATTGTGTTTGTGGTGAATATCAACAACTGTTCTACTTCTTGTTCGCCGATCGCCGCATCCAAGGGAACGGAAAAGACCAACAAACTTAAGGTGATGGGCCGATGTACATGAGTCAAATGAATGGTATAAATTTGTGTAGATGTTGGGGCCAACGACCAAATTCAATTTATTTATTTAAAGGGCCATCACCTTCACGGCAGTCTATTTAGTAATAAGGTCAAATGCACTCGTCTTGATTCTGAGCACAATATTTGGGAAATATGGGTTCGGCCGCAATACCCAAGTCAACAAGACGCTGCCGAAATACTGCCATCCGATTGAAGACTTCTTTTGGTACGACGTCAGAATCATGCTCATCAGATGGATCAGTCCAAAGTCTAACATTTAAAAATAATAATAAATTAATATGTTATTTTGTAATAAAATGTTCATTACTATTAAATTATTTACTAACCGTTCAGCCAGTGCAGATGAACGCGGCCACAATCGCGAATCCAATGCAGCCTCATCAACTTGTTCAGTCCACAAGCATGCTTCACCACCAAGCACCTGATGCATATGCTGCGGTTCAATATGCATTCGCTCCCAAGGACGATGTTTGTACACCATTTGCCATGTGCGGTAGGGCGAGCATGCACCCTCTCCCGTCGATCGCCAATTGCCGAAACCACAATCCAAATACCAGAAATCAACATGCGAAAATATCACATTGTAACCGTTATCAATTAAATCGTAGTTCTCCTGCCAAGTACTGCCACCCCAAATTTGTACAGCAAAATTTGTTTTAGAGAGGCACGGCCACGATGTCAGTCCCGATGACCATACCGTCGTAATGGCGGGAGCTTTCTGTTGATTACTGGCGGCACCCAACTTCAGTCGGTTGTATGCATGCAGCATGAAGTCACACCACAATTGGCGCAAGTTCGTGTCGTTAAAGTGCTGCGCCCAGCATTCTAAATTCACTTCGTCGCCACCTACACAAATACAATTACAGTAAGTAAATAAAGAAATTGAAAATGTATAAATATTAGTCTTCACCCAAATGAAAATAGTCCGTTGGCCCCGTCAGCTCGAGTAATTCCTCATATAACTTTTGAAGTATCGTATAGGTATTATTATTTTTCGGATTTAATTGGCCACATGGTGGCTCTCCACAGTAGAAGCTCCACGGCTGCTGATTGATGCACAAACTCAATTCGCCGAGACCTTTTTTGGGGCCCCAGTCCCAACCGTTGCCAGCATGTGCTGGTGCATCAATTTCAGGCACCACTTGAATGCCACGCACTCGCGCAAAATCTACCACTTCCTTTACATCGTCTACGGTGTACACTTCGTGCGATGAGTAGGCGCCATATTGTGCCAGCTCTGGATAGTGACGCGACACAAATGGAAAACTTTGTGAATCAGTTATGTGCCAATGAAACCGATTTAGTTTTGAGTGTGCCATCCCAATTAAAGTTCTCTTAATTGATTCCACTGAGAAGAAATGACGTGATGTGTCCAACATAAGACCTCGAAATTTAAACTTTGGTGCATCCTCAATTAGAGCCTTGCTCAGAATTTTTAAAGTGTTCGTCTCATCGTCGTACCATATCATTTGTTGAAGAGTGGCAAGCGCATTTCGAGCACCAAAGAATGTGTGTGATCTTACGAGAACACGACTAGTGGAGCCGGAGTCTAAATGAAAGAGTTTAGTAATAAACTTTTTAAAATACAAATTTAAGAATACTCACGTCCTACAGTAATGTTGTACGATTCATCGGAGTTCATAGATAGATGGACATCATTGTCCGACAAATGTTTACTTGTTATATGCACCTCCATTTCTAAACTGGAAATATCATAGTTCTTATGAATTTCAGCCTCATGCGAAGTTTCCGAATTTCGCACATCTTGCAAAAATATGTAGAATGCATCTTTAAACAATGACTCAACGGCACTGTTTCGTGAAGTAATTTTGAACTTAATGTGATCTGTGGTAAACGCTAGAGCTTTAGTGCTAAGCGACACCTTTCCGGTGGGAAGCGGCCATATATTAGGATCACCACATGTCATTGAGCAGGTCATAAAAGGAATACGACGCTCCGTGGCTATTCCATCTACTGTGACAAAATGCTGTCGTACACATCTATCGGCAATGCATTTGTAAGTCCAACTTCTTTCCGTAGTTTTACTGCAATTATAAATAATTTTTTTCAATAAATGATTTCATAATTCAATTCACTTACAACCATTTTAAAATTACTTCAGATAACTACAAACCTCAATTTGATTCCTCCACTGCTACCGTCTGCTGAAATCGGTGAAGTTTCAGCTGACCGATCAAAGGCAGGTCCAATTAACGATGAAACTGGCTTCAAATCATTTTGATTCCAATAAACAAAAACCATCAATAGTGCCATCAACAGGAACAGCACAAGAAGTGACCGCTTCAATGACGTTGTTAACGCCATTATATTCCACCTTCTCACCCGACGGCTGCTGTGCGGTTGCGATCGCGTCTGTAATACAAAAGAGAAAAAAATCCAGCATAAGTGTCGTGTAAAGAATTATATCGAGAGGAATAATTGCAAGTTCGACACACCGCATAAATAAATGTACACTGTAAGAAACAAAGGCTGAAAAGCCAAGTGGATTTGATTGGATGTGCCAAGGTTTTGGTCATTTGTTTGCCTGTTAAAATACTCACATAATTGAATGTCAATCTTTACTCTTCGATATAGACGACTCCAATGGAGCCGTCGATTTGTAAACACGCCGTAAAAATATTATTCGCCAATATTTAATACACGATTTAGCTTTACAAATAAAAAACAATGTTAAAGAATATTACGTTTTTATACAAAAGTCTTTATAATAAAATTTAATACTTGTCGTGTTTAGATTATTAGCTCATCGAGTTAATGAAATGGAAGAAATTCCTAAAACTTTTTGAAGCTGGAGTAGCTGTCAACAATACAACGTGCTTTCAACAAATGACCGAATTATTTACAAAGATTATTGCACATTTTCAGTGTGAACGAGCTAAATGTCTACATCGATTCGTTGATAAAAACAAGCCCACAGTTGTCAAAAGATAAAGCCCACATGTATAAAAGTTATATTGTACAAAAGCTCATTACTCATACACTCAATGAGATTCTTCACATTACTCCGTTTTTTATACGAAAAGTAAAATTTTCAAAGCAGAATGAAGAAAAACATTTTTTTCTCTCAATATTAGAAGGCAACAACTGCAAATATTTTTTGCGATAAGTCAGACCATTCTAATTATTCTCACTTTTACACACTGAATTCAAGCAAATGAGCTTCCATATCGGGCATTAACTTTGAGCATTTTAATGCATTGTTTGGTTGTTATCAGTTATCACTGGAGACTTTTATATTATATACAACATAATCCAACGATTGATCTTAATTATGAGACACAAGTCGTTGGGGTACTTAAAAAATTGGAAAAAATATAAGACAGTTGCGTGACAATAATTAGTATTTGCAGAATAAAAAAACAAAGGATTTGGGTGCGTTTAATGCCTTGATAAGATCTGAAACAAAATTTATCCTGACCCATTTTCGTAGTAATAGGATAGAATAATAGAAAGCCAACCAATAAAAAGGGCCAAGAACTATTAGAGAGTAGTTACAGTAAAGGTTTTTCATTAATAAAAAATAGGAAAAATAAATGTTGTATTTGTTCACTACAGTTGTTATATTTTTGGTTGATAAAATTATGTTATAAATAAAAACTACAAAAACATAGTTGTAAAGTTTTAACAAAATATTCAAAATTAAAGCGATAAAATTTTAAAAATTCGATAAAGTTGTAAAAAATCAGTACAACTTTATAAAATTTTAAAATTTGTTCAATATACAAAAGTAAGAACTAATATTCAATTAAAATATCTCATATGTTAACTTTTAATAGAACATAATGCAATAACAAATACGAATAAAAAAATGAGTTTAAAAAATGAACAATTATATGTAAGCAAACATAAATCCTCGAATTGTATCGTTTGTCATCCTTCTTCTTTCTGATTTACAAAATTCAAACAAACATGTTAAGTGTGTTGTTAGACATCTACATATGAAAAAATGTCTCGTTTTGATAAAGGTCACATAGAACGTACTTGAGCAATAAAATAACCCAAATCAAATTTTTGAACACTCATTAGATAATAGCAAACAACAAAAGCAATGTTGGGTGTTACGTTTTAATAATGCAATAGTATTTTTTAAACAATTAACATTTTTATCTTCCACAATGCAATAACCTAAAAATGGTCAATAATCAATAGGATTAGTTTTTACTGGCCTAGAAATAAACTAATTTGTGTACAAACTACCAACATATTAATGATTTCAAGGGCTTTTAAACAATGAGTGTTGTTTCAACAGCATATTTTTCACAAAAAGTAGTGGCTATGAAGTAAATGGGAAGAATGCCATTAAATCCATAAAAAAAAATAGTTTAAAAAAGAACATAAAAGAATGTGTTTTTAATAATATGGATCATGTTTTAAATTTTTTTTAACCCTGATAGATATAGATTATTCACAACAACGTAATTACGTTTATAAACATGATATAAAGTAAACAATACGATGCCACACCGTCAGAGTTCAGACAATCATTCTCAATTGTTTTTTTCGCAATTCGACTATAGCATTCGGGGTCACAAAATTAAAACCTACGAGTACTCACTTGCTCTTGCGTAGGGAGCATCATATTAGACATTACGTAACATTAAATTATGGCACGATTCATAATTTAATAAAATTTTCCACTTAAAATTCAAATATGCATTTATTAGTTGTGTTGAATTTTGTACAGTTAATGCCAGTAACAAAGGCATTGATTGTGTAGCAAAAATAAAAAGGTACATGCGCCTCTAAATTGATTTCAATTTTGAAGAGATTCTGATGAATGCTTCATTTGGTTTTTATATGTACACCCGTGCACGAGTATCGCATATTCTTTGTAATGAAATAAAAGAAGATTTGATTTCCGGTTGGTTGACTGTGAATGATTAAAATTGATTCGATTTTTGATGAGACTTTCCAGAGTGTTATTTGCTGGGTGTGTTTATTTAATATACACAGCTTGTATACTTTATTGTCGCGTATCACGTTGCTTAACATTCTGACAGCCGGTACATGTTTTAAGTGAGACTAATGACTTCTCGCGATGGAATATCCTTTTGGGAATGTGGAGGAAAAAGCAAACGATGTGACAAAACAATTTAAAGCTCTTTTCAAAGTTCTACGGCAGACGTGCATGTCAATTTAATTACGCTAATTTAGAATGAACTGCATATTATTTATTTAATTCAATTGATTAGGAGTAGTTTATAAATAAAATATATTACAGAATACCTTCTTTTTTTCAAGAATATAAAAGATAATGAAAGTTATTGTGTTAAAAAAAGAATAGACTATGCTCAACTGTTCACCTTTCCAATGGAATAAACAACCGAGAGTGATAAAATATCCTAACCGGATTAATGTAGAATTGCAAACCATTTATGTTGTAGTTTATGGAGATAAAGATTTATTGCGAAAAAATTCAATCCCAGTAATTTTCTTTATAAAAGCGGTATCATTAATCCACAGATTGTATCAACAACTGTTGAAATTATTATTGTGTAACCAATTCAAATCGTTTACATTTAACATTAAGGGAAAACGAATAGCCTGAAACAAAAACATATGACTAGGTGATAAAAAGTAGATATTTGACGTGTGGATGGTATTCATCACATAAGTACATGCACATAATAAGTAGGTACTCGAATAAAACATTTGCAACATGGTGAACTTTTATTAGAGCAGAAATTGTGCATTTATTCCACTTTGAAACCTAACATTTAAAATACGCCTGTATAAATATTAAATCATTTATTTATTTTTAATTATACTATATAGTATAACGCAAAACAATTCAAAGCTCGTTGCAAAATAAAAATGACATCAGAATACCTCTCACTTGCAGTCTGTGGCTAATTAAAATATTTATTTATGTAATTACAACTTTATTGCATGAAGATGAAAAGGAAATATTTATTTCAGTTTGTCATAACAGTTGAAACCATAGTTCATAAAACAGAAAACATTCAAACAATTTTAAAATGAGTAAAAATTAATAAAATATTTTTGGATTTGACCAGGAACATAATGTACTTCATTAAAGATTAAAAAAGTCATACTCTACAAAATCAAATAATTGTCATCATTTTACAATAAATATTGGTATATAATTAAATTTCCTTTTTTTTTCGTTAAAAAGTTGTATCAATGTCATCACATTTCGATTCCTTTCCTCACATACACACTTAAATCTTGACAATCATAAAGTTTGTTTTTTTTTCTTTTTCCTTGCCATATTTATCGCCACCCACCTAATATGTAGTACATATAGAGATTGACTTGAATTTAATTCAAAATCGATATACTTTTCGTTTTATGCGTTTTTCGTATCATTGAATATCATATTTTTGAACATATGTATACAACGCTTGTGGGAATAACACAGTCAAAAATATCTAACATACGTATAACGGTATAATGTTTAGAAGCATACACCTTAAAGCTTTTGTAACACAACATACACATATAGATAAAGTATTTACCATACAGGTACGAGACGATGTGATATATTAAAAATAACAAACAGCCCAAAAAGAGCATCACGCAAGGGATGAAAGAAGACAATCAGTTTGTGACAGTTATTACGGAATACTACATAAGGGTTGAATATATAAATCATATAACATGAGTATCAAATTTTGAAAAATATCAAAACAAGGTAGGGAAAAGTACAACAAACTTTATTATTGAAAAGGGCAGTGAAATAAAAATTCGTCTGCCCAAACAAAATGAATATCGAGAATATTGTTTTTTAACGTCATTTTATTTTACACGATTTGTTAAAAATTAATTAAACAAAAGGAAGACAAAAAAAAAATGAGGTAAAAAACGTTGCATTTATTTCTGACACATAAATTTTTGTATAAATTTAAAAAAATACAATATTCGGTATATTAACACAATGTGATGGTGATTTTGTAACATCGCATTTTCTTGTGCATTAGAAATGAGTAACATCGTGTACTGTAATATAAACACTCGTAAAAAAACACTGAATCAATGATAAATAAAAATTCATGACTTAAGAATGAATAAAGAAAACAAATAAATTCATTAAATGACAAGCATGGGGAGCTGTTGTTACCACATTTTCAAACTATTGTAGCATAAATGTTTCAAAATCAAAGATTTGAACAACATATTATATACAACATAAAACAATTTATAAAAAAATGGATGGTGAAGAAAGCCACGTGTGAATTAATTACGACCGAGTTAAAATGTTAAAATAAATGGAAGAAAATGTTCTTCAAAATAGCGAATTCGTGGATTATAAATTAATAAAATTCGCAATTGGATGAATCTGTTACTCAAATAATGCATATAAATTAAAAAGCATATTCTAAACTCAGCGCCAAAACATTAAATAATGCGGAGAATTTCTTTAACGCTCCTACACATTCAAACTTTCAATCAACAACTTGACTCGTACGTTGATACTAAGCAGTAAGCTTGCCACAAAAGCTTAAGCGCCGCGCATTGCCTTTTCGCAATTAAATTAACAACAATTGCATACAAAAAGTAACTTGTTGCTATGGCAGCAAGTTTGACCACGCACAACGTACCTTATATGTGCACTAACACTAGTCAGCAGTTATTGGGGTGAGAAATTAGAGCTACCATCAAACTTTATAACGTAATAGAGCAAACGCATTGTAAATGGAGAGAGCTTTTGCCCTTTTCCTTGTGGAATATACTTATAAATGCATTTGAGTATAACTGTAAGCTGTGGTGGGTGTCCTGTTTTGTTTGTTATTGTACCTACAACTTTTTTCCCGCGCATACCTCGAACGACTTTTGAGGGAAGTCAGTATGGAAAAGAGTACAACGAAATTAACGTACAGACGATAGAGAAACTCGAATAGCGGATAGAAAGACAGATGTACATGCCACATATAGTATACTATTTTATAATATACATAAACTTTTGTAGGTATGTACATCAGCATTCCTAGCATGGCATGGCATGGCGTGTACATATACCGTAAACAAGGACGGGAGCGAGCAAATGGTGAGAGAGGGGTGGGGGTTGGGTTGTGGGAGTGAGAAGAAAGTGAAACACATCCTTTTCGCTTTTTTATATTTTCTATGAGCGAAACAGTCAGCGACAGTCAGTCAAGGTTTAAGGAGTTGCGAACAGTTTGTATGGTGTATGCGCGTGTTTGGCAGGCGGCTAGGCTCTCCCATAAAATACATTTTATTTTGATGCCTTGTGGGGACGACACTAATTCGCGTGAGTGTGGCCTACAAAAAAATTCAACCTGCAGTAACGCGAATTAAATAGAGATGGTTGTTTGTTTAATTGAAAATGATAAAGTGCCTAAAAAAAATTAATTAAACTTAAAATAATTTTTTTTTAAATATAAAATTCAATTGCAATGTGAACGAAAATGGGGGATGGATGTTTCAGCTGGTGAATACGAAGTTCAAAATTAAAAATCTAAGCAGACCCTTGTAATAAAGATTTATGGCCGTTACAACGCGGATTTGTTTTGACGTCAAACGTTCGTAATTTGCGTTGTCTGCTCGGTGTTAACAGTTGATTTCGCAAATAAAATTGGAATCTGTGACTTGTGTTTGAATTGCGGAATTGAATTATTATTTAATTTATAATACAATCCACCAATGAAAGTTTGATACATTTTATAGCAATTATATACGTGCATAAATTAAATTTTAAATTTTTATACAAAATTGGCAAGTGACTTAAAAATTATTTAAATGAAAATCTAAATACGAGAACAATGTGCAATTAAGTGAGTTCAATATATTTATAACAAAAAAAAATTAATCAACTCAAAAAAAGCATGTCAATGAAACGACTGGCAGCAATATCAGCAGTGGGTTCAATAGGAATTGGACGAAATTTAACGTCCACCATAGGCACAACAATTACATCAAACAACACCAACACCACGCATGCCACCACCACCAATGACACCAATTTCTTGTTTTACAACATCAGTGCGACTGGCGGCTATCAACCAATTAATGGTGGTGGCAGCAGCAATGTTGGTGTCATTGGATGGGAAAAAGCAAGCGGTAGCAATCACTACCCTCCTCACCATCACTATCCGGCGAATATGCGGTCCACCTCGACAAATGTCAACCTCATGCTGGGAGGGTAATCAATTTCTATAATATTTCACTTCGTATTTTGTTTTTAATTTTTTTTTTTCACACACAACAAACACTGCATATAACAACGATTAACGTGCGTATATATATCGAGGAGTGTTCAGAATTCAAACACATGCACATAATATAGACTAAAAACAGAACAGCGCAAAAATTAATTGAAAAACGATCACTAGTATTAATACAGTGTTTGCTAACTTAAACTGAATGTATGGAAAAAAACGAAAAAGCACTCTCTTGTCAGATGCTTAAACTTTAATGCAACGCCTTTTTAATAATGACGGTTCCCGCACCGTTTTGTTGTGTAAACTAACGGAAAAACTGTTTGGTTTCGGCAATATATGAAATGATGAAAAGCTCTCATATTGTATATGAATTTATGGAACAGTCTGTTTCACGACATTGCGCGTTTCATGTACATTTTTTGTCGCTTTGTATTTTATTTTTTTGGTTTTTCTCTATACTTATATGTGTGTTATGCTTTAATTAAGTCCTCATTGATTTTTATTTTTATTTTTGTTGATGGTGCGCGTTTATATTCTTCTATTGTTCACCCCATAAAGCCGTTGGATGGGCGATAATGGAGGTAGGTTTTCAGGCAAACATAAGTATTTTAAGGTGTGCGTGTGTACCAGCTATAATAATGGCATGACATTTAATATATGTGGCGCGATGGTGGCCAACTCTCGTTTACCGATATGTATTTTGTTACAACAATATAATGGATTGTATGTACGTTATACCAGAAAAACCTTTGAATCGATACTATACATGCGGATTGAATTTATAAATCGTATTGCTTTCAGATGTGAAAATACTGTTAGCAAATATAAAAAAAAAAAAATTCCTTTTAATAGGAATCACAACTAAACAATTTCTACGAATCAAGCTTTAAGCCTTAAATGTGTAGTCAACTATAAATAAAACTTGAAAACAACTTTTTTCAAAAATTAATTACTTCGTGATTTATTTCTGTATGTAAGTTTGTAAATAAAATTTGAAAGCGTTTCTTAACAATAAGGTTTAAGAAGAATGACGCTATTTATAATTGTGCAACTTCTAATAATAAATTATAACCTTATTTGATTGCAAATTATTTAAACAGATTACTACAAACATTTATTTTTTAAATGTTTAAAGTCATGTAAATCTTCACCTTAAAATATGAAAATGTAATAATTTAGCAATGTACTTAAGGAAGTTATTTGCACACACACACACACACATTCGCATACTTAAATCGTAAAATCACTTTGCAACATACACTTTAACCACTTCCCTCAATGTACCAGATAAATACCGTTTCAGACACAAATATACCGTTTAACGAGTAAATTTTCGTATATATAAAGCGTATATTTATTTTTTATGGCAACCATAATTTGCAGAATGTCATGTATATTCATTCAACATAAATGAGTAAACAGAACGCAGACGTTTCAAGGATTTTGACATGACGTATATGACTATGAAGTCTGCGCTAATTACAATTGTACAAAAGTGAGCGTTTTATTCAACGTTTATCAACGTGCTCATTTTAACAATAATTTGAATCCTCATTTCACATTCCATATGCCCCCCGACACGACAGTGTTTGTGGAATGCTTCCATTTTTATGAGTGTATAATTTTATTTTAGAACTAGATTTTATAGTTTGACTAAAAGCAATCTTAAAAAAGGACATTATTCATTACATATTAAAAACAGCCCTTGCATATTTACTACTAATCCTTAAAAAAATTTAAGCATAATGTATCCCTTTTTTAAATATATTTATTTAATATTAAAAAGCTATTTTAATTTCGATTTCAATCGACTTTAAACAATCTTTAAAGCTTCAATAACAACATGTGGATTAAACTGATGAGCTATTTTAAAAATTCAATTTTTAAGGTGTTTAAGCACTATTGATCCTTCTCCAATAAGTCCACGCGTAAATATCCTCATGCATGAAATGTTGCATTCACGCTTTTAAATTCAGAAAACTTTATGGCAACAACAGTTTACAAATTGCTCACTTTATGTGCATCCCCTTTGCTCCTAAATGACTCCATAAAGAGTTTGCTGCATCATTTGTTAAGAAACTATCTCACAAGATACTCAAAAGTGTTTTCAAATGCAACCAAAAAGCTAAGAACACATAATATACGTGTTCAGTGCAAAAGTCACATGAAAAGGACGACAAAATGAAAAGGAAACAATGACAAGCATCCATATTAGCTGTACGAGAGGGATTTAATAAGGGATTTTCTTTCCATATTCGTTTCCTTCACGAATTGCAGTGTTGCGGACATATATGCGTTTGGAATGTATTTTTAGCCATGAGTGCAGCAGCGCATTTTCCCCCACGTGCACATTTACCATTGCACAAAACTCGCACAATCCACATATGAATTCACTTAAATCGTACATTTTTCTCTCAACTGCATATATGTCAACTTGTCAACTTGATGGCAGATAAAGAAGGCAAGTTTATTCTAATGAGCCTACAACAAAACAAAATGAGTTTTTACGGCGGGACGAGAGATGCTTTTGCCGGGCTCGCGATTTTTCCCTTTATTTTATTTTTTGTTTTGTTTTGATCACATATACTTACGACAATATAAAGATTTGTATGAGGGTTAAAAGCTTTTATTGCCCTTATGCGAATGTACGTGTGTGGCGTTGAGTTGCTCAACTTTGTGTTTGACATTCCGAAATGTTGTGTTTCAAAGTGGTTTTATTATATGGTGCGATGAGCACTTCAAATCGTGCATTCAATTGCGTTATACCAAACAAAATGAGGGTGCAAACAACTTTTGAGATGGAGGACAACGGGTGTGCGAAAAACAAAACAAAAGCGATCGTTTACATTCAAATTTAGAGGCTGCGAAATACAAATAATAATAAAGCTGTAATAATTCACACACATTTATTACATTACTCCAGTATTAGCAGCTAAATGACTAATTTAATGACCATTTAGTTAGTAACTAATAAAAACATAATGTACGATAAAAGCGGTATAAATTCAAAGCCACAGCACGCTTTAAACTCACACTCACATTATATTATGCGTGTAAATTATTCAAATGTGTGCAATAATTATACAGCATTTTAGCACCTTTTAACATATCGCTCGTTATCTTTTATTGGCGCGCAAGCCGATCTGCGGCTTCAATATAATATGCATTCTATTTTTGATGTTTGCACCAGCCGTAAAACCAAATTAATTGCGGCTGGTTATCAACGACTGGACGTGTGGCAACATACAGGTGATTTAATGTTGGCGCTTTATTCATTTTGTGCTTCGTCACACAGTAAGTTGTATGTGCGGAAGTACAAGGGTGAATGCACGCAGCGTAAGCCAATTTGTGGGACGTGCTATTGTGTTCCACAAACACAAATAATGATATATCGAAGGTACATATAAAACTGTCTAATTAATTAGTTAAAACCGCCAACGACACAAGCTGTAATTGATAAACGAAAAGCGTGCGCGGATTACGATTTTGATGAATGGGGGTCGCTTGGGTATTTAAGGGCGTGCATCGCGTTGGTCGCCCATATAATAATTATTGTCAAATAAAACAAAGCCTCCCACGAATAGGCAATAAATAAAAAATCACCCGCCCATCATATAAAAATATAGAGATGCAAGGAAATACGGCATGTTGGGATATTGACCGCAAAAAAAAGTTTTTATAACAAAACAGTATTATTATTTACGACGATTTTTCGACAGTTTTGGATTTAGTTTAGAAATCGATGGGGGAAAATGTCAACTGTTGTGTTGGGGTTAAGAAATTATTTGAATTGTTATCTAAATTTAGTTATTGTTGAAAAAAAAATTTTTTTTTTAAGTTCTTGTTAAGATTTAGAAGGGCATTCCCGATACAATTTTCTCAACTTACTAACCAAGTAAGAATTACTAATTTACTGGACCTATGGAGATCTGTAGACTAGTGACATAACCTAAATGTATTGAATTATTTAAACAAGCTTACTTAATCACTTAATTAAGGGACATCGAGGATGTCCTCCTAAATCTACTAATAATTGGTAACACTATTCATTCAAAAAATAAATAAAAATTTTTTTGGAACAAAGGGCTCGCAAAAACATTTTATAAAAGTCGTTATTTGTTGAGCATGCATCATAATGAACTTAACAATTGACATGGCATTTAACACGTGTGTCGTGTATGCTCATTCATTTATCGTTAATAAAATTAATTCGGTTGGTAAATAAAATGTGTTTGGTCACTTTGTATTTTCTATGCTCACCAATGAACGCGTTAAGTAATTTAGCATATATTTGTTTTACTGTGTCGAACCCCATTAATGTTCAGTTCAATCAAATAAAACGGCAAGATATTTCCATTTAAAATTGGGCGTAATAGAAAATGAAAAAGTATTAGGCTCAAATATCATCAATGCGTTTATAGACTTTTACAATTGAAATTAAATGTGTTGATTATATTTATTTAGAGGTGTTACATTTTGATAAATTGGTTAGGAGAATCTGGTTTGAAAATATTACTACAATATAATTTTTTATCAGAATCAATTATATATGTTGGGTTTTTTTTAAGTCTCTTGTGTTTATTTATTTTAGAATTTCAGAATTGTAACGAATTAATAACAAAAATTACAAATTATAATTTTAATTGGGATTAAAATGATACAAATCAAAATGTTCTCAGAAAAAAAAAATTCGTTGAAACCCAAACACATAAATATTATTAAAACTATACCTAATTTCATTTAACAATAACTAATTCATTGTTCTGTGAATGACCAAAATGTTTATTTCATCGTCCAACAACGCGTTACATTTTTAATATGTTTTTTTTAAAGGTAATTTATCCTACATAAATTTTATTGTTAAAAAACTTCGGCAACCAAAAAAATTATGACAACAAACATAAAAACAAAATATAATTAGTTGGGAACATTTGATATAACAAATACAATTGAGCAATTTATGATACCATTAATATAATAAATAAGTCCCCAAGGTTTGACGTTTAACTTCTCTTTCCCTTTGATAACCAGTAAGTGGCATAAAATGACAATAAATAAAAATGTGCTTGTTAATAAAAAAAATGAAACTTTTTTTAACACCCATCAATATAAGAAGCATCATAAAAAATGAATTAACACCTGTCATGTGTGTAAAATAAAAAAAAAAAAATTGCAACCCAGAAAGATGAGGTTATACACGATTATGCGGCTTCATATATGAATGGTGAATTTTATATGCATGCTCGGCTGCTTAGCATATCAAAAGTGTCGTACACACAAGGCACTTCTTCTCATCCTTATATATTCATTGTGACAATTTTTTTTTCTCCCCGATGGCAACACACAATGAAATCACTCGCCAATCAGACAAAGTATATTGCGTGCTCATTTGAGAAGGTGATGTATATGAGGCTCAAAAAAGCACCTCTTTTTTTCATCATGCATTATTAAGAGGGTCACACCTCAATTGGGTGCTATATGCAGCAGACCGACACATGGTGTACACATAATAATGTCAAATAATAATTACATGCTTCAGCAATCGCCCACAAGATGTGTGTGAACATCTACAATATGTTTATGCATCACATTGTATGTGGGTTAGTGCCATTGTTTTACGTATTGTATGCGGACATTTTTTTTTTTATATAATATTTTTAGAATATCCTACACGTTTTATCTGTGATTTATGTGTCGTTTATGAAGACAATTTATTTACAGGTGAAATAGAGGACACCAATTCAAACTACACGTCTTTTTTTTTATTGTGTGCTCATAATGCTTCTAAATTCTAAAAGCCAATTCCTATAATCGAATATGTCAAATCCGATATTAGCAATATATATAATTTAACGTACGAGTGCATATCATCATCATGTATTCGACAAGCGCATATTTGTCAATCGAAAATAAATTTTCCATATCATCTTTTCAGTGCCATGCTATCAGTGGTAATAACAATGCTGTGCTTTGTATGTTACTGTTGTCATCGCAGCATTCAAAAACGTGCAGCATCCGCCTCCGCCTTTCAGCGACAACAAGAAGAACCGCAACAACGGTGGATGAACGGTGGCGGTACCGATGGCGACGATCTTTCAGCTAATAACATGGAGATTTATAGCGTTGAACAGGTGGGTGAAGCAATATTGAATTGAATTACTCTGCACACCCGACATATTTCTCTTGTAATAAAACTGCAGTTTGCACTTTGCGCATTTTCCGACAACGATATGCGACACACACCATCTCCACGTTTCTCTGCATCCTATAATGTAACACTGTTTAGGTGTATGCAAATTGCGAAAAGATGCTTATAAAGAAGGCAATCACAACTAAGTAATAGTTCAAACTTGTAGCAAACGTTTTATCGTGCAATTTCAAATATGCATATTTGAAATTAGAATTAAAAAAGAAATATTATGCATAATTTTTGCACATATTTTTCATATTCTAAATTATTATGATTTATTAATGGGGTTTGAAATTTCTTTGCACCTGAAGAAAATTAATGATGATGTTTATGATATTTACATATAAATAAAAGTCTGCCGTCTGCGTGCTCAAAATAATGAGAACAATCGTTTCGATGGTGTATTTTCGAGCGTTAAATGTGACCTATAAAAATTAACGATTGATCGATGACCCATTAATAAAATATCTGGCATTTCCTGATCTGATTCTGGCACCTATATCCCTGTATCATTTACACCACATTATAAAGAGGGCCACATAAAAAGATATAAAAGCGGCGCGGCGTTGCGTTTCAAATAAATATATGGAAAAGCTGGTGTAAAAAGTCCTATATATAAACCCAATTTAATTCACCTGATGAAGATGAACTACTCACACATACCGGTTCTGTGTTGTCCCATAAATAAATTAATTAGGCAAATTTTATTCATGCAATGAGTGTCCTTTTAGCATTTTGTGTATCCCTTTTACAGTTTTTACTTTGCATGCACCCCTAAACATACTCTTTCCCTCATTTTTTGCACCTTTATTTTATCTTTGAAAAAGGGTTAAGCAAATGGATATAACAAGTGGAGCGTAAACAATGATGACATGCCTAATGAAAATTTGTTGTGGAACATCTTGCCTTTTTTGTGCCGCGAGTTTTGAGTGTTTATTCTTTTTACTTTATATGAGTGTATTCGGATGGTTGCTCCGGCTTAAGGGTCCTTAATGGGGTTAAGTAATATAATTGTACATTTTTTAATCAAATTTACAAATCGCATTTAAACATTATAATTGAAAGAATTGTAATTTGCAACAATTACATTTTAGCGAACTATGAATATAATAGCGTTAACAATTTAATTTTAAAGTGTCAATAAAATTTATTATAGTTCCAAATTTAACACTCCAATCTTCAACCAACCTATAGAATCCAATTGCAATGATTACAAAGTGACACAATTAATTTAAAATGTATGAAAATACGTGATTTTATAGGTTTAAAAAACGTATTGGTCGATAATCAACACTTTCTTTACGAGTAACACTTAATACTTATAAAAGATAATATGTATTCGGCAAACAGCCACATAAAATAAATGCTATGGCAACCTGTACTATATAGAAATCGTTAACTTTTATATCAATGCAGTAAACTTTATTGCAACTGTATCGCAATATCGTCCCAACTGATGTGTACTCTTCCAATCAATCAATATATGGGGACATAAAGCTTTAATAAGCTCATGCTAAAGGTCACACAAGTACTGACCAATTGCGTTCTTTACTGTATAATATTAGGTACTCGTACTCCATGGCGAATCCTCACCTTAATTAAAATTTCAGACGTTGAGAAATCGATTCAAGGCCAATATTTACGTGCACACCCGTCTCCACACAATTGTTTGTTTTTTTTATTGTTAAAAATTGTTTTGCATTGGTTACATAAAATGAGTACATTGTGTCGAAGTGACTCGCATTTCCAACATTTGAAAAACAGCGAAGCTGTGTAAAGTGTATACGTTTTATTGCTAGAGGTGTGTAGTTTACACCATTATTGTGCTTCAGAAGGAGAGCTTTACTTTGTCTTTAGCCCCTTTTGCTTTTTATATCAATTTCATTGTTGCGCGAATTTCTTTTAACGTTAGAAGCCGTACATACTCGCAGAATTCGCACAAGTCACCAATTACTCTGGCAATTTTTGTGTTTTGTATTTTATTTGTTTGGAGGGTAAATAAACATGCAAGGGTGTGACCGTTCTTTTTTCATTCATATAAGGTTTTGCTACATTTTGTTGTCACATGTAAACAAAATTCATTAATTAAATATACGATGTCACAAAAATTTGAAACAATTACATTTTTGAACACATTAGGTCATAGTTCGTTTATCAAACACATGAACCACATTCGCTTTATATAAACATAACAATTTTACCACCCACCCCTATACAAAATAAACCCATTGCAATTCAACGGAAAGTAAAATCTTGAAAGCATACCAACAAATAAAAATGTAACTCAATAACTACTTTCCAAACAAATATCCCTTTACCAAATTGCCTCAAAATGACAACCTCATATGTCCTTTTCTCATCTAATCAAATTTAATGTGCAGGATAATTGGAATCATATTCACGAAAACATAATCAATTAAAATCGGACACCATCGGTGTATACCAAAGACGAACTCACAAGTTGATTGATCGCAATTTATCACATTGACAGCGATAGTCCGAACCCCAATCTCATTGCCAGACCATTTTCAGCTTAATAATATTTCATGAATTGAGGGTAAAACGTATACAATGCTGAATGGGCGACCATGCAAGATTGACGTTACACCAACAACCTGTCCCTTTTTTTGGGCGCATTAACATATTATAGTGAACCAAAAAAAATGGTATAATGTACGGCCGTTGACCTGTACAAATTGGGAGTTGCCCGGAGGCCCTAAATATGACAACAGACGGTTTATCAGTGCATAAACTCAAAAGAATCATAATTATTGTTAATTTACTAGTTAATTATTAAATTGGTTTTGCATTATAAAATAATAAATGCAGAAGCGTGCTTAAAATGACACATGAGGTTGTGTCGGTAATTAAGTCAATAAGAAGTCGCCATATTGACGCTTCACATGCGTGTTGAATGCAATAATGCAGGCAAACGAATATGACCAAGGTTAGCACATTTGGGCGGAGCAACTAATTGTAAAACTAGCAGTAAAACAAGCGTAGTTAGTTGAACGTTGAACAATTAAAATACTAGAAACAAAGAGGATTAAATTCAATTAATGAGGAAATTAATTGCAATAAAACCAACCATAAAACAATTTCCGTTATAAAATTTAAGTTGAGAAAAAACTCTTTCAATTAAAACAAGCGAAAATCACAGTCAATGCAAATCCTCCAAACAAAACACACGATATTACATAAGGGGTTTTCATGCACGAGGGCAATCAAATGTATAATCGATATAATTCCCATATCCATTGTATAAGTAGAAAAGCATACAAAATTAGCAAAAGGATGAAAAATCAATTTCTCCGCCAGCATAGCATGTAAAAGATGACATGACTTACATTTTGCAAAAAAAGAAAAGAAAAAAAAGTGGAGAACAAGGAAATTATGAAAGAAATGAGACCGAGATTTCATTAGAAGGGTATAACATAGAACGGAAGGGAAATTAAATATTCTTACTTCATTTCATGCAGCAGAAATCGATGAACGATGAGAATGCTGTTCAATTTATACAATGTAGCCTACATAAATGTTGTATGTACTTGAAATTTTGCAGTATTTTTACTGTAACCATTACACATCAGCATTTCTCAACGACAAACCAAAGAAAATTTATGATTATGCTTCCGAAATTTACCAATTTTACTGTAATTTACTCCTATAATTTAAATAACTTAATTTTTTTAATGTCATTCGCAGTGCTATGAGACGGCCGGTCTTTTCGCCGATCATTTAGGTATACACATGGAATCATCATCCCCCCAATTACAACGTAATGGTCCACCACCCCCCTCCTACGACACCGTCTTAGCAATGGATGAGTTCATAATGAAAGCCGCCGCAGCCACGTGTTGCCATCGACGACAACGTCTCTTGCAACGAGGTGGACGTCCTCGTCAGCTGAACAAAAATCTCCCTTGCGCCACATCCAGTGAGAGCATTGACAGTGCAGCTGCAGTCCCACTAGATGACTCATTGAAAGACTACACCTGCACCGGCACTGGTGATGGTAACAATGAATCGACATCGCAACACCGCACTGCTAGTTACCACACACCGGACGAGATTATGTGTTGTTGCGAGCGATACGAGACGTTTTTGCGAGAGTGTGGTCGTTGCGGGCGACGACGTGGATTTCCGGTGACAACCGCTGACACTTCAGCCACCGGTATGGCGATTGCGGCACATACCATAGCAACGGCCACCGTTAACAACGGCATGAGGGAGTTGAATGGAAATGTTATATGCATACAGGATTACAACCGTGCAGATGATGAGGAGAATAACAATAGTGTGGAGGCATTATCGTCGCCAGTAGCAGAAGATTATAACTGTGTGATCGATTTGAATCGGAATGTGGCTTCCACATCGGCGGCGTCGGCGACTGCTACTTTGCGCAATGTCAATTTGGACACTGTGGATGATGCCAACGGATTGGTACGCATGGATATGAGTCAAATTATTGATCGCACAGGTCTGCCCACATATGAGGCGGCATTGAAATTAGAAGCCAGTGGATATGTTTAGTATGGAAAGGCTTTTTATTTGTATGAAATATATAATTATTAATTAAATTATATAGGAAGCAGTAATTGATGTCACATTGTAGCACACAGGTTTCTAGTTAGTAGAACTTTTTGGCCTTATATGTAAATGGTACTACGTGTATTAATGTTGTTTAGCGTATTAAATTACGCACATTATTATTATATTAGAGGGGAATATGCCAAATATCAATTATAGATGTTATAGAGATCAATTTCTAGTCAGCGCATTAGGTTCCATTTTAATTTGACTACACAGCCTTAAGAAAATTTACAAATTATGTTAAATTTTATTATCACTTTATTTGTTTAACAATTAGACAAATTTGCATACAACTAAATGTCGCCGTTCCAAAAACTTAGAGAAAAATATTTTTTGTAATTTATATAATTTGAATAAAGATTTGTATAGACAAAGAGCATTACAAAATCACAGAAGCGACAAAAAAAAAACAATTAAAATAGAAATTTCTTTTTCATTCAATTTATGTTGATTGTGTTTTGTTGTAAAATTTTATCATAATGGCGCATGTTTTTTAAGTCAATGGTTCGGAATCAAGTACAAAATGCGCACGTTATGATAATGAGAAAGAAATATACAAAATTGAGGAAATCCGGAAAATGAGGTCAAGAAAGAGTCGGAAGTGGTAGAAGGTAGGTACTCAAATGTGCACAAACGTTAAATATATGGATCGACATGTTTCAAACTATTTCTAACTTGAAGACATTTTCGTATCTTCATTTACAAAATTTGCAATAGTCGTAAGACGTCGCGTTATGTACTTGTATAAGTAGATTCCAGAAAATATTTCATGTATAAAATATGGCTGCATTTACAAGGAAATGGTTTTATGACCTACTCTTTGGCAATATTGAGGTACGTAAGCTGCTTATTGCACGGTGCACCATCAGTCAACTTACACTTTTTCTGCTGATGGAAGAAATTGACGTAGCTATAGGGCAATGCTCGATCAATTGCAATATGCAATTTTAATTTTATTATGGCAGCACAATAATTACAATAATTAACAATCAATGAGTGGAATCACCATAAATATGCCAATGTGTTTTTATGACATTTTTATATTATGTTTTTATTGCTATTTGCTGGTATATTATATAATAAAGCGTTCATTATTAATTAATGATTATTTGACACCCACTGGCAATATATACTGTTATAACTACAGGACAAACACTCACGCAATAATTATGTTACAGCATTATTTTTTTTTTTTTAAATAACATAATTTCATTTCTAAGACAGTTTTATTTAGTATTTTATTAGGTCATCACTCAAAATTCAAGGTCATATATTCCATAATTCACACCTTTTTCATAAAACTCTCATCTCATGTATTGCATTGTTTTAATGTTTTGTAAAGAGACAAAAAAAAATTGCAGAACATTTCAAGGTCAAAACAATTATGAATAAAAGTGAAAATTTTTTAGGTGAAATTCCTCCCTGCCGTAAGTTTTTCTCCATAAAGTTTGACTGCAAAATAAAGACATCAAAAATTTTAAATTGAAATATTTTGTGAGAGAGTAGAAAATACAATTTTTTGAAGGTATGTATTGTAGTTATGGCCAAATAGAAGTTTTTCTCTGTTTAAATTTATTTCTTAAATGCAATTTAACTCGTATCAATCAATGTGATAATTGAACACTGCCCAGCCTACCAGTTCCCATAAACAATAATAACGAATTCCTTGAATGATCCACTACATATCTTGTTTACGTTGGAGTATATTAAACATATGACTTATTATCGTCCATTAGTCAATTTGCGAAACTACTTATATGCTCGATCGATTCGAGGTGTCAGTCATTCAACACGAGTTTTATAATCAAACATAGAGAGAATATGCAGAACATGTGTACAAATCAAAAATTCACAAACAATCATCAAAAGATGCGGAGTGAAAAATAATTGACAATTTTCATGAAAATGAAACAGCGAGAAAACAAAATCATATCACAGACTCTTTTCCTGTGCCAGAAATTATTTCACAATTTTGAATTAAACCTGAAGTGGTGTAGATTCAAAATAATATTGTACGTTACAAATGTATAATTGTTTGTTCAAAAGCACATAATGTGACATAGGTAACTATCGCCACAGTTAATGCGTGAAATTACCGCTGCAGGTACGAGTAGAAAATTAGTGTTGGCAGAACAAATAATAATTGCTAACTAGCGAAATATCACAATGATGTGTTAAACAAATTTGAAACACATAATTTGAGAAAACATCGTGTTTCCGTTAATTATTGCACCAATTTACGATATGCACGTGGAAATTGCTGTTCTTATAAACGAATATCGAGCATGCTGTATGATTATTAAATATAATGAGCACACGTCATAACTTTGGTTTAATAAAAACTTAATTAACTCTAGCTTTATAGTAATATAGTAACATGTATAAAATATACTTTGAATGTCAAGTTTAAAAAATTATTTTTATAAATTATAATTAATAAACAGATTACTTGGACTGTGAAGTGTGACGTGACAGGTTGTACGTAAATAGGTATGTGCAGTATTATTGTTAGAAATTTTAAGACGCAACTAGAAAATACAAAGTCATACTTCCTACCAAGATTTTTAGGTGTAATGAATAATAAAATGATACGTCGTCATGCAAACGCTTCACTTACGAGGTAGGTATTCTTTAAACCTTGAGACATCCCATACATTGTAATGCTCCATAATTTGTGCCATAAAAAAGAACATGCACAAAGGCGCATAAACAATAATTTACTTATGCATAGTTTCTAGTACATAATTTAAGAGTTTACCGATGCATTTCAATGTCGGCAAAATAAACTTTCAAATGACGTGGTTTGAAGCAGTCGGAATTGTAACTTGGTAAATGTTATATTGTTTATGCATTTCGTGGAATATTTCAAATTGACAGGGAAAGCGTCGTGCAAATTTATAACAACCGATATTGAAAAATCCAAAACTTTTAATTCTTTTAGGTACGAATTTCTATAAAAATTGCAGCTTTGACCTTGAAAGTCTAATGTTTTCATCTTCAAAAGCTATTATAATCTCTCCTAATTATTAGAGAACACTACAATACTGCGTGAAAAAACTTTTTCAAAAACATGCACCGTTTCTAAAACAAAAGTGTAATATTGAAAATTTTGGATTTCCCTTAAACAACAGCAGAAAAATCAATAAAATACTTTGTAATCGGTGTGATCCAACGCAATAATCAATTTAAGTTATTTATCAAACAACAGTCAAAATTAAAATTAAAAATAGGGCGTTATTTTAGAAAAACAATTTTTGGACCTTTAAAAGAACATTTCGCCTTGAAATGTTTAAAAAAATTACGTTTTGTTTTAAATTAATTCCCAATAGAACCAAATAATAAAATAATAAACTGTGACGACTAAAAAAAAAAAATAATTCCACAAAACAATTAATTGTATGGCACAACTTCGCAGAAAGGCGCAAACCTAATCCAATCAATATATAAATATGTGTGTAGAATTTCTTAAGAAAAAGTTAAGTACACCACTGAGTCACTGTTTAAAATGAAACGATATACTATATGAATAATGATGGCGCTTATCGTTGTCTTCTTTTACTTATTATTAGTTTCTTGTGGAAAATTAAATTGCGGTGTGAATTGCGCAAAAATAAGAAAGTGCAACAAGTGGATAACAAGATACCATAAAGAGAAAGCTCCATTTGCACGACATAATATATTTACATGTATGATGAAGTAAAATCGGAAACAACCAACAAGTACGCGCTTACTTAAAAGTTTAAGTTTTCAGTGTTAACGTTTCACCAGCAAAGATTCTCGGTGTACTGAATATAATGCGCCCAAGTTACTTGCAAGTCAGGAAATAATAATTGCGAAACTTTGGTTTTAATTAAATTATCATAGTATTTAAAAGCTTGAAATTGTTGTACGTGGGCATATTGATGTATATATATTAGAACCGGGAAGAAAAAACGTATATTGTTTCTAAATAGAAGTATGTATATAAATTCAATATTGAGGATAGAAGTATAACTTAAAATTTGAACAAGTGTTCATTCATGAATTTGCGCTACAAGAGTAATTGAAAAAACAAATACATATAGAGAAATTCCATTGCAGATAAAAGCCTCCCTTTTTTCCTGTACATATTTGCTTGAGACAAACACAAAACAACTTTGCGAAAAATAAAATGAATGTACATACATACAAAACGATAGCAAACATCAATTTGTTTTACGCTTCAATTATTTCTTGTGAATAAATGTATTATTCTTTACATAAAATGTTGTTGTTGAATGCATTTTGCAACTGATTCACTCACGAGTTGAATTTTAATTTAAAACAATAACTAACTTAATACATATTATATTATCTTTCGATCTAACATTTTACATATGATGAATAATATGCATAAAATAATAAATCCCACATTGTTAAAATGTGTATGTATAATATAATTTTAAAAAATATTTGCATTATAGCACAAAGAACATGCAAAACTACACAATTTATATAAATAACACTATCTAAATTATGAAAGAACTTAAATATTATGCCAATCATAAATTATTCTACAATTGGATTGCAAATAAATGAAGACATTGTTTTATTAAAAGCACGCAAACACTTTAAAAATACAGTGAGTGAATCCTCAGTAAATATTCCAACTTCGTTATATACTAAGTAGTACTTACATATATCAAATTACATAATGCATTTAACTGATAAAAGCGAGTACTGTGCTTGCTATTAATATAGAACTGATTGAATATCAGTTACGACGCATATGTACACTGTAAATACAGCATAAATAAAATGAAAAATTGCACATAAAAAATCTGCTATATAAATAATTGATTGTTTATTGTCCAACAGTGCACTTTTTACATTTTGTGCATTGATTCGTAAATCCAATAAACAATCAATACATAATTTCAATATACCTTATGTGGCAATTTTATGAGTAGTCATTACATTTTAATTTTTACTTATGGAAAATTGTTGATAATGATTAATATTTAAATAATATTGTTATACTGAGCTGTAAATCATAAACTTCATTTTATGGTCGACCTTGACAAACTGGCTAGGTATATACAATATTAAAAGTTAATGCCGCTTGTAAAAACATTTTAAGTGTGGCCTATCCCCTATATTATATATGTGCATACTTAATTATAATTTAATATCTCGTAAATGAAATAACTAGATGCATAAACTATAAGAATTATGTACATTAAACTGCAAATATAATATGAAAATACAGAACCTTAAATGGCTGAAATAACATTTAATTCAACAGTTAGATAAAATTGGACACAGTAAACCATATTGGCAAGTAAATTAAATTTAACAAATTTAAATCAATTATTGAATATAAATAATAAAATAATAATTCAGAAAAATTTCAAAATATGTACGTTGAATCAGAAAAAACTAAATTATACTTTTGAATTTTTTACACATTGTGAAATGTCTCCCAAAAAAAAACAAGGCATTAAAATCAAACAGCAAAACAATCTTAGGCTAACAAAAAAAGTTCTGAATTGCGATTAACAGTCAACGACAATAATAGCATTTTGATTTTACAATTATAAACAGCACGTCCACATTACGACGACGCGTTTCTGTGTGCGTATTTTGTTGTTGGGATACATAAAAAAAAATGTAATCAAGTTGTATTGCGCGATCAAAATTAGATCTTTTTTTAATGAAAACAAAACCAAATTTAATGAAATTGTATTGAGTTGTAAATTTGCCAAGATTAGTTATATGAATTCGGCAATATAACCGAATTACGGGTACATGTGTACTGTAAATTGTAATTGTATTGAGCACGTAAACGCATTGATAAAGTACAAAAAGGACAGCTAGGTATATCGCGAAAAAAATTAATTTGGCACACCACACAATCCACCAGTTGGAACTTGGAAGCACCAACTTTTCCATTGTGTGCAAAGCAATTTGCAATCAATATCGGTGAAACCATAGTATGATAGTATAAATCACATTGGTAAACCCGCAGCTTTTTGCCATAACAATTTCATGCGAGTCATTGACTTGCTGGGTAATTGAAAGAATAAAAATGTGTTTGAATGTTTGAGTTATGATTTCACTGATAAAAAATAGGTAACATTTTTTTAAATACGAATTATGATAAGGACTTTATCAGGATTTTATTGATAAATTATTGTATTATGTTTTTCGTGGAATTTTGGTAAAACTGAAGTGAATTAAATCAATAATCGTAAATGTGTTACATGATAATTGATAACATACAAAATAGGCTGAATGCAAGCAGAAAGTTTTATTTTTAGTTTCTTATCAAATAATTTTTTAAACTTATAAATTTAAAACCGCAAAAAAATGGCGGTTCGTGAAAAAATTGACTAATTCCAAAAATGATTTCGGAAATAACTGTTGGTGTTCGATTAATGAAAAACCCAAACTTATTTAACAATATGATTTCGCTTTTTAAAACCACATGTGGGTCCGAGTAATTAACGGGTTACTCCGTTAGTCTTTAAATAAAACTAGATATTAAACTAACAAAACACGTGTTCGAGGCTTGTGCTAGGATTTATTTTTATTTTTCTCTGATTTTTTAATTTAAGTTCAATGCACTTAAATTGCGGTGGCGTAAAAAATTAAATACAATATGTAGTTTACAACGAATTTTAGGTGTCAATCGCAAACATTTCAAACATTTTGAAGTTGGTGCTAATTTAATGAAATCGTTTTTAATACAGATTCGAAAAAAGTATGTTCAAAGTTAGTATGTACATACATAGCTAATTATGTTCTTGACATCACAAAAAAAAAATGCAATTTAAAAAACCAAACAAACAAAAAAAATTCAAAACGTAAATATTAAATGTGTGTGGCTAAAAAAGACGTTCACGTAAAAGAAAGCAACTTAATAAACAAATATGTGTAAAAATAAAATGGTTTGCATGTGCAGTACACAAACAAATATTTACCTTAATTATTTCTGTACAGTATTGATTATGATTATCCGCTTTTTACATCCAATTGTTTGTGGTGTTTCTGACAAGTTTCTGATGTATAAATAATTTAGTGCATGAACTCGATTTCGATGAATGAATGTAGGTAGGTGGTACTAGGTAGCAACTAACCATGTATTATAATTGAGATAATGCTTTAAATTGATGGGACTGGCGTTATTGTTGTCCAGCAACGCCGTTTGTATTCCTAATTTATAATTTAACGAGATTTTAGCCGCACTGTGTTAAGGTAATTTATAGCGCATTCGTGTATATATTGTTTACTTTTTTTATTTTTTCAACTGTATGTGAATAAAATAAGCACATTCGCTACACTATGTTTTATATTAATTATATTACCTATATGCATATATTTTTGGTTATATTCAAGTATTTGGGGACAGCAAAATTTTTAAGGTTTTTTGTATCCATATTTAGATACATTCAACAACAGTTAAAATAATATAAACAACAACAACAACAACAACCACTCATACACACGCTTTATGATACATTTTATATTGATTAAATATATACACACGCTGGAGGGGTCTATAATTTTTTAGCTATTTACAGCAATTTTACAGTAATTTTTGCTGATAGCAAGACTTACACCAAATTTGTGCGACCACATATCCAGTGTACATGTTTTTCTTAAATTTCAGTCTCGCGGAATGTTTTTTTATTTTTTAAGACGAAATTCAATGTTTGATATTGGCCGCCAATATTTCTTAACTCTTGCGATTACACTAATCTGTTGGACACTGATGGGCATTTATAGACAGTCATTTACACATATATTACACAACGCAAAGATTCCTTGTGGTCTAGACATCATTTTCGTTGGCGGCACCCACACTATTTGTTTTTGTATTTTTTGAAATATTTTTTTTGGTATTATTTGCTAAGATGAATCACACACAACTCCCGCTGACTGATCTCTTCTGATGATCTTTGCACAAAAACAATCAACTAACGTGAATTTCTGTGACACACAACTTCAGGCACATCAAGTTTCCGTTTCGCAACTTGCAATTAAAAACGAACTACGCTTGTAAGTAGTGTGTTTGCGTCGACTTAATTTTTTGAGTCTACGGGTGGTGAGTGGTGACGGGTGGTGGTGCTGGATTGAGAAGCACATTGACTATATTATACAGCTACAGTGTGTACATGAGATGCACTTTGAAAAGAAAAAACATACAAAACGCAAACACAAAAGAAATCATGTACACGGTCCACTTTTTTTTAAGTTAACGTTTTCACTTTTTAATTCGGCCCGTTTTTGCACTAATTCTTTTGCGGTTCAATTACACCTGTGTGTTCTTTACACCAGCTACATTAATTCACGTTTATTTTAATTTTCAGCAATAGTATGAAGTTTGTAATATTTTTTTTACTGTTAAGATTTGAGTTTGATTTACTCCGCGTTTTTTGACGTCTTTCTCTCTTTAATTTTTCTCGTCTGCTTCATTTTTTATTCCTTTTTACACAGCATTCAGATGAGAGATGTATATTTCGCGAGATATATGTATAATATGAACAAACAATTATCGTAAAATGATTGAGGTTAAATATGCAATTTTACGATGTTTTCATATCCTAAATTTTATTCATAAACATATCTTTTAAATGATATTTTTATGTAAAATGTTTGGTGTAATTTCAAGTGGCCGTACATACACACTAGAGTGTTTTAAAACTTGAATTTAAAATGTATTCGCAGTTATTTCTCAACAAAAAAATTAATTATTAAATTTGTACGGGAGCAAATTTAAAACTGTTTTCAAATGAATTATCATGAATTATTATTGAAGGCCGAACAATCCTCAATAATTAAAATTGATAATCATAAAAATTTGTTGTATGTCGTTGTATGCGATAGGTAACTTAGACTGTTATGCAGCTAATCAATAGATGGCAGCACAAACTTTTTATAAATTTTATATAAACAGATTTCATCAATATTTTAGGGCTTTTTAATAATAATTAATAAATACATAATAAAAAAATTACAATTGTTTTAATTTATATATAAATTAAAAAGGCAACCTTAAAAATTACCATTAGGCTAATCAAATTTTTTTTTAAATGTATTTAGAAGCATTTTAAAATAACATTTTACTTTCTGATAAAAAGAGTTGCTTGAACTAATTGTTAATTATTAAGTTGTTCAAAACTTTTTAAGGGCTTTTAACTCAAGATCTCTTCTCAAGGGCTTATAATAAGAAAATAATATGCAGCTACTTAAAATAATTTTATTTTCTACAAGCCTAATATAGATACACGCAATCGTAGCAAGCAGAAAACCATTAATTGGATTAATTTTCTTTTCTTTTCATTTAAATAAGTGGATCAGTGAAAGTTTTAATACCATAAAAAAATTATAATTTAAACCTATTTTACCAATCACCAAAACTCTTCAGACACTAACAGACGATAGCCGACATGGCCTTCGATAGCTCAGTTGGTAGAGCGGTGGACTGTAGAAAGCAATCATATAGACATCCATAGGTCACTGGTTCAAATCCGGTTCGAAGGATAACTTTTTTTGTATAATTTTTTTATATAATTTTTTCATTTATAAATTTGTTTTAAAATTTATTTTAACATCACAAAATTTTTGTGTTTCTTTTAAAATTAAAAATAATTATCTTTGAACTTTGTTCGAGTTAAAATGTTGATAAAATTAAAAAGCTTACACATTAAATTTAAAATCTGTATTTATAAACAACAATTATTAATAATACTAACTTACAGAAAAAAATAAAAAATACGAATCACTTATTTAAAAATGAAAATTCAACCACTCTGCAGAGTTCAATTAAGAAAAAGTTAAAAAAAAAAATATCCTTCGAACCGGATTTGAACCAGTGACCTATGGATGTCTATATGATTGCTTTCTACAGTCCACCGCTCTACCAACTGAGCTATCGAAGGCTGTGTCAGATCAAGTAATTTAGTGCCACAAGCGTTGTTTACGTGTTTGTTTATTGAGACCAAACCTATGGCGCAATTTTTATTTTTGTTCAATAATACGGTACCGGATTGTGTCCAGAGTCCAGACTCCAGGATGACTTACACTTTGACTTGAATTAAAATAATTAATTCGCTATTAAAATAAACAATTAAAAAAAATATTTTTATTTATATTTAAAAAGCAATTCAAAACATTTTTTTTGATATAATGGCCATTTTAATGATTAATTTTTCTTTTTAAAAATTAAAAGACCTAATTCATATTTGAATATTTATATTTTTATTGATATTTTAAATGTACAATTTGATTCAGGATATCATATTAATTCAAAGAATTATGCATTTACACATTTAATAATAACGAATCCTAACCCAGCATTTCTGGAGTTGGCATCAACCACACATATTGTTCCTACTTAGTTGACACACGTGTACGGCGGTTCCATGCAAAATTGACGCCATAGTTCTTGACACGATGTTGCTTCACACGTTCCTCACCATCAATAAACCAACTCCAGCCATTCTTTTCACAATGAACAATAGCCTCTTCCTTGGTGCCGAATTCAACTTGCATGTTTGACAATGGATCGCCACTGAAACAAAATAAAATAAACCTCAAATTTTCCAAAAAAAAAAAAGTATTTTTCTTACGTCGATGACCATCCCATCAATGGATTTTCCCAACGCTCCCTATTGTCAAACTCAATTTGCCAAAAGTTTATGTTGTCAGTGCCACTTTGCATCGCATTTTTGGCCGGCACATAAATGCGAACAGTACGCGACTTAATGTGTTCCTCAGGTACACCACTGATTGAGCTGAGATTTGTTTCCACCGGAACCGAAATGTATCCAGCAAGTTTCTGTTTTTGCTGTTGTTCAGCTGGATCGCTGAGTACTAAACTGACATCAACAATGGGTGCCTCCTTGTGCTTAAGGGGATCATCGGCCCGGATAACTGATGTTGTCGAAAAGGAGGAACGCATCCTAGAATGGTGGATTACAGATCACATCAGGTTAAGTTATAATTCAAAGGAATTCATGTTTGTATTGGATATCAAAGAACATTACGTCACAACAAATAGTAGCAAACTTTTATTAGTGCAGGGAATTGTCTAAAACTGTGTGTTTTGAATATGCTGTGTTGAGAAGACAATGACAAAGAACAAATATTTACCATTGTGTGGAAAGGGTTCTGGGCAAAATCCGTAATAAAGTAGCCATATCGTTTCACTTTTTAATAAAATTCTGGACCAAAAGGACCAATTTAATTTTTATTTTGCAATTTTTTATAATTGTGAAGTATGACAGCAGAATTTGCGATATATATATATATATATATCTTAATATATATATATTTCTATAAAAACTGCATTTTATATATATTTAATTTGCAGAGTGTCCCAAAAATACCGCTAATTTAGAACAATTAACTGCATGGCATGCATAACGGAAAAATATTTTTATTTAAATTACAATTCTATATTTATCTGAACCAATTTTTTAAAAATTATAGTAACTAATTAAATTTAAAGAAGATTTTTTTTAAAATGGACGTTTTTTATTTAAGGCATCAAGAATCATAATACAAAACATAAAATCTTATTCAATTTCCATTTGATCAAGTTGAAGCTCTTTTTTAAAAGCTCCTACTTGAGTAACAGTCGTCTGTTGTGAAGGCGTTTGGACGACTGTATTTTTCTGCACAGCCGGAATACTCCATTTCCTTTCTAATTTTCTAATATTCTCACTCTGTGAGCTTATCTGGTTTTCATTAAGGTCTTTTTCAGCTGCCGTTGATGGCGGCTTTTCTGACAACAAAGGTATAGGAAGCTCATCTATCTTTTTACTTCTACGTCTCCTCAAATCTCCGTAATTCTTGGCATACTTTTTAATTTTTTCTTCGCTGACACGCTTCAAGTCTTCAAAGTCGGCATCGAATTGGGTCAATCGTTTAACTGAAACAGCGCCATTTTCAACAGCAACACGCAATTTTTGGTTTGGTTGCTGGATGTCAGGATTGAAAATGGAATGAGGTGACAAGTTCATGGAATACGGAGCATTGTGAGTTTTCTTAAACACCACTCCGCTTTGAATGACATCTGCATCATCACTATCCTCTTCTGCCAAACGATACACACCATCCTCAAAATTAGTGCTTTTCATGGGAAAATCATTTGACGTGCTCCTCACATTATTTTGTATTTGTGGTTGTTTCGGATACGCAATTGCGGAAATGCTTTTCTCTGTAATCGCTTGTCTAGAATTGATTTGCCGTCCACGGCTGTAACAATTCGAACAAAAGGGAGTAGCACAAATTGTGCACTGCTTGGGAGGCGAATGGGATTTAAAGTTGGAATTAAGACGGCGACGATGGCAAAAAAGACATGGTAGCATTGAATTTTCACGTTGGCAATCATAGCATATATCATTTGTGTCGTAGAAGTTATCAAGTGGGTCAGTAGAAAATTGATTTCTTGTGGCTGTTGGATGACAAAAGTCACAAAACGTTCGACATTGGTGGCACGGAATTGGATTGACGTTCTCATTTGAATGTTTTAAACCAATTGTTCGGATTGGTAGTAGTTCGTTATTTTGAGTGATTTTCACCACTCTTTCTTTGGGTAACTCGGGGAATGGGTCTAAGTCTAGAGACCTAATTTGTCTGCCATCAGAATGCTGAAATGTTGATTCATAATTTCTGGCAGAATTGCTAAAGTATTTGTAAACTTTTTTGTCTCCTTTTTTATCAAGCGAAGGCTGAGATTCCTCCTTTTGTTTAATCTGTAGGTCTTTACCATTTTCAGATTGAGATTTCCTCGTTGCATCATATGGATTATAAAGTTTGTGATCATTTTCTAAACGATTCAACAATTCCATCCGAAGCATGTGATTGTGTTCGATAGCTAATTGTGTCTGAAATTTAAAAAGGAATTAAAAGTCTTTTTTAATGAAACGCGATTACAAGCCTTAATTTACCTGTTCACCCCTTAGACGTTGCTTTTCCAGCTCCTCTTCAAGTTGCACTGTGCGTAATTGATCTTCCAGTTTCTTCGTCAATTTCTCCTCTTCCTCTTTTTCCTTTTTCCTAAGCGCTTCAATTTCCTTACGCTTATCTTCAATTTGTTTAACTAATTCTTTCTGGTATTCCATTTTTTTAAAACGATCGTCTTCAACAACTTTTTTATTTCGTGCCAACACCGAGTCGGAGTTTAAAAGATTATCAACAACAGAAGTCTTTTGAATAATTTCCTCATAGTGTTTTATTTTTGGCTCAATCCTTTTAGATTTTCGAACAAGATGTCGTTCATTATCTGATTCGGCTATAGTTTTTTGACTCAAAAAGTTTTGATACTCGTCGTTGCGTTGTTGCGTCAACACTTGTTTTCTCCTCTGACTTGATATATTGAAACTTGGAAAATAGGAGTAGAATGCATCATTTGCCCAAGCTTCATCTGCACCCGAATTCCTTTTAATGTCATTCTGAAATTTTATAAAAAACTTATTAGAGGATATTGTTTTGAAACTCAATTATTCAATATTTGTGTTCAATGTGATTACGAATATGTAAGCGTGACATTAACTTAACAGGTGCAACAGATAAATAATAAATGATTAGGACCTTTAAAGCGCAAATTGTTTATGAGTTTATATTTATCCAGATAGTTTTAAACTTTAATACATTCTTCTTTAGTCTGAATAAATAAAGCTAAAAAAGAAGCATGCTACATTCAAAATTCCTAACGACTACAAGAGGATTGGAAATTGTTGACTAGCATAATAATAGATCTTATGACAACAATTAATCAAAAATTGTATTCTGTGGTTAGAACAAGATGTAACTTAAATCGGAGCATAGGATTTAAATGTAAGAAATTTGGTAAGTAATAAGTACATTAGTTACTTTAATGACGTAAATACGCACTTAAAGTTTTAAATTCAACCTCTAACGCGGTCAATAGGACCTTATTAAAAATGAAAAGCTTGTCAAATATAATCTCAATTATATATTCGACTAGCTGTTGATGAGTCAAAGTTTATAACGCACGACTACACCAGTATGATATAAAATATTGATTATTATCAGTGGAATACTCGTAACCAGTCATGTTAACAATTTCAATGTCACAATTTTATGAAATAATGAGCCTTTGTAGTTTGTAAATATTGCATACAAAATGTAACACTAGTAGGCACTTAAGTTGACTTAAGTCGCTTCCAAAAATACCAAGACCAACTAATTAAACATTAATTTCACTAAATATTAACTCCACGCATCCGATATTGGGTGACTTTTTCAGTAATTATAAAACTTACGATTTTAAAAACGTTGAAAAAATAATAATTTGAAAAATATCAACGATACAAAATACAAACTACGAGCATAGTTGTTTTTATCCTACGACCTATGACTTATGGGTACGTGCATAAAATTACATTGCAATTTTTACAAGCATGACTTGGCGCCGCAAATTGCTATAAATTCTAATTTTATGCAGCTCGGAAAAGGGTAAATATGGGTCAAAGTTTGTTATTAACTCACGCATTTTCCAATGCAACAATAAAAACTTGCAATGGCCAATAATTGGCTACGTTATCAAGAAACCATATCAGTGCACGAACTTAGGTGCACAATTGTTACACAAACTAACTCATAAACTGCTCTTGCTTTGTCGAACTCTTCATGTTACAAAGTATTAAGGAATAATCAAATGCCCTTGTCGTTTGAAGGAGCTTTCGTTATCGTGCAAAGGAAGTTGGTGCATGGAAAAGGTAGACTGGAATAAAATTTATGCTAATAACAATAATGTATCTGTATATGTTTCACTACAGTTAATTAAATTAATTAGGCATTTCTCATTATGTTAAATATTTTGTAAAGAAAAATTGTAAATTAGTCCTAATCAAAACGATTAGGTATTTAACGAAAATTGACATGAAGTACTTACAATGCCTGGACTTGACCAGACGTCATTAGTATGATGCTCCAAAACGACGAAGGAGGAGTAATAAGAACGCGAAATAGACTTATTTCGTTGAACGTCTTGACATAAGCAACAGCCTTGACATGGAAATTCAACGCCTTTCATATCTGGTGCAACAATTTTTAGCTGGTTTTTGTGTCAGCTTCCAATTTTATTGATTTTAGATATAAAATTTTACACAACAAAAATGTTGTAGGCATGGGCAAGGAAACCATTAGCAAGCTCGTTTTGGAGACTAATGACAAAATAATAAATTAAATAGACAACTACATAACTAGGTAACAATAATTGACTAGTTTTAATCATTTCATATAATACAATACCAAAAATTCAAATAATATCAATACAAATGAATTTATTAATTGCTAATTTCTTCTCTTTTTTTAATGACAGACTTTGTTCTCTTTTGGTGGCTTTTAAGCAAAATTATAAGGTCCTCATAAACTACAATAATAAACATTTTTTTTTAACCTTAATAAAATAAATTAGTTCCCATTACGTTATTCACCATGAAGGGTGTAAACCCAAGTAAGTAATGTAACTCAATACATATAGAAATACATCATACTAAAATGTAATCATTATAAAACACCTTGTGAATTACTATCGGTTAATAGATGGTTCCCAGTTAGTACAAATGACAACTGTAGAGTTCAATGTCAGAAATAAAATAAATCAGAAGATTGTTTTTTGATACAACAACTCGTATAAATAGAAAGAAGTTGAAGGTAAAAGAACAGGGATGATAAATTCATGACAAAATTATACAAAACAATTTTCTTTTTCGGAAACAGTTACGTACAATAAATTAAATCCTTACGGATATAAGAATACAACCAGAATATGTTAACTAAACTGTTTTAATTTAGGAATAAAACTACAAATCAAAATTCTTGCTCTATTACTGTATCGTGATCGAAACAATAAAATGTTAAAGGAAGCATTAATTAGAAATCCTTTTCTGCATACGTCCTTGAATTCAATGACTAACTTCCGAATTTCATTCAGCTCGAACCGAAATCAAATCTTATCCATAATATACTCTAATGAACTATATGACGTCTCAATTCAACGTCATCCTGATGCCCTAAATATCACCAAATGGCACGCAACTTTTAACTGACCTTTTCTGTACAATAGTTCTCTGTCCATCTGGTATAACTATAAATTGCTGACTATACCCACGCTGCCACACATATTTCACTGTTGCTTTTCAATTTGATTTTAATCCACCCGCTGACTTTCAGAATATCTCTTAATAATAAAAGTCCTCCCCCACTCAATACAGCCAATTGTGTTGCGTGACTTCGGTCGTTTTGTTCTTTGGAAATATGTATGTATACTATTTTGAACTGATTCTATACACTTTTTATTGCTTCCACTTCCAGTCTATCTCCAATTTTGGTATTTCCTTCCCCAGTCAGCGGTATATCAACTTTTTAACTCACCCCAACACTTTTTTTTTTAACCCCTTTCGTAATAGCAATAAAAAATGCCAAATAATTATTGAGTGCTTGGCACTGATGAAAAGTCATGACACAAACTAGAACGACAAATCAGCGACGACGAGGGTGGTCTATTTTGGGGAAGGCTTTTGGATTAATTATTATGATATTATGATACAAATTTGTTATGGATTTGGCAAGGCAAGGTCGTGAGGGTAATAAAAATTGCCATTAATAGCTGACTGAGCTACTGCATGTAAGTAGTTACAAATTAGTTCACCCCTTTCGGTGTGATGTGTGTTGTGATTAGAAAGTGTGTATCATAAGGAAAAAATCAATTTAATGGGTTTCATTGAAGTGGATTCAATTTGTTGAAGTAAACGATAGTATGTGTACATGTGGAATTGGGCGGATAGGATTTGTTTTTTCTGTCTGCACCTATTTTGATGTTGATCAATAGTTAAGGGCTGATATGCGCACAAAGATTTCATACGTTTACCATAATTATGTGTTATTGATAAAATTGGAGTTGTTTTTGATGGTAAAATGGAAAACATACTAATAATGGTGAAATTGCTTGTTTTAATTTTAATGTATGTAATATGATTTGCTAAAAATAATAAAAATGTTCTAATAAAAAATGAAACTTTAGTTATTTTTGAATTTCCAAAACAATTTTCATTCAAGTTATGTATGCACTTGATTTGTTGAATAGGTCAAAACTGTACACCTGAGTAATTTAATCTAAAAAAACAATATCCAATGCACGGGAGATTTCGTAATGTAGACAAGGTAGACACTGACCATTGTACACTTCTGCACGCAAGCAATTTTGATATAAAATCGAAACACAAGATTCCGTGCATCGTGTGCACTTCAAAATCGATTGAGCATTTTTTATCAACACACCGGAAATCACAAAAAATTTTATTAAAACAGAACCACTTTATTATTGCTGCATAAACTCATTAAATTTAATACAATTTTATTAAAAATTCTTCTTTTTTTATAGACTGACCATTCAAAATCTTACTGAAACCGTTTAGTTATAATAACTAAAAATGTCTTGATTGGTCTAAAGCTTCCTAAAATATTGTTCAATATTGACCAATCCCGAAACCACAAACTACCACTTTAGTTTAGTACAATGCGAAACACAACGATATTTGCTGGCGAAGGATTCAACACGCTACCGACGACTAACTTAATGGTCGACTTCGAGTGAGTACAATCCCAAAGGTGTTAATAACGTCGAAGTGCGCCGGCCAACACAATGAAAGCGTCAGAATGAAATAATCAAAACAAACTAGGCATCAAAACAGTCATTAAAAAGCTTGGGACGCGTGGGAGCTGAAATTGTACAATGTCATGTCAATATTGAATATTTGCAGATGATAATGCAAACATGCCATGCTTAGCTTATGGCGGGGGCAACCATGTGTGTGCATAATAATTACAAAATTATGCATGGTGGCAGGCAAAATGGATAGGCACGTTAAATATTTCGACTATGAATCATTGTTGCAATTTATTTTGAAAGCGTGCGACTCTGTATAGTTCTTTAATCATCTTTAATTAGGAACTGAAAAATATTTACAAATTTTTTTTGGAAAAATTAAATGCACGTTTTTGCCATAAATAATTCTTATTTCACACACGTTTTTTAAAAACATTTATAACTTTTTGCCTCAATCAACAACGGTCATTAAAAACACATAATTAATTATTAAAGCGTTTAGTGTTCATAACGTCGGTTATCAAAATTAAGCATATGCCCCAACGAAGAATGTCAACAATATTGTTACAATGTATAATTAACAGAATGACGATAGAGGCGCTAACTAAAACAAAGAACTTTCATTAAAGAACGCCCCCATTAAATTAAGAGTGAGCAAAACAGGCTAATAGACAATGCAGTCAAGGTCAATGATATAAAAGTAAATTAACTAACAACATAGAGGTCAAAACATTTGCAATTCAGAACATTTTGCATCATATATCCAAGAACGTATATTTGTATAAAACCTCAGTTTTCTGCAGCACATGTTATCATAGTTTAAATAAGGGACAAGGCTTGAATTTTTGCACCAAGTAGAACGAAAAAAAATTAAATTTAAAACATGCAAGTGCAATATGCAAATTTAAAACATAATTACAATTTGCTAACAACCGAATTAAGTAGCGTTTTTAACTGACCTCTCGAATACACGGTTCTCCCATTGTTTCATTCAAATTTTTCTGGTGCTCTTTTATTTGCCACGACTCCGGTCTCGTCCGGTGGTCATCCTTGACTGATTTTGTATTGTTATTCTCATTCAGGAATATCACTTTTCTGTCATAATACTTAAACGGATTGTTTTGGTCATCATTCCATTGGTTGTATGTAACATTTTCCTTATCACCTCCAGTGATGATGGGATGTTCAACAATCGGGGTGCTTGATGACACACTGTCTCTGGGTGACAGTAATTCATCTAACCTAGCTTTCTCTTTTGTTATTTTGAGACGCTGTTGCTCGAGGAATTCACGCATTTCACTTAATTCGTCCATTGCTATATAATTTTGAAGTACTACTCAAAAAATTATTTTCCGAAATAGTTTCAGAAGGCCAATTGAAAAGTATTTTTTCAGCATTAGGTCAATCTGTTTTTATATTTGGTGGTAATGAATTTACCCACAAGGCACTGAATTTATATTTATAATAATTTATTTATTAGCTTATTAATCAACTTATGTAAAATATTTATTATTTTTAATTTAGTTCTATAACAAAAATTTTAAATAAATAACAAAATAATTTACAACCAAGAACGATCTAAACAATATGAAGTCAAAACAAAACTGAAATTAATTATATTAAGCGGTCTAGCGGAATTTGGAAATGTCAAAAAAATACTGCAACGGTAAATTAAAGTACTTTTATAACCGCATTTTTGGTACAAATATTTCATTTGAGCGGTTATTTTTGTAGCAAGTATTCAAACCGAATTGATATTGAAAAATTATTTAAATTTAATTGTAGCCGTTACAGAAAATGTAAAAATCTTCGTTTTTTTAGTTCAGAAAAATTTTACGACCAATTATACAAACAATATAAACTGTTAGAATCCTTATTGGTGTGTTATTTATTAATTAAATTATAAACATTTATTTTATTTTATTTTATTTAAAGTTCAAAATTTTACAGTTTGCATTTAAATATTAAAAACATGAGTAATAATGTTTTATTAAGCTGATTTAAATAAATTGTTAAGGCAAAGCCTTACATCATACATGACTTTAAAAATCGATTATTCCTCTTAAAAATGTTATTCAGATTTTCTTGATTATTAATTCCAAAAATTAAATAAACCGACACTTCTTTACAAGTAAATAATACTTGTACAACGGAGATTCCAATAGTTATAAGAAATCTATTTTACAGACGTGTTTCCCTGAGATTTTTGTAGAATCGCTACAAAATATTTATTCTCGCAGCACTCGTTTTTATTTCCTATTTTAATGTATAGATTCTTTAGTTAAAAATAAACAATACTCACTGTGTATGTTATAATAGAGTAATAATATATAATTTAAGAAAAAAAATCCATGCTTTAAATTTGTTGACAAAAACAAACATTCAAAATTTAACCTTGACATTGAAATTTAATCATGATTGACGATTGTAACGTTCGTCGCTTCAGTCTTTCTCCACGGACATGTCTACATAATATTTCCAAAACCAACCAAAAGCCACAGCAGTTAGATTTACACCAAAATAGAAGATGTTTTTAAAATTGCGTACTTCAAGATCTAATACACAATTAACTAGTGGGGCATTATAAAAAGTAGGCCAACCTTCATTTACATTTTAAATATACAAAATTGCATTTTTACACATCTGCGTAAATAAATTATAAGTGTTACCTAAATGGTTTTTGATTGTCATCGTAACTATTATATATTGATGCTAAGCGACAATTTATGAACACAAACAAATGACACTCTAAAAAATTAAATGTATTCCAGCGGAAAATTGACCATCAACTGCCTGCGTTAGCCGATTAGTCATCTTTAAGCGCGGAAGCTGTTAATCGAATGTTGTGGTTTCTTTTTAATTTGAATAATTAGGTATATCGTTCAGGAAAAATGGAAACACCGACTGTTGGTAAAATAATATTAATAAATCATGAGAAGACGCAATTTGGTCGCTGCATTTAAATAGGACTTTCGTCTCATCAAAATATCAGTCGGTGATTTTATTTTAAAATGTGAGTAAATGTAAATAAAATTGAAAGGCCAGAAAAAATTGTTTTGATCACACATTCAAACGATTTTTAACGTGTGAATGTAAACAATCGAATTTAAAAATGAAAACGCGGAACACATTATTATTATTATTATTATTTGGATTTTCAAACAAACAATCCAAATATTTTGAGCCCACTTCAGTAAGTTAGAGGACGTTGGCATGTTTGTGCATGTGACATAAGTCTGTAATTAATATTCACAATTAATTTGTTTAAGAATTCATTATTATTCATATGGTTTGTGTCCGTCGTTCATTCAATATTTGTCAAATTGAGCGCAGTGCAACAGGTATTTTTAGATATGCGGTTAATGTAAGTAATTAAAAGTGCGATTGAATATTTTGCAAATTTGAAGAATTGAGTGCATTAATGATACATTTAATGCATTAATAGTGTTCTTGTTTCTATGAAATGTCACTCGTTGCATCCGTCTTTGTGACAAAATCATAAATCTTTCAGTACTGACTTTTTATATTTTGCGCAACTGGAAATGCATCACGCTAAAATTTAAATATAAAATATGTTTGTTGTAGTTCATGCAGGCATGAGACATTCGAGATTGAAATAGATCTCATGACGTTGTTCATTCAATGTAGGTTTTAATACGATGAAAAAACTCTTACAACATTTATTATTTGCGTTTGACACTGCATTTTATATTGGGAAACCCGGTAAAAGTTAATTTTTTCATAAAGAAATTTGTGGTCTTAGAATTTTTATAATTACGTATTTGCATATTCATATTAATATTTAACGGTCGTTTTAAAAATAAAACTAGGAAAACCCCGTGTGAAATCTCGTTCTGTATCATTTAAGTTTGTGCTTCACAACATACCCAAATTCGGTACAAATCCGTCAAGACGTTTCGAAGATACACTCTTGGAAATATAGTTCATGGCGCAAAAATTTCAGAAATAACATAGGACTGGCATAAATTATTTTATTTTAAATATTAAAAGTTATGGAAAACTGTAATTCTAGAGAATTAACCCAAAGCAATTTAAGCAAGTTCATTGGATAAATAAAATTGTTATTATCTGGCCATTCTAGAGTATGGTTCAGGGGTTCATCCACTTGTCACAAAAACGACAAGTAACCGTTATAAAATAATCAAATAGATAATCAATAGATGAAATATTTATTTTAACAAAAAAAAATTAGACAAATTAACCCAAAAGGATTATAAATTTTAAAATATTTTTTCCCGCCCATTAAAGTCAGCTGTTCAACTGTCAATATATAAAATTTATTGGAAGTTTTTACGTCTAAACCAATAAATCAAACTTAATTAAAGTAACGGAACCCACACATCAAAATATTTACAATACATAATAAATAAAATAGTATTAAACGCTGGATCAGGAATTTTAATTATAACTTTCGTTTTCTTTCATCTTAATTATCTTTAAAAGTGAGAACGTACTCTCTACAGTACCGCGCGTCCAGATTATTTGATACGCTGTTTATATAAAACAAAAAAAATCTTAAGTACTGTTTACTGAACGGCAAATACTCGCGTCGCGTCAGCGCATAATCAAGCATACGCGTCGCGCGAAGTTTCGCGAGTATTGTCGTTGAGTAATCGCGATTCGCGATTAATAAGCGTTTCATATAAAAGATAACAGTAAGTTGACAAGCTTAGCCAGTCAGACTCAGCAGTTTAGCGCCACCATCCCAAGAGTTCGAAGCAATACAAGTGGCAATCATTTGTGCGTGAGTTGTGCCGCGTGGTTGTTGCTAGTTCAGTGTAAATATTGGGATATTTAATTTGAAACATTCTGTTGAATTGTGCTATTAACTGTTTTAATTTTTAATGAAAATATTTTTTTAATTTAAATTAGTTTTTGTATGTGAGAAACATTTGTTTTAAATTTAATCATTAATAAATGTAATTTAATATGATAAGTTTTCTTTAAGAAAAAGATACACTCTTGTATTTAAAGAAAGTGCAAAAACTTACTAAAGTGGGAAAATAATATATTACAAGTGAATTAAAAATATATTGTTAAAATCGTAGTGATATTCTGTTAAATATTCATTTTATAAACGGACGATATTTTTAACGGTTAGTGGTAATATAGTTAGTATTTTTATTTACATGTTAAATTTAATTTTAATTTTTTTAATTTAATTTAGATTAAGGTTTTGTAATGCTTTAAAACAAATATAAATCATTGAATAGAAGTATTTTATTCGTAGTTGTAACAGTTTTTTTGACGTCAATTTGTTTTTAATAAATATTTATTATTTATTCAATTATTATATAATAATTAATAATACATATTAACATTCATGAAAAATTGTGCTGTATATTGTGTTTTCGTTGTTTATATACATTATACTCATTCAAGTCTTATCTTGGTACTCTTAAATTAATTTACAAGTGTTTAATGAACATGATTTGAACATGATGTATAAAATTGTGGGTGTTCAACTTGTAAGAGCATTGTACATACTTAAGTAATCCAAGATAAGACGTTCTAATAAGTTTAAAAAAATTTAAGATAATTTTGTTCTTGTACTGTTTTTACTGATTAATTGTTTTATCTGAAAATTCGTTATTTTCAAAACTTTACGACGCATTAATGCACTTCCACTTTTCGAAAAAAAAATGCACTAATAATGTAATCAATCGTCATAGTTCAAATTTAATATTAACTTCTTGATTATACAGAATTCACATACATTTTTTCTTTTCTTAAAATCCCAAACATTCTCATTAAAATCTTAGGATTAAACTTTGTTTTGATGACAAAAATCTTTATTAACAATTTTTCGTATTTTATGTAAACAAAATTTCCGGTTTTACTATATAGTACAAATTACTCACTAATCACATTTTAATGTTATCGTTCTTCAAATTGTAAACATAATATTATGTGTCCCAAAAATCTGAGTCAGAGAGTTCGTAATCACAATCAATGACTGGAATCTATAAGCTTGAAGCATCTTCAGTTTACGCACAATGTAAAAACCAGTTACATATAATATATTATACGCTTGTCTTTAGGAGGACATCTTTAAACTAATTAACATACATTCTATGAATTGCATTAAAAACAAATAAACAAAACCGCTTCGAGACGGTTATTCACATTTTGCGTTTCTCAATAAACACGGCCACGCCGACATTATGAATCACAGCAATTCCCAAATTGACGCCACAGTCTGTAAGGTATCTGCTATTTTTTATATCACAGTACACGGACGCACTTAATTGATCAGCTATTAACTTAGTGAAGTATCGCTTTATACAAGTCCCAAATTGCACTGTGTGAAATTTCAGTGCTGAATTAAATAAACGCGGCCAGTTAGGGTACTTTACGCGATGTCTTTAATGCAATGCATTTTTTTCTTTTTTTAATTTAATACATATGTACAAAAATCCCCTTACCGTATTTATTGTAACTTAAACAGTTGTTTTTTTGTTTAATTCGTGTTTTTACTGAAGATGGTGTTAATTGGAATTGTCTCTTTGTGTTGTGACTGACTGACTGCGTGATGCTGCGTTGATTTTGTTATTTCCTGATGGTTTGCAGAAACGTGTTTAAATGAGTTTTTTTTTGTGACATTTTACAAGTCGCATCCTATATTTTTCCGCTTCCTTGAATGGTGAACCACTGTAGAGTGACTTGCAAAATTTAAGAGACCACAACCGTCAAAACGTGTATTTCTTTACCCATAATTTTGATTTCAATTCTACTATCGTGAAGTCTACAAAAATTTTAATTTTCTATAGATGATATTTGGGCAAAACCCTTGGTCATTAAAACTTAAAGACGCAGATCAAAGTCATTGTGAAGAATTTTTACATATCATGTTTTTTATAGGATATTTCCTTCGTACATCTCAATAGAAAAGGTTCTTTTCAAATTAAGATTATTTATGAGCTAAATGATAATCTGCATATAATTAAATGACATGTAAAATAAAATTGAATGTGTGATTAAAATTTGAGTATTTATTGATAAAATTCGACTTTGGAAAAGATCTGAAAATTATAACAAATAGAATCATTAATTTAAACAATTAAATTTTTATTTTTACAAGCTATCTACATGTATAAAAGATTAAGATTAGTTCTTATTTAAAATTGTATAGACATAATTTTCATGTAAAAAACCCACACACTTCAGAACTTTTTGATTTAAAAATTGCAAATCATGCTTTGTCCATATCATTGTGCAATGGTCGATGAATTGCTTAAGATAGTACAACGATATTTGAATGATACACCGCAAACAATAAACTGACTTAGCCTTGGCACAGTCAATGTTTTTCTTGCGTCTTTAAATCATATTATACAATTTTGTTAAAATCGCAGGTAGCCCAATTCAGAATGTATAATGTTTATAATAGTCAAATTTTAACAAACAATTAAAGAGTGTAATAAACAAGAAGATATAATTTTTATTGTGGACCAATACGACAGTAAAATATAAATTGGTGACAATTATTGGATTTCTTGGTAATATTAATAAACAGTTAAAAAATGTAATAAACAAGAAGATATAATTTTTATTGTGGACCAATACGACAGTAAAATATAAATTGGTGATAATTATTGGATTTCTTGGTAATATTAATAAAAAATCGTTTTATAAAAATATTGTTTCGTATCTTTATAAGTAGCACTTCAGTGATGAACTGATAATTTTTAATGCATAATTAGATAGCAATAACGGAAATGATTGTGTAACATTAATATTACGATTAAATCAGTTAATAGTGTATACGTGTTATGGAGAAAGTGGAATTTTCCACCGACAATTAATGTCTTTTATGCGATTGACGTGTAATTAGAATCACTGAAAGCACTCTTCATCTTCATAATTAATTGCAGATAAAGCATTGAAATTTTATACTTAATACATCCTAAACTTTGAAACATCAAAAGCAAACATAAAGCCGCTCAAACATTGGCCTTCCATTCCATTCCAAAAAGTGTGCAATTTTTTTTTACAATTTTTATAGTTGCATCCGTTATCTCTCTCTTTTTTTGTCGTATAACTTAATGCATAAAACAATATGAGATTTCCGCGGGAAGCTTTAAATTTAAATTTAATACACCAACAAAAATGCGGTGTGACTGGTGCACGCAATTTTAAATTCCAATCCTGTCCAGATATTGTGGATGGCGTCAGGATTTTGAGCCAATGTGAGCTGTAATTAATTAATGAAGGGTTCCTGCTGTGAAGGTCGATTGATTAATTGGCACGATTTGTTTACATAAACGTTTATACATTAATATTATGTTTGTTGGATCTTGAGCAATTTGTTTTAAATTGGAACGGATTGAGTTTATTTTATTATTGCATTTTTAGTTTTATTTTAAATTAATGAATTACTTTTATGGTTTCCTTCAGATTGATCTGCAGCTTGATTCATTATAAAAGTGAAAATCAAATGTTAAGATGTCGCAAAAGTCTTTAACTCAAGGTGATTTACAGATGTTTGCAGTTTTTGCAATTATTTCATGTATCCTGTCGACGAGTTCTGCTTCTCTTTTGAGATTTGGTGAGTTATTATTTTTTTCATTTAATTAATTAGTTCAAGTTAAATTTTTTTCGTCCATTAATCCAATCGTAGTAAATATTTAAATTACTTTATTTTGGCACAGATACACAAATAATTGTACCTTAAAGATGCAGTCAAAATATTTACTCATTATTTGTGATCATATCTAAAATTTGTAAACTGCTTGTTGAAACCATATGGTGTATTTCACACATGATAAAGGTGTTAAAAATCACATACACGACACGTGACTGACACCACAGTTCACGCAATACATAATTGAAGTCAAGTCACATTTAATCATATCGTCAGGCATCATTGCCACATATCGAATATATGCTCACGTTCGCTTTCAACAAAGCTTGTAAACATTTTAACTTTTAAGCCCATACGAGTAATACACAAAAACACAATAAAACAAAACAAAATTAAACTCACACTTCTTGCAATTCTCTCGCCAATTTTTTATTTTTTGTAAGCTTTTGTATCCACAAAAAAATGACGTCAAATTTGTTTAAAAAAATTGTGTACATTAAACAACGTTTTTATTATGAATCTTGTTTATAAAAGTAAAAAGAAGCTCACACTGAATAGCATAAAATACACTGAGCATTTATAAGACACATGGAGTAAGACCTCAAAAGCAAATTGGCCAAAAACAAATAAACTTATTCAAGTACAAAGTAAAAGAGTGAAAATGTTGAGTATTGTCGATGGTGTACCGGTTTGCCGCATATTGCATATTACAAATATGTACATTGTACCATGCTCGTACATATACGCATGAAAGACGAGTGTGAAATGGTCAGGTATGATGTAATTGCACATAAAACGATGGAATTTAACTCAACAAAAGTAAATCTATATACGAAATGCCAATAACCCTCAACTATAAGTGCATCACGATGTTAATCTAGACCACAACTGAAAGCAGCATCCATGGTGCAAGCTGCTTTCTGCAACCGTAAAAATGAGACGCGGTGTGTGCTAGGATGAATGAAAATATTTAAAAGGAAACATTTAATTGATGCCTATAAAAGCACTTCCAGTTTTTCCTGTTTACAGATTTTTTAAAGTTAAATTGTGGAAACATGTCGGGCAATTTTTTAGCAGATGATACATTGCTTGATTTTCTGGTTTAATTAACAATCTTTATTACCGGAATTAGTGAATTTTAAACAGCTGATTACAACAATGTTCAATATTTTATTAATTTTATTAAATTATTCAGTTTTGATGGGTTTAATCGCAGCGTTAATTAACAATGATTAATTTAATTGACATATTGGTATCAATTTATAAGTGAAAATGTTTATTCAATAATTGTTAAGGCTCGTATATTGAGTCTTGTCATTGAAATAAATTAGGTGGGGTGTTTAAAGGCGGATTTTTTTCAATACTGATTAACGCATTTCCCAACTGCACTCGTAATTCGAATAGTGTTTGAAAATTGCATTTTAAGCTATTAAGTACTTGATTTAAGACTTGTTTACATAATATATGGAATTTGATAATTCCTTAAGCGTCGCGTCGCGTTATCGAAACTTCGATTAAGTCGATCAAATTCTTGTGCAATGCATTTTTAAATCAATTTAATATGAACAGTGAACACATTTCGCATTGGATAACGGGTAGTAACGCCAATGGCTTTAAATGAGTAAGTCTAAGCCACTTTAATAAATGCCATTAAATAAAATTTAAAATATAATCCACGTCATTTAAGATGATTAAAATAAAACGATCGTGAAAGGAACAGAGTGTCAATCTGAGTTCAATAAATTTAAAATTATTTAATTTAAATTAATTACTTAAATTTTTTAATTCTTTGATGCAATATAATTGAATCTGTTTGAAGTTGAAAAGAAAGATGACTTAAAACTCAATTATGAAACACACGAGTACTTAAAGAAACCATTGGTAATCATTTAAATTGTGTTTTTGAACTCTTCTTCACATTCCAACCTCTGACATCATTGCAAATTAATGATGGTAAATTCACAAAGATTTTTTTTTTTTTGCATAAAGATCAGAATTATTATTCTTTGATTTAATTTAAGCATAATGCATATTTAAGACCAATTAATTTTGCATTCTAAATCGATTTAACAATCGTCTGTTAAAAATTAAAATCATTAAAGTAATTTTCTATCCATCGAATGTATCAATAATTAATCTGCCACCTCATCCTAAGATCTCTAGTGTTCACATCTGAGTTACCACAAAATACTCAACAGTATAAATTAATTGCAATTAGCATTTGATTCCAGTTTCGTCCTTCAACATATAGTTATTACGTATATAATTAGTTATTATGTATGGGAAAATGTGCAAGTTTGTTACGGTCGACTAAACAATGAGCACAGTAAAATGATTGATATTGCATTTTTGATTTATGAATCTCTTACATATAACACATGTTATATTAATTATTTTATTTTATATGCGGATATGTAGCATACAATAGACAATTCATAAGTGCAGATGGTGAGAATGGTCTCCAAAACTTTCAAATAAAATATATGCATAAAATATTTCTTAAATACAAAACGATTGTTTATAATTCATAAATTGTTTTATTCTTGACAAAAATGAAATTAAATGCATACAAATTCTGGTGATCTTAACCTTGACTGACGCATACGCAATTCTTGCACACAAAATTCATAAATGGTTCAATGTCAAATTATTGTGCAAGAAAAGGCACTGGGTTTTAACGTTCAAGCACGGCTGTTCAAGTGTCCGGGAATTCACAAGAACCTACCTTAATTTTATATAGCGCACATCATTTCATTTTCTACCTTGTCAATTCTGTGTTTCATCCTCTGTGTCCGGCTTCATGAGCTTTTTACGTTTTATTGGCCCGTTAATGTTAATGTCTTAGCGCTTTTGAGTTACATCATCACGCTGGTAATTTAATTAATGATCGAAATGATAATTTTTGTGTTCTCAAATTTTTCTCTTGATAGTCTTAAATGATCGTTAAGTAATATGAAGAGCGAGGTTTATAATTAATGAAGCCAAGGTCATTCTGTAACAATTACGAATTGAAAGTCTTGATAGTTCTTTTTACATCCGGTTCTGCGTTCTAAATTCTTATACATCATGAAAACATTAACATAATTATTAGTTCTCGCTATTAATATTACTTATTCTAGAGAAAACGTTTCAACTGATATTATGAATTTAAAGCTAAAAATGTTTAGATCAAAAATTGCTTATTTCCTTTCAATATAACGGAATATATTTTAGAATATTATTTAATAACTGTTAAAGCTTTTAAACTATAAAACATCAAGGCTTTATGTTGATTGTTAAATGATAACTTATCACCAAATGTTGTAATAAAATGAATGAGAATTATGTACTTGTAAATAATTGACTATATACAAAGTTATGTAATTATGTTTATAACAATGGATGAGCATTTAAACGCAAGGTTTTACTGTGGTTTTTTGTGCATGAGTTAAAACCAGCAGGCAGCAAGTGTAAACCAAATTTAATTGACAATACGGGCTATAGTTAATCCATAAATCTTGTTGAAACATATTGGAACTACATACATTTCTTTAAAACAAAATTTTTAAATTAAGTGAATTGGCATCACAAAATCAAAAGCTAATAAAGTAACATTTAATATCCCTTTTACTAGTTAATAATTATCATAAAAAGAGAAAAAGTAAATAAACAAATTTTCAAAACAACAGAAATGATTAACTTAAATTATAGTGCATTGAAATGTTAAATATAATACCAGGGTACGCGCTTAAAACTTAAATTAGTATTTTTGTTAGTCAAAATGGTGTTGCAATTCACGATCTCACGCTCTTAACTATATACAGTATTATAAACCAATCATTAAACCATTGGAAAATACCGTAGAGTTAACATTTAATAGCAAATTAAATACAAATGATTTCGATGCAAGAGTGGCAATTCTGCAGCCATCATGAGGCTGCAACCTTGGTATGAAGATGATTCTTTGATAAATCATTGTGATCCGTTTATTGGATTGCATTTTTTATTGTTACTTTAATTGGATGTGTTTGGCAGCTTGGTAATTGGAAGCCAATTGCCAATTATCATTGTCGGCAACAAAAAGATCTTTATTTCAGTTGTCTCTTTTACCGCAGTCAATTCAATAGAAGCTTTTAATGATCCTAATGGATGCAAATAACGTAATTTATGACTTAATTGTTGCCCCTTTTAGAAGGCATGTGTCATGTATGAATAGGATTTTCCAAATTTGTGAAACATATCCATGGACATCTTGTGATATTTGTCTTCATTTTTCTTGCGTAACATCTTTAAATATGAATTAATTATTTAAAAAAGTAAATGCTTAATAATTAACTTAACTGTACAATTTTTCCAGAACAAAAATGCAACACAACAATAGACGAAACATACGTTATAAAAGCAGTCGGAGATAGTTGGACAACACCCTCTAATCCATGCGAACACCACGTTTGTGAGAAGACCTCATCTGTACACGGCGTTGTAAAAACATTTCAAGAATACTGCCTTCTAACCTGTAATAATGTAAGTTCATTTACTTAAAATCGTGATATGTCTTTATCTAGTCACATTAATTATTACAATCCAAATCAACAATGTCCCACGTACTTACTAATTGTTTCAATGCCAATTTTATCTCATCATTTTGTAGGAGTTTGAATTGATAAGGAAATCAGGTGAATGCTGTGGAGAGTGTGTTCAGCGTAAATGTAAACATAACGATGTGCTACACGATATAGGCACCACGTGGCGCAGCGATGACTCCTGCACGATTTTTGAGTGTGCTGAAAAGAACGGCGAAGCAACATTGGTGGATTATAAAAAGTCATGCCCCTCACTTCCAGCATACTGCCCAGCCCACAAAATCATTACACAAAATTGTTGTCAATTTTGTCAAGGTGATGAAGAAGGTAATTTGTTTGCGGCTTTATAATTTGATTTAAAAATTCTTATTTGTTTGTTTGATTCATTAAAGGTGATAAAAAAAACCGTGATTCAGTTACACCAGACGATATCTCCCAATACGACACATACCTAACACATCCATGTAAACGAGATTGCGATGCCAGTCCCGAATCCATGACGTGTCAATACAAATTCACAATCGAATGGTACGAGACGTTGAGTAAGGCGTGCTACGATTGTCCAACCAATAAAACTGACTGCGATCGTCCCCATTGCATCTCAGCGGATGGCATCAGACGAAGCGTTTTAATTGTGAACCGAATGATGCCTGGTCCTGCGATTGAGGTGTGTGAAAATGATTTGATTGTGGTGGATGTGAACAACCATTTAATGGGTGAGAGCACCACATTGCATTGGCATGGATTACATCAAAAGGAGAATCCATTTATGGACGGTGTACCACAGCTGTCACAATGTCCCATTGCACCATTTACCTCATTTCGGTATCAATTCAAAGCCGACAATCCGGGCACACAGTTCTGGCACTCCCACATCGGCATGCAGCGCGGTGATGGAACTTTTGGTGCACTCATAATACGTTCAGCCAATGACAGGCACAAGCGCTTATACGATTATGATGAGCACTTACTGATAATTCAGGATTGGATGCACAAGACTGGAACAGAAATATTTGCATCCCATCATCATTCGATTGGGGATAACAAACCGATTGGTATTTTGGTTAATGGAAAAGGACGATATTATCCGCTTGTTGTTGGGCCAGATCAGGTGACATCAACTACACTTGCACCAACATTTATTGAAGTGGAAGACATGGAAGCCACAACCGTTGCTTCGGATTCACCTACGACGCAGTGGGCGACTGCGCCTGACACGGAACTTCATCAAGGAGATGATAATAAACCACATAGAATTGGTGCAGATGAATTGGAGAATGCCAGTGAAGCATTTAAAAATGAACTTGTAAATGAGAACCCAAAATATTCCGTGACATTAAATCGCAAAGCTCGGGATGTTCTTCCTACAGAAACAGACATCAGTATTCCATTGGCTGAGTTTCACGTTAAACAAGGATTTAAATATCTGATACGGTCAATTAATGCTGAATTCTTAAATTGCCCAGTCGAGATTTCCGTTGATGATCACAACTTAACAGTAATATCATCAGATGGCTACAATATTGAACCCGTTGAGGTTTCTACCATAGTGACATATGCTGGTGAGCGTTTTGATTTCATCATTAATGCAAATCAACCAATTGGTGTCTACTGGATGCGAATCAAAGGATTGATGGATTGTGGTGAACGTTTCACACAAGCGCATCAAGTTGCAATTGTACGATATGAAGGGGCAGATCCAAATGAAGAACCAACCGAAATTCCTAGTTGGAGTTATGTTAGAGATGGCTTGCAAATGAATGCTTTAAATAAGGGAACAGGATTCGATGACTTCATCTCAATCGCTGAATTGACAAATAGTGAAGCTGATGACCCCAGACTATTAACAGAAACTACAGATTTTAAGTTTTACGTGTACTATGACTTCTACGCTAAAAATAATCCACACTTTCATGTCCCAGACCTTTATGGGTTCCATCAAGTGCAGAACACCTCAAACAGATTGTTCACACCGCAGCTTAATCACATTACAATGAAAATGCCATCATTTCCATTGATGATGAATACAGATCTAATCGATGACTCTCAGTTCTGTAATGCATCGTCGTTGGCCGCAAAGGGTGTCGATTGTCAATCACAATTTTGTGAATGTCCACATGTGCTGCAAGTGCCGTTAAATGCTACCGTAGAAATGATCCTCATTGATGAGGGTTTTACATTTGATGCGAATCATCCGTTTCATTTGCATGGTCATGCCTATCGTGTTGTTGCAATGGAACGCCTTGCCTCAGAAATCAGTATGAGTGCTGTTAAGGAGATGGACGAGGCTGGACTTATTCAAAGGAGATTAAAGGGTGCACCAATTAAGGATACGGTAACAATACCAGATGGCGGTTACACAATTATTCGATTTGTTGCTGATAATCCTGGATATTGGCTGTTTCATTGTCATATAGAGTTTCATGCAGAAATTGGAATGGCATTGGTTTTTAAAATTGGCGAACACTCAGAGATGAAGAGGCCGCCAAAAGACTTTCCCACATGTTCAAATTATATGCCCAACATTGGAATGGGATATGCAGAGACAGCAGGAGCGACAGGAATGGCAGTTAAGCCAATCCTTCTGATTTGTTCAATTATTTTTGTGCTACGACGATTGCTATAAGGACGCGTTTTTATTTTAATGTTAAGACTGTAACGTGATGCTATTTGTAAGATTTTTTAATTAAATATATAAATATTTATGAGGTTTATTTAACACATAAATATAAAACTTTTGTTTTAAATTTAAATTAATTTGCATTTAATTATTTAGATCATTTTATTTATTTAAAAAAGTTGAAAAAGAAGAATAGAAAAGGCAATAATCAAAAGCGCTTAATTCAATTATTGAATGAGCGCAACACTGGAATTTTGGAGGACAATCGCCGACCACCACCAGCCATCATCTTACGCATTTCAACCGCATTCCTTGGTGTGTTCTCATCATTAGCACCATTATCAGTGGAGCTTTCCAAATTAAGGCCAGCAATTTTGTGCGACGCCATTTTGATAACATCATCCACAACATCCTTTATTTGATGACTGTTCTTCTTTGAAGCGCTCTCGACTGATTTGTTTTGAGCATGAGCTGAAGTCTTATTGGCCACACAACCTAGTGGTGTACGTGTGCCCACAACAAGTGCCTGACTGCGTTTTGGCGTAATGCATAAGACACCAGCATTTTCTGCATCCTCAAAAATCACTTTTTGTTTCTTTAAATTGCGAAGCGCAACTTTGCGCGTGGATTCATTGACGACAATTTTTGCTGATTCCTCTTCATTGGCTGATGGCAATATAATTGGAGTACGATTGATCTCAACGGTAGGTGAGCGTGGATCAATTTCAGTCTCTGGTGTTTCATTTTGCTCAGTGGAGCTTTCAATGATTTCAGACTCAGTCTTTTTGCACTCAACCTCATCGAAATTAGTTTCCAAATAAGTTTTGGCGGTTTCGGTGGCTGCAGTGGTATTTGCATTATTTACAGTTGACACAGCCTCATCAAAAGTGTCTGACGACACTTCAACATACTCAACAGAAGGATAGTCCTCAGACATTGACGCGACTGAAGCAGCAACATCGTGGTCGGATGCCAATGACAAAGGTGTGCGTGGAATAATGTTACTCGGGGAGCGCGGATCCAACAAGTTGTATGGCATATTGTGAATAATACGATCACGTAAAACTTTGCATGGCGAAATGAATTCTACGGACGCATTCAATTGGTCGCGTAAGTTTTTCATTTTGGTTATGCGTGTTTTTGGAGACAATGCAATCTAGTTAATTTTCAAAATTATAACGTTATTGTTTGAAAATTATACATGTGTATGAATTATAAAAGAAAAAAAGCAATTGAATGAATAAATGTACCTCCATTGGTGTGCGAAAAATGCCTGGTGATCGTGGATCAAATGGTTGCTCTGCTTGTGCGTCGTCCGACTGAAGGGTAAGGGGTTGTGGCGTCGAAAACACATCTGCACTTTTAACTTTCAATTTCTCCGGGGTCTTTGCTAGTTTTTCAGTGTGCTCACATTTGCTTTCAATGGAACCCATTTTTTAAGAGATTTTATTTTTAGTTGCAAGTTCTATAACAGTTTATTTTATTTTACAAAGTTTAATGATATGTGCAACACTTTCAGCAGCTGATAATTTAAATAAAACAGAAACTTTTTGAATGCAAAAGACTGAAGTTGGCAACAGTTTATTTTGTACCGGTTTTTCAAATCGTATATATATATATATATTTATATATATGTCAGAATTAAATGTCAAATATGTAATTTTGTATATAGAATATTTGGTACAACAATTATGCTTGTAAACTGAAAACAATGAAATTATATTTAACTTAAACACACATTTTGCAGCCAATCGCATAAATATATTTACTCGGACTTTGGGATTTAAAAAATAATATTTTATTGGTTTTAAAAAATGGAAATATTATGAATTTTAAATAGTTTTTATTTCAAAATTGGAACAATTCAAATGCTTTACGGTTTGAATCTACTACAACATTTTTCTTGGCGCAAAAATTTAAAACGTGTAAATAGGTATAGGTATAAAACATATGGAAAATGTATATTTCATTCACTTAAATTTTTGTCCACAAAATATTGAGATTTGCGCAGTGCGCACACGGCACACCGCACACTATTCCTAATCAGTAACACAATTGAATTAATACGCTGCATTTATTGCATTTCCACTTAATAGAAAATCCGAATTCAATTTATTCCTTTCAAAGATTTGAACGCATTTTAATTTGCAAGCACCGAAATTCAATAATAAGTTTATAATAATCAATTGATTATTAGAGCCTAGGTAATAAAGTTCAGCTTAATAATGCCGCCAAAACGTAAACTTGCTGCATCTGATTCTGCTGCAAAGGTAACTATAAAAAGTCCGAGATTTATTAAAGGTGTGAAACTAAAAACCACGTGGGATTTTTTATTTTATTTTAAAAAGGTAGCCTCACCATCAAAAAAGACGAAAGAGATCTCAAATGTAGAAGTACCAAAAAAATCCACAAAAAAGGTCATTCCGAAGAAATACCCACCAGCAAGTAGAGCTTCTACTAGAACCACAAAAAATGGAACATCAAATAATTCACCTGATGCAAAATCTCCAATGGTAAAAACAGCAAAAACAGTGAAGTCACCAACAGTTAAAGCAGTCTCTACCAAGAAGACATCACCTAAGAATCCGGACAAAAAGATTGTCGAAAAACTATCAAAATCACTATCTGGTGAAGCCGAAAATGTGGCACCCCAAACTGTACGGGTGTATGTTGAAGCATGCAAGTCATGCCACACCTACAATAAACGGGCCAATGAACTGTTTGCAAATCTCACTAACTCGTTGCCGGACAAAAAATGTGAGTTGATTATCAACAGTGGTGGGAAGCCACGAAGCGGAGCATTTGAAATTGACGTGTCAAAGGAGGGCTCCGATGAGAAGATTAATGTTTGGACTGCACTCAAGAAGGGGCCACCACGGCGTTTAAAGTTTCCAGAGATTGATGCCATTTTGCCTGATATCACGAAGGCATTGGAATAAGGCAGTTGGATGGTTAATGAATATTATTTTTTATGTACGTGTAAATTATAATCATTCCAATTTAACCATTCTATTTTCAGGACAATTATTATTTCATTATCAACTTTATACTTAGTAAATTTGTTTAATAAATTTTAATTCAATTTTTCAATTATTATTACAATTATTGTTTGATTTTTTAATGTTTTAAGTAACAAAAAATTGGCGCCAAATATTTATCAGCTGTTATTTGTTTAAAGGAAACCTAAAAAATAACTGTTATTGTTTTTATTAAAGGTAAAGGCTTGATATGAGAAAGTTTATTAAATCACAAAGAGGTTTGGGTTAGTCCAGTTAGCATTTTTCATTTGAATAGACAAGCTTAATAAATAAGATGGAACTTTTTCTTGGACAATATCAATTAATTTAATTGATGGCTTAAATCGTCCCTATAGTCCTGTATCGTTTAAAAATAGTGCTTGTATTATATAGTTAAAACAAAAAGAAGTTACGCTTTAGAGTAGTTTTTATCTCCTTGACAAAAGCATTGAGAAATATGCCGGATTTCGTTGAGACGGTTGTAAACGAATGCAGCAATGCAGAATTTCGTAAGATGTTTGGGATGAAAAGGATAACAGCGTCGCGTTTAATTGGTAATAACGGTTTAAAACTAAATATACCTTTATATCTGTGTATTGTAACTGAAATGATAACCATCTTTTAGATGAATACTGCATATCCAACCAATCAGCGGATGATGTTGCAGCTCACAAAGAAATGCTTACATTCCTATACTTCATGAAGCACACAATACCACTCCAGGAGTTGGCAAAAAAGTTCGGCATATCTAAAACATTAGTAAAGACCGTGGTAGACAAAGTGGCAACATGGCTATGCAGTGAATCCCACAAATACATCCAATGGATTCATCCTCATGATATTCCACGACAGTTGGCCCGTATACGATACATTTGCGATCTGCCACTAACGATCGCTGCTATGGGTGTTCTGAATTTTCCAATAAAACCACCACGGCGTGATAACCAAAACTACTTCAATCGCCAAGGGTATTACAGTGTTCAACTGCAAGTGGTTGTAGATGGTTTTAATCGAATTGTGGACGTTAGTGATGAACCGGGATCAATGTATGAGCAAATAGTACTGGCGCGTTCTGAACTGTGTCGCAAGGCAACCGAAAATCGAGACGCGATGTTTCCCAATGGAACAATTATGTTGTCCAACCGATGCGACTATGAACTGAAGAGGCCATGGCTAATGTGTCCAGTAAGAGATTATGAAAGACACTGTCCTATGTACCAAGAATATAACAATCTCCTCTATTTTACAACCGAAATGATACAGAGAGTATTTGATGATATGACAGGACGTTTGGAGCGCCTAAATGATCTGCAAGAGGTGCCAAATGTTGAGATGTCGCGCAAAGTTGCAATTTGCGGTTGCATATTGCACAACATATGTTTGATGTTGGATGATGATAAGCGGGAGCGTGATGAGACAGACAAAAGAATTGTGCCAGTAATAAAAACATATCGTGATTTGGACTTCGGAAATGCATTAGAAAAAGAAGGTGGGATAGTTGGAAAGTTTCGACGACCGAAATTCATTAAGGTTTACATTGAAGCATGCAGTTCCAATAAGGTGTACACGGAGAAAGCACTTCGGTTATTTGAAATGCTTAAAATGTTGGTCTATGAACGGAGATTCTTACTTCTATTTAATAAGTTAAGACGTCGTCCGAGGCGAGGAGCATTTGAAGTGCATATTTGCGCAGAAGAATCCACCGAAATGATTCTGCTGTGGAGTGCACTTAAGAAAGGACCTCCACTTAAAGATAAGTTCCCAAATTTAACAGTTTTGTTACCAACGGTCGCTAAAGTTTTGGGACCAAGAGGGATACGCTATCATAGGACATTAAATAAAATTATTGAATAGTGATTTTAATAATATAATATTAAATATTATGCATTAAAGTATTGTACAAAAGTAATAAAACGTAATATAACAAAAATACTTTTTGGTGAATATCTTCATAATTGGCAGACTCCCTCATTAAATCGTTTATGCAACTTTTCGTAGAATTTTTCTGAATCGTATGACTTATTCCACACAACAAAATCTCTTACTAAGTCAGCAGTACATCTTGCTTGTCTCACATAATCATTCCATCCGTTTTTCTGCATTGATTTGCTCATTCTTGGATATTGTAGCTTATCGCCGCAATTGTATGCCTTGCCAGTAGCTATGCGCTTCCAATCTCTATTTGCTGTAGCATTGCAAACAAAACATTCAAATCCATCAATGATATTGTCGCTTCCAAATGGCTTCTCCACCATTACATCCACTAACCGGCGATTTGCAATCGGCTCAAATACACGATACTTGTGATCCAAATATTTATTGTACTCCACATCGTTCGTGTTCAACATTTTAATGTGCTCCGCTAACTCAGCAGGACTACCAAAATTTTTGATCAACACAACAGATCGATTGTTAGGTAACCACATTTCGACATTGGGAGCCCCAAAATAAATGGGCACCGTACCAAGCACAAGAGGGCGCCATAATTTCTCCGTAATATAATCTGAGCACACGCCATTCTCATAGGCAATCACAAACTTGTAGCGCGCAATGAATCGATAAAACTCCTCCGATTCAATGGTGGACAAATAGTCTTTGGACAAGCTGACTGGCAGTTCCCGATTATTCAAACAAGCACCATATGAATCGATGTCAATATGCTGCATCAACTCCGAGACGTATTCATCTCGTCCCGACATTGTGTCGCAAATACTTTGAATAAATAAAACTGGTGCCAATTTGAGCGTTTTCTGCAAACGTGACTTTTCACCGACTGCCACCAGATATTTGCGTCCCCTCAATTCATTCATGGACTTGAGATGATGCAGTGTTATCGGAAAATCACTCTCATGACTGATTGTTGATGTAATGTTAAAAATACTCATGGCACTGTCGTACAGCAGATATGGCATATTCTTCGGAGATTCTTCATGGAATAGAGCCCACGGAATGTTGAAGTTCCGTGGAAGCGGTAGATCCGTGTGGTTTATGTTGGAGGCATAGAATAGAAGCGCGTGTAGGCCAGTGCTATGAATTTGTGTGCGGTCCCCGGTAAATGTACATTTGGCGGTCCCGCACTGTTTCGTATACTCCATTTTTCCAATAAATGGAGTCCACCATATTATGAGATTCGTGTTCTCCTCGGTGTTATGCTAGAATTAAATAAATCTTTGTTTAATAACAATATGGGAGTATGTACTTATAAAGAAACTGGAATTACCTCAATAATAATTAGTTTGTTTCTAAGAAACCAAATTGCAGAAGTTGAGATGGTGGCAAGGATTATGAAGATGATAAAGAGGCATCGGATTGAAGCATACCTCATTTTGTTACACATAATATTATTATAAACATACTAATGTAATTTCAATCACCATTATGATTCAAATGCATCTCGCCGGATGTCGCAAGATTCCTTCCTTTGATAAGGATGAATTTAACTAGAATCCGAACGAGTCATTTGTAGAAAATAAAATTTTGTTTTTATTTTTGACAAAACTCCAGTCAATATATAATATATGCTCTCTGGACTGTCTGGAATGAGCGCTGTTTTTGTTTAACAAGTGTACCAACCAATTTATTTAAAATAATTTTTTAACAGTCGATCTGAAATTTCTTGATATGTTTGAGTCTGCCTTAAAGATATTTAAGAATCGTATGTGATTTTATAATTTAATGCAACAACGTGAAAATCACATATTTTTTCTATTGACTCATTTGAGAAATACTTAAATAATTTTTTTTTAAATTTGAAGAACTAACTTAATATTGCTGTGCCATAATTTTAAAAAATTCGTAAGTGTCATGAATTTTGATCGTAATTTAAAACACTATAATCACACTTAAATATAATTTATAAGATTTTAAATTTATAAAGTACACGATATGAAATACTGCGAAAATGCAAACTACCAACATACAAAAAATATTTTAATCGATCGACTTTCATTTACATTATACATATATCCAATTAGACACGAGAAATTTGACATATTACAATTTTCAAGTTCATGTATTTCAAAATTTCATGGAAAATTTAATTTTCCACCAAAAAATTTTGCAAGTCCACCGATTTGTTCAATAACAACATAATTCCAAAATCCAAATAAAACACAATGAGCGACGATTACCTGAGTAAACCGCTTTCATTTGGTTCAGGTAAAAATAGTTAAAATTCTCCCTTTAATTATGATGTAACAAAATTTACTGACCGATCTAACCTCAAAATCCCCAATTAAAATAAAATCGTTTGTTTAATATCAAAATTTGTAACGTCAACTTTATTTTAGCTGCTCCATCACAAAATACTTCATCCCAATCTAGTATCGCCACATCACAAACTGCCAAAAGTCTTTCGCCATACCTCAACTATGACGCACGATTTTTACAGCAAACACAACCCGAGTACATCTTTCCGGAAGGTGCCTCCAAACAACGCGGACGCTTTGAGCTGGCCTTCTCCCAAATCGGCTCATCGGTAATGATTGGGGCTGGCATTGGCGGTGCAGCCGGCTTTTACAATGGCATGAAATCAACTACACTTGCAAATCAAACAGGAAAATTGAGACGAACCCAGTAAGTGCATCGAATGCAAATATCTCGTGTTAATTGTAATAAAAGCTCACTCTAAACATTATCATCATTTGCAGGCTACTGAATCATGTTATGAAACAAGGATCGGCAACTGCCAACACATTGGGTGTTTTCGCTGTAATGTACTCTGGATTTGGTGTACTGCTGCAATGGGCACGCGGAGAAGACGACGAAATCAACACCGTTTTGGCTGGAACAGCAACCGGACTGTTGTATAAATCGTCGGCTGGATTAAAAAAGTGTGCACTTGGGGGTGCCGTCGGTCTGGGACTTTCTGGAATTTACTGCCTATTCATGTTGTCACAAAGCGATCGAAATAAATATCAACTTGGATCGTATGCATAGAAGAAGCGGAAGAAGATCAACAGTGTCGGTCCAAAAGCAGTTGACATTGTGTTTGGAATTATGTAGATGGTTAGAAATTCCGGTATATGTGCGCGAGTGACTCTTTCTGTTGAACGTATGTGTCTGTTTTACTTATGTTAAGTTATAGTTTTTACCAAAATGTCGCTGATAATGTGCGATAATATCGGGAGAAATGATGCCCAATTAGAACCTGTTCATATTGTTTTTTATTATTTAAAATGACTGCTTCTAATTGAAGCATCAGTTTACGTGGTTCGTTTTTATTTAAAAATTAAATAAATGAATTATGATGAAATTGGAAAGAATATTGTTTTTTTACTGTAAAAAATGCGTTTTGTTTATTAAATCTTTAAATTCGATATCTTAATTTTGTTAAGCACGATTCCAGTGTTAAATTATTTGCGGACCTCTTTAAATGCAACTAAAGATTTTACTCTGAATTTATTGAGAATAGAAAGGCAGATGCTTTAGTTCACTTAACACGTATGCAGCTTCCTAGAAAACAAATAAAATATTTTGTAAGATATTATAAATGCGTTAATGTGTGGATATTGTACCTTTCTTGCCAACGAATTTTTTTCGGTCCTAAATCCTTCAAGAGTTAATCTCAAATTTGAACACCATATAGTTTGAAGAGAGCAACAGCTGTATCTTCCCAGGAGACGTAACAACATGCAAGTTCGAAGACTAAAAATAGTTGTATCAAGTAAAAAACAATCGAAATATTTTTAAGCTTTTAAAACAAACCGTAGTAACGAATCCTTATGCTTCAACAACACTGTTAAATCCACATCAGCATGAAAGACAATACTTTCAACAATTTCAGCATTTTCCGGCAATTGCCTTAAGGCACAACAAAGCAACGCCAAAATATGTTGAGCCAATTTAACGTTAGCTTCATTGGATGAAACTAAATTTAAAGTATTAAACATTGTAGGTATCTACATGACGTAATAATAATTACAAATGCAAATAATTACCATTAGTAATAAAATTAATGAGCAACGAGTTAGCGCCCAAAATAACAATTGCATCACAAAACTGCAACAGGAAGATGTCATTGACATGAGCCAAATAATTGACAAGTTGATAGAGAGCACACAACGTTTGCACTTGTTCCAATGATAAGTCCTTCATCTGTTTGTAGCACACATTTAACACTGAACTATTCGTTGGACTTGGAGTGTCTGCGCTTTTTTCTGTATTCGAAACCGTGCACAGTAGTTTGGAAGCATACACAAGATTTGGCACAAGTTTTACTTCAATGAACACACTCTTGATATCGTCGAGAAGAGACGGTGGCCCACCCAGGACAAAGGGCAGGCTCAAAAGCTTAGACACATTCTCCAGTACTTTGCAACTTGCTTGCTTATTTCGAAGGGGAGCAACAATTATGCTGACCTAAAATTTATGCTATTTAAAATATTCTTGCTGCCTAAAAATGTATTAAAAAACATACCAAATTTTGCTGTTTGAATGAATCTAATTCACCATCCAAAATTTCACGCTGAGACCGCTTAAGAAATGCCAACCACTCCTCATTTTCAATGGGAGGGCTTTGTGCTGCATCACCTGAATTCCATTCAGGTATTATCAAAGGTAAATTATTTTCTTTTCTATAAAAAAAAATTAAATAATAAAATCATGGACATGGTACAAGATATTTTAACATTACTTCGATTTAGAATTATTTGCAGCATCTGATTGAGCATCGACAGATACTACTGCATTCTTCGTCTTTTCAGTATTCACAGCAACTTTGTCTTCAATTAGAGTGTCTTGTTCTCCTGTTTTTCGATTAGCATCATTTTCAAATGCTTGACTTAAACGAACAGAGAAATTGTCCAAATTTTGACTCAGCTTACGTTTTTCCAGTTCCTTTCCACGCTGTTTTGCGCCTGATTTATTCAACATTGATTTCTTGGTGTCTATAACTTTTGGAATAGCTCCCAAATTTGCAACCACTTCAATAGAAGGAAAATTGTCATACAATCGATTAACAATTAAATTTGGATTACCAGCCACATGAAATTGACCGTCAATTGCTGCAAAATTATCTTTAATATGGAAAAAAATAATTCTTGAAAACAAAATTTGATTTGTAAATCCACAATTTAAAAAAAGATACCTTCACTGGCTGTAACATCGACTGATTCTGGTCCAGTTATATTCTCAACATCACTGTGCATAACCGCACATGTGCTGTTTGGAGAGGAACTGCCATGTGACACTGCAATTGGTGGACGTGTTTCTCTGCTCACTGAATTCCCACGACTAAAAATTGTTTCAAATATAAATCAGTCTATTATTCAATTAAAATGTAAGTACAAAATTCACCCAAGAGGTCTCTGCCCAGCTTCTAATGCAATTTCGGTTTGTTTGATCTTTTCTCGTGTTTGTGAGGCGGACAGTGGATGTGTAAAAGGAGAGGCTGGAATGTTTTCACTCAAAATGTTTATGTGACCTTTTACAAAGGCATGTTCCAATATGGACGGCCATGATAGGCGCTGTTCCGGATCCTTTTCAAGTAGTCCCTTTAAAAAAAAAATTAGGACTTACAAATTTCAGTATCAAAAACATAAGCACTTACTTGTAGAAAAAGAATACAATTGTTGGTCAAAAAGCTTGGCCACTTAACCTCCTTGTTTCGTATCAATCGTAACAAATGCAAAATGGATGTGGTACAAAATGGAGGTTCTCCAGCTAAAAGTTCATAGACAATGCATCCCAAAGACCACAAATCAGCACGATGGTCGTACGGTTTTTCGGACATCAATTCTGGCGCCATATATAATGGGGTTCCCTTAAATAAGCAACGAAAATAAATATTTAAACACCTATCATGTGTAACTACACTTTGAATACCTTAATTGAAGTCAACACGTGTGTTCCCATTGTCATGTTTCTGGCCAATCCAAAATCGCAAAGCTTTACATTTTCCTGTCTATCTAGCAGAATATTCTGCGGTTTTAAGTCTCGGTGTAAAATTCGATGTGAGTGCAGATAATACAAGGCGGACAGCAAATCAAATGTAAACTTCTGGGCACGTGTCTCATTCACAGAACCCTCGTGTATCAAGAGGCGATGTAAATCAGTTTCAGCACATTCCGTCACCACCACAATTTCCGAGGCTGTCTCAAATGTTTCAATAAGATGAATAATATTTGGATGACAGAGGTTTCGTTGAATATCACATTCCTTTCGTAGGCTAGTCACTTCCTTTGATGAGCGACCTCTCTAAAATGAAGATATGCTTTTGTGTAATAAAATGAATTTTAATTGCATTTCAATTAAATTTTACCTTTCCAATAATTTTAAGTGCAACAGTTTCATTTGTAGCTATTTCTCGTCCCTTGTAAACTCGGCCAAAAGATCCTTCCCCAATAAGACGAAAAATTGCGTACTTTTCCATTTCAAATATTGTTCAGTTTTAATTTTAGTGATTAGCCCATTATGTGTTCATGAATTTTACAATTAATGTTTTAATTTGCGATTTGTTGTCATCTGCACGTATCAACAATTATTTTGGTTTGTGTTCTTTTTCTTATGCCGATGCGGCTTAATGATGACTTTTTTGTGTAGGTTATATACATAATTCTAATGACATGGTGTTTTATTTTCATATATCCAGCTATAATGATGAGTATTTCCCTAGATACAATGAAATTTTTTTGTTGAAAATTCGTTTATAATAAACCAGACGCAAAGAGATGAACAGATAATCATCAAGTCTTAGGGAGGAGCATCCTCCTTTCAATTTTTGGAGCAAGAGAAGAACTTCGATGTTACGAAGGTACAATCACGAACTTTACCAGAAGCAGGATATAGTCATCTTCATCGCCTTGACCATGTACAAATAATGGATGACAACAGGTGCGTGTTTGAAGGAAATCAAGCGGGGTCACGCAAAGCAGCAAGACGAGAGGACGATGGAGGGATGCCATTCTCGAAGAAATAAGATCCCATGGAGTACACAATTTGCGCTCGTTGCCGTTGGCGGGGAATGGGTCACACTTGTTGAAGGAGACAAAGACCGGCAGGCAGTTGTGCCGTCAATTAAAATGAAGAAACTATTTTGAAATGGAAAATGGATGTAAAAAACAAGCGGACCCGGAAAACCTTTATCCTTAACCTTGTTGCACTGGGACTGACCCACGGATAGTTAGCAAAAAATATAGTCAGTACAAATCCGATGGCTCCATCCAATCAACGTATTTTTACTTAATTGAAAGGCAATGAGTGAAATGTATTCACGGTGATCCTCATACGCACATTTAAAAAAAAACATATTATTTAATCTGATTTAAGAAATATCAGTTTTTAGTCTCCCCAGAAAATTTTGACAAAGTAGACAAAAATTATTTATTTTCTTATTTTTAATGGAAAAGCCTTGCGATCAAAAATAATAATTACAAAATCATATTGTTAATTGACATTGTGTTATAATAAAAATTTTAACATGAAATTTATTTTTTTTTATTGCAGTTTGTGATATCATTATAATTTAACAATATTAAAATTAAAAATGTTGCAAATTTCCGCCAAAATTTATATTTACAATAAAAATTACCTTGACGACCATAAAACAATAACAATAAATTATATTGATTGACATTATTCACCTGCAAATGTAAGAAATCTAACATATGGCAACAATGCGCACTCTCACCTGAGTCATTCCATTAAAAAGTGCGTTTCCCGTAGCCCGTTGCCCGCGTATATAGCATGGGAAATCAACAAATATGTTGCTATAGTTGTATTGTAGCATGTGTGGGAATTGGAATTCGAGTTTGTGCATCGCGATATTGTTTATCTTATGAATTTATGTAAAGTGCCATGCGCAAGAGGGAGACAATAGGCAGGTGGTATGGCGATCGTTTGGTATTAATTTGAAATGCTTCTCCAACTGGAAGCGTCACGTATCATAACAAAAGTAGAAACCGACCGCGAGTGTTGCATATTGTTAAGTGGTTTAGATTAAAGTTGGGCGTCGTTTTTTGTGAATTAACTTTGAAATCATTTGTAATGAATTAAATTGAAAGTTATCATAATAAACATTATCGTAATCTAAGTGTAGTGATTAATTATCACATGTGAAAAAGAATAATAATGTCTCAATACAGTTCAGAGCGTTTGCTGTCTATATTCTATCCAGTAATAATTGGGTGTGCCTTTGTGACAAGCGTCACATCAGCAGTTGCATGGAATCACTGGAAATATGTGCTAGACACGTGCGTTTATGATTACTTCAGTAATTGTGGTTGCATCTTGAATGGAAAATCGACACCAACATCATTTCAAGGTGGGCATGTTGGTTACTGCCACTGGGCGGTGTATGGAATGATTGTGCCTATTTTAGTGGCGCTCGTTTTTGGGGCATACCATGTAGCTAGAGTGTGCATGGGACGCGGAAAATCAAACTCTGGACAAACTGTAATGCATCAAAGGTTTGTAGATTTTTTTTATATCGTTTTATTATTTATTTATTTGCAATACAATTTAATTACACAGATCAGGCGACATTATGGTCATGACAACACATTCGGAAATAAGCCAAGAAGACGATACTGTTTCACCGTATTACTGGATGCCAGCTGCCGTTTGTTCTTGCATCATGTTCATCTACGCGCTGGTGCATATCTCAATATTCACCAATGGGTTCTTGGGGTCTTGCAATCAGTATCGCATCGAATTGATCAAATACATGCATGCATCTGGAAATATGGTGGAGGCAATCCAGGGTCGACTTTCGTGTTCCAGCGTGTACGATTTCATGGACTTTTTGCATCCTGATGTTTCGTTTGATCGAAGACGAGAAGGTAGAATTAATACAGCGGCTTGTTTAGTTCTTGCACTTATTGCCGGATGGACAATGGTCATTTTGTGGATGACCACAATGATTATAAATATTAAACAATGGCGTCACAGTCGCACATACAGACAATAGACAAATTTTGAAAATAATTTGTGTTGTATTTTAGACCAAAATGTACAAATTACATTTATTTTTCTACAATGCCATTTAAGCACGAACAACTTTTAAAATTCGCATCACATTCTATAAATTTTTAATAAAAAATTTATAATTTAAAAAAATATATTTACGCGCTTAATTGATTTTTTATTCTTTAAAACGAATTCATTATTTTATAACAATTTCGTTTTTATTGTTTTTACAGGACGACACACCATGAAGAATTCTTCTACCTTGGGTATTGTAGATTTTTTCCTTGAAATTTTATTTGTTACAATTAAGAAGACTTGTTGCTAGATATGATGTATTTGCAAAATATGGAGGGGTTGCAACATAATGCCTAAAAGACCTTGAAATTTTATGATTTCCAACTATTTTTATTGAAGATATATAAAAAAGTCAAATTGGAATTATAGTTATGGATGTGAGGCTATTAAAATCGTTAAAACCGTTTTAGAGATTTCAGGCATAATTTATTTTGTTTCTCACATTTTTATTCGATGATAATTTTACAGTTGGTATGCCTGTTAGCATTTTGGTTCCAGCACGCCACTGGTATCAAAAACTGTCACTGTCAAAAATACAATTTTTTCATTACAAAGCCGCAGCATTGAAATTTGAATCTGCAATTGCAGAACTTCATATATTCAAAATATTCAGCGTAGAAGAATCTCATCTGCTTCGATAAATACCATTTAAATCGGGATACATTCAATTAAAGTGTTTCAATTAAGTCACCCAACCTCGTAGAACCAAAAATCAGCCATGTCAATCGCAATGGACTTAGAATTAAAACGGGTAGGTGTAATAGTCACTCCCACAGTGACCACCCCTTTTAAGGTTAAAATTCCCAATATCAAATTATACTTTTTCCTCTTGCAGGCATTTACCGAGATGCAGGTGAATAAATTGGAGACAACGAAAAAAATCAAGATGATTGACAGTCAAGTAGGATCACTCAAGACATCTAAACAAAAATACGAGATTACTGAAAAGGAAGTCGGTATTTTAACACCGGAGACGAGGTATGTATTTGTAATTATGTTTAAAAACGAGAGGTTAAAATATGGAAAAAAATATTAATATGTCGTCTTAATTTCAGAGTATTCCAAACAGTTGGTCGCATGTTTGTGCTGTCCTCGATTCCCGAAGTAAAAACCGGTCTACTATCAAAGCAGGAGAAATGTGACAACATTGTTTCTCAGCTGGAAGAGAAAAAGCTGTTCTTGGAGAAGAATCTTAAAGAACAAGAGGCAAATTTAAGGGAGCTTGTGCAACACAAAAAAGGCGACACAAAATGATTTAACTGTGACGCTCCCCTTCTAAATTAATGTACGCATTTTATTTATAATTTCCAATAAATTCATCTAAATTGAAATTGGCATACGAGGTAAAACTATTGCCCAAATTCCGTTCATGCTGTGGTGTAAATGCACATTGTTTGAGGCTCATGTGGGTAGTTGCCCAGCTGTCTACAACTTTACCAGAGCACAAGATCACTTTGGCGTCTGTCTTTTTCAGCTTGTTTACAATTATGGACATTTTTTGAATGCACTCTTCAGCCAGGAATGGTGGATCAATGATAATCACATCAAAATGTTGTTTCCAATCATCTAGGTAGTTGGGATCTGATGCATTTTTGTAGTCGAAGAACACAAAATCTGAGCCGTGCTTTGTAAATCGTTCATCGAATTCAAATATTTTAACTAAAAAAAATTGAAATTGTTTGTTTATATTTTGTAGCAATGGATTGTAACAATTGAAACTACCATTATCATGAATTTTTTTAACGGACTCGTATAGCGACGGACATGACAACAATCCGATGCATGCAGTTTTTTTTATGTCGGTAACAATTTGTTGGCAAACATTTGCTAGAATATTCTTGGTCTCTTGATTGTACCAAAATTGACTAAGTTGCTGAAATGGATTATGTATAGTTAATTTGGTTACACGAAATAATGTAATACTATGTTACCCAATTCTCTTCAACATCACCACTATCTGTACCGCCTTCGGCCTCCAAACGTTCACGATCTTCTTTTTCCTTAAGAAATTGTCGTAATATGTTTAAAGTGTCTTGTGGTAACGAAATGTCATCGTCAATCTCCACCGTTGCTTCCATTGTGAGTTTTTCAGACAATTATTAATTTTTAATTAAAATAATCCGTTGTAGTTTATGTATTTGAATTTAATATTTACAAATGAGCTTGCTTAATTTTTAGGTTATTTTTCGATTTTTGAGGTTAGAATGATTCATATGCCAATTTCCAGTGTAATTCTTTTTAGAGGTTGGTGGAACTGATGCGTTATTTCAAAAAAACACAATCATTCATTGAAATGTCATTGTAGTTTGTACACGTGTACGAGTATGCGTAAATAATTGTAAAATTGCAATTGTCATACATGATACTGATACATTAACTTGGACTCTAGTGGTAAAAATTAATTTCGTGTTCGTTTATTAAGTTTTTACTCTTTAGTGAGTCTTTACTATTAAATTTAATATTCATTTATAGTTGGACACGTCCTGAGTAGGGAACCTGATTTTGTTTTGGTAAATTGAAATTAATTATAGTTTTATTTTCGGTTTACAGTGATTTCTTAATTTTTGTAAAGGTTAAATTGTTTTTGGGGTGTAATTAAATGTTACAATTTAGAAAGTTTTGTCTCTTCACCATACAAGTTGAGCGCTTAATTCAATTATGTAGCTGAAACTTCGTTTGGTGTACAATTGCTTCTTAATACATTATTTATTTAAAGACAATTGACAAAACCCCATTTTAATAATCGACTTACAATCCTGTTTGTGCCTGATGTATCCTTGAATTGTAGTGTTTATTGTTGTTGTAAGGTTTATTGATTAATTGACTTCAATCAAATATTAATCAAATTTCATTTTTTGTGGGTGAATGTAATGTGGCTCTTGGGATGTCTGTCTATACGCGCGTAGTTATCATGCATTTGCTTAAGTGTCGCAATATATTCAATGACAGCATTTTTGTGAAAGTGCATAATTGTTTTATGTTACGTCTTTATTTTATCCGAGTGTATCATTTCCGTGTAGCTCTACGTATTTATATCGCTTTGTGTTTTATGTTTTTATAAATCCAAGCAATCTGATCATGTATACTGAAATGTGCTGCATAATTGTGTACTTAAACTAGACAAGGTTTCTGAACCGTTTTTTTTTTAAATAACAAAATTATTTAATAAAATGAATTTTAATTTACATTATAATAATGTATCTAATTTAATTAAACAAATAAGTGCTTTTTTATTCATGAATAATTTTTAAGTGTTTAAAATAAAAAAATACTTGCATTTTTAATGAAAATTTGATTAACCGGTTCACCGTCCCTTGAATTTGTGTATTTCCCTTTAGTATTTTAATATTTTCCTTATTGTTATGTTGGCAGCACCTGTTGACAAAAAATGACGTGCCAAAATTCATCAAAATGTACCAAAAAACACATACCATTCATTTTCAAGAGTTTTTCCTGGTTCTTTTCACGTGTTTCTTAATAATTAAAGTAAAAGATAAGATATAATTTTGATTTTGATTTAAGAATAAAATTGCGAAATACATTTAAACAAATTAAACTTATAAAAGGTATACTTAATTGTGGTTTTAATTGAAGAAAATAGAAATAGACAAATTAATTTTTTTTTAAATTGCACAAAAACTAAAAAATGTGTTTATTTTTAGCAATTGAAAATACCTGACCATTAAAATGACGGAAGCAGATAATCAAAATACAACCGATGAGCAGCCTCAAAGTACGCCCGGAGTTGGCAATCTCATTGAACATGCCAAAAAAAATAAGATTGAAACAGCAATGTGGGCATCCAGAGTACTCACCATTGTGTTTGCCGTCAGCTACCTGATACCCATATTTTCGTAAGTTAAAAATTAATTTAAAAAACCACGTCATTATTTACCCAAATTAATTAATTTTCATTTTATTTTCAGGAATTCACAAAGCGCCTTTTACAAAGTGCTCATGGCCAATGCGGCTACCAGTGCACTACGATTGCATCAGCGACTTCCTCGTGTCTCTTTCACGAAGGCATTTTTTACTGAATTACTATTGGAAGACTCCTGTCACTATCTACTGTACTCTCTGATTTTCTTACATGCCAGTCCTATGATCTTTATTCTTGTTCCAGTTATTTTGTTTGCAGTATTACATGCAGCCAGTTACTCATTAACACTGTTAGACGTAAGTAAACGAAGATATCTTCATAATTAGAGCTTAACATTGTATTATGTGTGTGTGATGTTTTTAATTTATTTATTTTGTTTATTTTTTTCAGGCCATTGGTCAAAACTCATGGTGGGGTGCTCGTCTGCTCATTTCACTTGTGGAATTTCAAGCGCGAAATATTCTGCGATTTGCCGCCTTTGCTGAGATCATGTTGATGCCGTTGTGTGTTCTGTTTGCATTCATTGGTCGTGCCGGTTTCATGACACCATTTATATACTATCACTTTATTACATTACGCTATGGATCCAGACGGAATCCATACACCCGCAATATGTTCTTTGAGCTGCGTTTGTCCGTGATGTCAGTGGCTAACAATCCCAGTGTACCAGCCCTGCTAAGGAAAGTGCTGCTCAAGGCTGTTGAGTTTGTTTCTCGTTTGGCGCCACAAATGCAACCTGCACCTGCGCAATAATTAGTTGCATTTTTGTTGTTATTGGTAGTGTTTTTTTTTTTAAATTAGATACTTTTTTAATTTAATTAATTTTGTTTAACCTCATCAGTGGGTTTATTTTTACCATTAACCGCGAAATCAATATCATTTAAATTGTAATAAGAGAAACAATTTACAGTAAAATATGTTAGATAGTAATGATGACCGTAATTTGAGTGCACACTATTTCATATTTCAATGAAGTGGCTATTAGTTGGAAGAGCGTGTGGTTGATCCAAAAATCCTAATTGTAATTCACGAATGTTTTGATGAAATGCTAAACTATGAAACTATTGCTGCTGGCGTCCGATTGATTTGTTAGAAATTTATTTCAATTGCGGTTATAGTTTATTTAAAAAAAAAACAATTGTAATACACATTGGTGGTTAGGTAAAATACATTAAATTTTAATGTTCCATTCTTATCTTTGGTGATTATATTTATGAGTTCATATCTGTCTGTTTGTTTTGTTTATTATCAACTGCATTTATGTAAAAGTTAATAATTAATTGAAATTATTGAGTTGTTTCATAAATTTACATGAAAACGCAATCATAAGTAATAATTAAATATATTATAAAACTAAACCAATATAAACCTAAAGACACATTTCAATATTAATAAATGGTAAGAGTTGTGAGTTTTTTAAATATCTAAATGAATAAAATTTTATTTAATTGTAAAACAAAATATGCAGCCATTTCATTTTAATTGGATTTTGTTGAGGAATCAGAGCGAAGATTACACTTGTCTTGCATACTTTTTCCACATGCTCATTCGAATTACATAACACATTTATTTCGTGCAATTTCATTTAATTTGCACAGCCAATCTTTGAAATTGGAATTAATATAGATTCACCGCAGTTCTGATTTCTGCATCGACAAACATTTGCGATAAGATTTCACTTATTGCACGCAAGTTGTGTTTTGTTATTGGTAAAATATAGATTTACTAAAGTAAAAGTGGCTTGATAAATTCTAAGTATTATAATGGAAAACAGGTAAAAAGAATCATGGGCATGACATCACTTTGTTTTGAAATTTATATTTTTTTGTAGTACTTTTTGCTGAGAGCCGCATTTAAGCAAAAAGTGACAAAACTAGTTATTTAATATGATGGGCAATTACATAATATGCATTATTCAATTAGCTTTGATAATTTATGACTTGAGTCATAAACTGCAGTCTCAAACTTAACACATTAAAATAAACTAATTAGCGAGGGAGCGATATAACACTTTGAACTTCTCCACCAAAAGTATACTCTCCTTCAGAAGGCTAAGGAGGCACAAAAAACATGGTCAATCCAAGCGTTTAAAAATCCATTTCATTTGTACCATTTGAAATAAATAAAAAGAAAACTTTAATTTGGTTTAAAAAAATGTTAAATGTTAAAATAATAATGTCTCATAGATTAACATTAAAATGATATGAACAAAATAAATGTCTATCTAAAAATCGGAAAAAATATTCAAGTGTTAAAAATATGTAACGGTCATAAAATATTTTTGAGAATATAATTTCAAAACTAATCGACATCGTTTAGTCATCTGGGCATATATAAATTTTGCAATAGAAATATATATAATATACATTATTTTGAAGTCAATGAATGCGGGAGGGAGCTATTTTCAAACAATCGCATCAAGTTGTTGTGTCACGATTCAGCGATCCACTACATCGTCAGGATTTACATAAACAGGAGTTGTTTTCATACAAAACATAAAATTTCACAAAACTAAAAGTGTATTAAATAATAGTTTTTATTGTATTCAATATTGCTACTAAAAGTAAATAATTCACACAAAGATAAGCATCAAACACAAAGTACGGTCAAATAAGAAAATTGTTGATAAATGGCTGTAATAATAAGAAAAAATTAGGGCGGAACATAAACGGAACATTATCAGTTCGACGAGAGCCTAATCACAATATCAGTTCATACTTTTTCAATCATTTGGATTAATAAGCAACTCTATCATCCACAATTCAGCTGATCAATTAGTGAGACAGATTTTCATAACGAATATAAAAAAGTGTAAGAAAGTTTCAGTGTTTGTGTGAGTGTAAGTGACCTCGCCATCGAAAGTATTTGCCAACTCAAAACAATAATACACAAATAAAGTGTGAAAATATCGAAAATAATTCTCGATGACAAACACGACACAGTCTGCGTTGGAAAATTTTGAGTCACAATTGACGTGAGATTTGCTGCAGCCCGTTGATATCAGCAGCGAGCTTACAGACAAAGACAACGACGCTGCGGTGGGCACAACGATAGAGGCTAGCACTCAATTTGATTATGTTGACACAATTTTGAGTTTTGCTACGTATTTCGACTGGACTGTGGATCTTTTTGGTGGCATCATGGATCCTAAACAAATATCCTCGCTGGCAAAATTACTGCGTGACAATGGCGACAAAGTTCTGAATGCCGATTTTCGTTTGATGCTGTCAGGTAAAATTTTTAAAGATTAACACCCTTTTACGGGACACATGACCATAATTAACAAAAATTCTCAATTGTTGTTTTAGGTCCCTTATTACGCGCCCTAAATGACTCATTCAGTCTGATCATAGACCAAAACGAGATATGTAACCCACAAACGTTTCAAGTGGTGAAACCAAACTATTCTAAGTCAGACGTGTTTCGGGACTTGCAATTTGTCTATGATTTCGTACAGAAGACGCAACATCTCTGCATAACGCAGTTTCAAAATGATGAGCCATTCGATGGGCAGATTGATATTAGCAAATTTCGATCTCTACGAAAATTGGAGATACAAAAGGTGAGCAGTCAGCATATTGTTGGGATTGAACAGATGCGTGCCCATTTGCATGAGATTGTGTGCATACGCAGCATTAGCTGTGTCCAGGACATTATTTGCCACTGTGGCGGGGATAAAAGCAATGGGTTTATTTGGAATGAACTAAAGGTGGCTGATTTTTCGTTTAATGGCCTTGAGACGATAGACACGTCGTTGGAATTTGCGCCATGTTTGCAAAATATTAATTTGAGTCACAACAAAATTGTGAGTGTGGATGCCATTAAGTGGTTGCCCAACTTAAAGGTGCTTGATTTATCGTTTAATTGTTTGACGCGTGTCCCTACGTTTCACGTTGAGGCTGCAAGGAAATTAAAGCTTTTGAATCTGACGAATAACTTCATTGAGGACTTGTCGCCGTTATCCCGTTTGAATGCACTTTCTGAATTGGATTTGTCTGGGAATTGTTTGTTGGATCATGGCAGTTTGTTGCCATTGAGCACTTTAATTGCTCTTAGCTTTTTGAATTTAAAAGGCAATCCGTTGGCATGTCATCCCAAGCACAGATCTGCTGCCGTTAGATATCTGCATAAAAATACTGCTAGTGTCAAGGTTAGAAAATAATAAGCATTTAAAACTTGTTATAATATTTAAAGTTTAATTTCCTTTCAGTTTATTCTTGACTTTGAGCCACTGACAAAACAGGAAAAGACCCTAACTGGAAATTATCAGAGCTATTACTCAATTTTAACGTCACGTCTTTTTACAAGCAGTGGTTCAAGTGGTCAAACAACACCTTCCCGAAAAACTCAAGAAAATACCCCTTCTTCCAGTGTTGGGTCGGTAAAAAGTTTTCGATTTGATTCTGATGAAATGGCGACATCCACTCCTGGCCAGAGAAAAGTTCGTGTACGTCGTGCAATTATTGCAGACAATGAATCGTCAGTGCATGTGGATGCTGTTATGACAAAGTCTGTTGCAAGTTTGGAGGGCTGTAAAGACCATTTAGAAACGAAAAAACAAATCGAAGATTTACGCAAACAATTCGGTGATGATTGGCTGCAAAGTAAAGGTGCTACAATGGTTGAAAGTGTCATCGGCATTCAAACTGATCGTTCAGGACCCACTCCACAAGACACAATGGAGAAATTGTTACAAGAAGAGCAAATTATCGAACAACAGGTGCAATCAACAAATAATGCTACTATAGAACCAGTAGTTGAGAGTAATACATATGACAATAAACCACCAACGGAGGATTCGGTGACTGAGAAAACGGAAAATGAATTTACCACCGGTGTAGACCCCTCAGACACACCATTTTTGACTGCAGAGTCTGGTGATAACATTGCGACTACTACAACGGATGAAAATTCAACATCCAATATTTTGACAGATATTTACAAACAGTCTGCAGATGAACCTGAAATTTCCGATACTGAACCAAATGAGGCCACTTATTTGGTTTATGTTCAACCAAAGAACGATCAAATGTTTCTCATAATATCTGATGTAAGCATCAAGGAGAAGGATGTTTTGACTGGTAGGACACGCACCAAGTGGGGTATCAAAACGCTGGTCAGTTGTGATCGTATTCGAGGCGATAACTTGCGCATCAATTTTGATACGGTGAAGCGGGATAAAAAGGAGAGGATCTACGAAGTTATGGAGGGATTGTGTCCGCAAGTGGAATCGTTGTTGCGGGACATCTTATCTAAAAGACCTCTCTCCGAAATGAATCAAACCCTATATCGTTGTGCCAATTGTACGTTACATTTTAGTCGAGAGAATTCTTTCAAGAAACAACATATTGGTAAGTTGTTTGCAAAACTAAAGTTAAATGTTAAATTTAACGTTACAAATATTTTCATTTCAGATGTCTTTTGTCCGGAATGCAAAAGTAAATTTGTTATTGAGTTAGTGGAGCCGAAGCGTGCTCAATCCGTGGAGAAGAGTATTGTGACACCAGTCCAAGAAGCGGTCAAAAAAGCAGATGACTTGATTAAAAGTGGATCCCACAGCAGCATTGGTATGTATTTAATATTAGTTTTCTAACGGTGGCTGTGTAATTTAATTTATTTGATTTGCTATAATCACTTTTTTTCCTTAGAATAATTGCATGTAGTTTTTTATTTTTTATGAGTTTGTGAAAACTAGTTAAGAAATTTGTATTTTAAGTTAAAAATAATCGTACTAATTGCTTGCTAGCACCGTCTTTGGGAGCATGGATGAGGTCACCAATTAACAATCAATTAAGTAAGAATTAATTTATTGCCATAATTATTTGTTAATGTTTAAATGAAATTGAAATCGGTCGCTAATTCAATCGTAAAATGTAGCAACTAGACCAGAAATTTGGAGCTCAATAAATAGCAGCGTATCCTTATCTTATGCAGGTTGCAATATGCGTTTCATGTCTGGCTTTCGCCCGCTTTTCACTGAATTGTCATGTTGAAAGTTCTTATTATTTTTATCGTTAATAGGTAAAACAATTGAAAATGTTTCCTATCTTTTGTTAACATTGGATTCTACCGAAAGACCAAATTTAAACTTTACTGATGCGTTAATGTGGGAAAAGGTGTTTCTTTAGAATTTACTTTTTATGTATGTTATGTCTTTGTTTACGCGAATTTAAATAACCCGATCTCTTTCATTGAGTAAAAAGTGAAAACCATCATTATTTTCATCATATATTGTTTTTCTTTTTGAAATTTCATTATCAAAATGTTAATGATCACTTCATTTAATGGTTTCCTTCTGTTTTATTCATAATGTGTTGTCATGTTATTTTAAGATTTACTAATAAAAACAAGATATAGATACTCAAACTAAAATATTATTCCAAAACATTCCCAGGCTCAGCAGGTTCCATGAATGAATCCTCATCATGCTCAAAAATATCCCGCTCGGAGAGTTCACTAGACTCCAATCAGAGTGTGGCCGGAAGTACCAACACAAATCGTGATCGTGATAGTGACTTCATGAAGAATGGCGAAAGTGACATTGAAGTACTGAGCAACCCTAGCCAAAGCAGTATAGAGGTGCTAGACAGCCGCCACTCAAGTCGCAAGCACTCCGAAGAGCGACGCATGCTAACGTCATTAGAGCCCATTGCAGATGTTAGCGTCAATAATGATATGTCCCCATCGGATCTGTTGGATGCGGGATCACCAAAAAAGAAAAAATCAAGCAAAAAACATAAAACAGTGTTGTCAGGTGTTCACCTAACGGAAAGCAGTTCATCAGGTTCGGTGACAGACAGTGTGTGCACTGCTTACGAACAAACTCACAATGCGACCACTGCTGAAAGACGGAATAGTGATGAGAAAAAAGACTCTTCAGTAATTTCGTCAATGTTCAGTGGCCTCTTTAATTCAACTAATCTTTTGATGCGCTCCAAAGTTGAGACATCTCCGTCCAAATATAATTTTGATCAATTCAATTATTCTTACACCAACTTTGATGACGTGGATCATCGACTGAAGCTCTTTTTTTATCAGTCAATATTCGAAGATGCCAATGAGCACTTTAAATGGCTGGTCAAGGGAAGAATTTTTGATGAAAGTCAGGCTGATGCCAATGTCAATGGGTTTGATGGTATTTTAATGATGTCAACCACGAAGTACTATGTTTTACAGGTTATAGGTCCTGAAAGGTGGGTGCATTATTTCATTGTTTAATTAATTTTAAAATCAAAATTATTTATAATTTTTTGCAGTGAAACAATTTCAAAATGGCTGAAACGGTATATGTCCTGCACAATTGATCGTATTGAGAACGTGGGAATTCTTCCCTGGAAATTTGGTTTAACGTTTTCCATCAAAGGAGTTGGAGACGTTCATCTTGTGTTGCAAGATATTCTTAGAACGGATAGCCTTTTGCTGTATTTTACAAGTACATTTTTCAAAATTTTGGTTTAATGTAATCTGACTGAATTTTTATTTTTTTAAAGGCAACCCACTTCCAGACACATGCAATATAGAATACCAAATATCAGACTGTCTTCAGCAGAAACTGTTGAAGTTAACAGACAGTGTGCCCGTGATAATGTTTGCCATTCTGTCGTCCTGCGAGATTTCCTCCGACGACTCCATGCACAAGTGGCTAGCCATGGTTGTAACAGAGAAAACCTTATATTTATTAACACCGAGTTTGAAATGGTTATCAAAAAGTGCTGGTGTTGATCTTGTGGCTCTTAAAATTCAGCCTATGAGTAATTTGGTGCAGGCTGAGAAACAAAATAGTCGACTGTATGACATGAACTTTATGGATGATCAGAAAAATGAATGCGACCTGTGGAAATGTGCGTTTGAGACTGAGGCCAGCGCCGAAAGTACATTGTCAGCCATTGGACACTCGTGGGAGAAATTATTTGGGGTGCCTTTAGATTAGATCGTCATTTATTTTATAGTTTTTATTTATAAAGTCGCGAACTCTAAATATTTAGTTTTTATAATTATCAAACGAAATTGAGTGTTTATTTTTATGAATATATGTATTGTATGTGTAAATATTCAAGCAGACTTATTTGTTGTCCGATTTTACCAATCTTGTTTTCGGACGACAACGTTATAGCTAATATATAATAAAATGACTAATCAAATGTTATCAAATATTTAATTTTTGTTGTTTGTTTATTAAATGATCGGCATTTCAGATTAAAATAATTGATTTATTATTATTTTGTTCTGAAGCGGTTTTAATTTTTTTTAATTAAAAAAAAAGTTCCCTTAAACCTCCTTGGTTGTAATTTTTACAACCCATTCATTTTCTACAATGACGTCAGAGAATTTTATTATTTTTGATTGAATGCCAAACGGTTACTACGCATGCGTCGCCAAGGGTATCCTGCCATAGCAAAACAACAAATGTCAAAGGATGCACATAGCATATTAAAGCCTGTGACGCGACTTTTGTAGACGACATAATATTGCCTATAACGTGGGTGGGAAGACATTTTCTTCTAGAAAAATTAGTGAATTCTTTTTAAAATCATTGGGAAAGTTTCTGGCTGCATAAATTGTAAAAAGGGATACCAGTTACAGTAACAATGATAAAGCTATCATTTAGGCGCTTTTCATTTATACTATGTCTGCAGTTTCTGTTCCTTTTTGTCGACCTTGCTATCAACAGTTTTGCCTATTTAGCCAGAAGTGACAAAATATCTACTATTTTTGTGTTCTTGTAAGTGTCTAGTGTAATTTTTAAGATAACAAATTGAATTTTCCAGAATAATCAATTTGTCAATCCTGTTTCGTTTTGTAAAAACGTCTAAAACCAAGTGGAAAAAAAATAATTTAAAATTCATTTATATAGGGCACAAGACATCTGCCTAGTGCTAGCTTTCTCGACGTTCATCTTCAGCATGTACTCCACCTACGTTTATCAAGCCGGATTGGCAGAGTTCTTGTACCACAAATTTCGGTCGCCTCTCATTGTTCTAGCACTGTACTTTATATTATCAGTTTCTCATCATATATGGATTGTCGTGGACCATCACAAGGCGCCATTCTCATTTCAATGGTCAACAGCTTTAACAGGATTGTTCATTGTACAAAGATTGGGTAAGGATTTCATTTAAGGTACCAAATTTTTTTAAAATTTACGCTGTTTTCTCTGATATTTCAGTCTCCCCAGTTTATTACTACTTGTATAAAAGGTCTGCGCTCAAGATGTGTGATCCGAGATTTTACGATAATTTGGATTGGATGACGGAGCAGTTAGCTATAAAGTGAATGAATAAAACGACTACGTTTGCTATATGTGTAGTGCAAGATTCATTGAATAAAATATTTAGAGGAGTAATTTCAATTTCTTTAGATGCTATAGAAATCCTTAAACTGAATAAATTTGAACAGAAAAAATGTTGCATCAAAGATTTTGGCAGACACATTTTGTTTTGATTGAAGAAAATCACTAAAGCTCTTATAAAAAAAGCGTCAATCAGAATGGAGTTTTAAGCTCCTCTTCTTAAATCACTTTTAATCAAATCTCGAAAACTTCAATCACAAAACACTATTCACAAACTTAAAATCAAAATCAAAACAATCACAACTTCTTGACAAATGAAGACGAATTCTTTAACAAACTCGTTTCAGTTTATTTTTGTTAAATTAAAAATTAATGCCAAAAAATGCTCTCCCATTTATCGCTTTCCACCAACGCGTGGTGCAGCCTTTTGGGTGACCTTGGGCGCCTTTGTTTTCTGTGCACCCTTTGATTTAGCTGGGGCAGCGACGGCCTTCTTGGTTGCCTTCTGTGCCTTCTTCTGCTCCTTAGCGGCCTTGATGGCTTGTTCGCGTTGGGCCTTTCGCACCTCTGGCTTCATGTTACGCTTGGCCAAGATTTCGGTCAACGAAGCGCCGACAATAGCGCGCTGGAATTTTTGAGTGCGACGAGTACGCTTGCGTGTGGCCTCCTCCTCAATTCCCTTCTTGTGCTTGCGTCGGTACAACACGGTCCATGTTACCTTGCGTGGATTGCGCTTCATCCAGTAAGAGCGTTCGCATTTTTTGTCGAGGAAGGTGAAGGTCTAAAACAAAGTAGTGTTTTGTTGAGGTTAGGTTGAGTTGTCACTTTCATTTTTTTTTTATTGACCATTGTTATTAATAAGCATATTTTATTGTAAAAAGGATTCACTTTGAGCACAGGTAAGGCTAAAACCAAGTGTTTAAATAAAGCAAAAACACTAATTAAGTGAAAACTTACTTTTCCATCGATCTTGACCATTGTTTTCCCATGGCCAGGGTAGATTTTGTAACCACTGAATGAGCAGAGTCCGATCCTGAAAAAATCCAAAATTTCATATTTAAGACATTAATTAAACATCAAACTATTGAATTGCAAACAAATTAATTAGATTTAATTAAAGATGGTTTAGAAAATTTAAGAATTTTGCACAATTACGTACTTCATCTTGCCGTTGTTGTCACAAAAAAGAAAGAGAAGTTGGATGTATAGGAGAATGACGTTTATGACAGTATTTCGAATTCGAAAACCGGAAATGGAAAATATCGAAGATATATATGTAATTACCGGCGATACCAACTGCCTGGAACAAAACAAAAAAAGTTTTTCGAAAATGATAAAATTCAAAAAGTTTAAAAATTAAAATTTATTATATAAATTTTAAAAATATGTACTGCAATTGTTATCAGTGCCTTTGAAAATTATTGTTATTAAAATTCACAAATTTAAAAGCACTGTCGGAAAAGAGATTTTTTAGCGCGCGAACATAATTTAATCTGCTGCTGTTCAAAATGTCGATGATTTGAAACGTCACATTCAATCGATGATTTCGAGATTCTTGCAGTAAGCAAATAAAGTTCAATCACCGGCAAATATACGCGGCTGCTGCAAAGAATTCAATGTCACCTGCTGCACAGATTTAAGTGGTAAACCGAAGACTTAATCCTAAAGAGGACCCATTCCTTTCACCTCATCATTTTGGTGCCTTCTTATCAGAAGAAGATTCCAATCCAATAAAAATCTCACAAAGATGAAGTTTTCTACAGTGCTGTTTATTGTAAGTAAACCCATACAAAAGACAATGAAAAAAAAAAACACCCACACAACTGAGAATTAAACCTTAACATTTTTACCACACGCAGCTTCCATTCATCTTATCATTTAAATTACTTCTCGCCAAAACGAATAGTCGTGCTGTTAATGTGATAGAAGATGTAAATGATATGAAGGAGCTGAAAAAAGTGTTCCGCACAAAGAACAATGTCTTAGTGCTGTTTGTAAGCGGCCAGCGAGATGCACAGCCTCAAATCAAGGTGTTTCGAGAGGCCAGTGAAGCCATCAAAGGTCACGGCACAATGGTGCTGTTAGACTGCGGAAATAGTGAGGTGAAAAAGTTGTGCAAGAAATTAAAGGTTTCACCATCACCGTATTTGATGAAACACTACAAAGACGGAGATTTCCACAAGGATTTTGATCGGCAGGTGTCCGTGCCTAGCATATCTAATTTTATGAGAGACCCTACGGGAGATTTGCCATGGGATGAAGATCCAACTGGCGCCGATGTCTTGCATCTTTCGGATGCTGCAGTAATATAAATACATATTTTCGTTTCATTTAAGATGTTACTTTTTTTTTTTCGTCTACAGTCATTGCAGAAGCTTCTAAAAAAAGAATCCCGATCCATTATGGTTATGTTTTATGCTCCATGGTGTGGATTTTGCAAGCAAATGAAACCAGATTACTCCGAGGTAGCCAAAGAGCTACATAAGGATTATGTCATTGCCGCAATGGATGTTAATAAACCGGAGAATTCAATTGTTAGAAAGCAGTTCAATATCACAGGATTTCCTACAATTTTGTACTTCGAGTAAGTTTTTTTTTTAAACAACTTGGTGGTAAATAATAGTGCAATTTAATTTAAAAATTAACTCTTGCTGCAGAGATGGCAAGTTGCGCTTCCCATATGAGGGGGAAAACAACAAGGCCGCAATAATTTCATTTATGCAAAATCCCACACCACCACCATTGATTAAACCGAAAGAGTCCGACTGGGCAGCAGAAGCCAACTCTGAAATTGTACACTTGTCATCTGTAAGCTTTGATCCAGCACTCAAAGATGAGAAATCAGCACTTGTGATGTTTTATGCTCCGTGTAAGTAAAAGAAGAAACAACATTTTAAAATTAATGTAAGTATATAGATAATGAAAATGTGGAAAATGTTTCCAGGGTGTGGCCATTGCAAAAAAATGAAACCAGAATTTGAGAAAGCAGCCGAGAAAATGCGAAAAGAACATATTCCTGGAATATTAGCCGGATTAGATGCTACCAAAGATGGTCCAATTGCAGCCAAGTTTGGCGTCAAAGGCTATCCAACTGTGAAATTCTTCTCGTATGGCGAATTTAAATTTGATGTGAATGTAAGGGATGCTGACAAAATAATAAGCTTCATGAAGAATCCACAAGAGCCGCCGCCACCACCTCCACCGGAGACTCCATGGGAAGAAGAGGAGTCTGATGTTGTGCATTTAAATGATGAGAATTTTAAATCGTTCCTAAAAAAGAAGAAACATGTTTTAGTAATGTTTTACGCACCATGTAAGTATATCATAATTTGATAGCATTAAATTGAATTAATAAATAAATTGTATATATTTTAAGGGTGCGGTCATTGCAAGCGAACAAAGCCAGAATTTCAAACAGCTGCCAGTAACTTTAGAGATGATCCACGTGTTGAGCTAGCAGCTATTGATTGTACACAACATTCCGCTGTCTGTGGTGTTTACGAAGTACGGGGATATCCAACATTCAAATACTTTAATTTCCTTAAAACGGTTTCGGACTATAACGGAGGAAGAACTGTAAGTTAATTTTTTTCCCTTTCTCTTTTGATTTATTTTTAAATATGTACCTTGCCCCATTTCAGGAAAAGGATTTCATTAAGTTCCTCAACGATCCTAATGCACCCTCTCCCACTCCAGAAAAAACAGAACCTGAAGGTTTTGGTAAACAACATCCAGGTTCAGAAAATGTCCTAGATCTTAAAGACAATAACTTCGATGAACAAATTCAATTAGAAAAGCGCGCGCTCGTCATGTTTTATGCACCATGTAAGTTGATTTTTTTTTGATTTGAAATTATTTTGGTACAATTCCGTAAAATTTTTTTTATTCTTCCAGGGTGTGGCCATTGTAAAACAATGAAGCCAGCATATGCAGAAGCAGCAACTCGAGTAGTTAAAGAAAATTTAGGAAAATTAATTGCAGTAGATTCCACTGTCAATCGGGCTGTAACGGAAAAGTTCAACATTCAAGGATACCCGACACTTAAATATTTTGAAAACGGAAAACTCAAGTCTGAATACAATGGTGCTCGCACAAGCGAGGGGCTTTATAGCTTTATGAAAAGCGGAGGCCCTAGTAAAGATGAACTTTAAGTTTATTTTTCAATGATGTCGATATTTGAATCTCCTCCTTAAATCTTAACTAATAGAATAATCTTTTTTACTCATGATTCATTTATTGATTCAAATCGTTTTTATTAAAAACATATAATTGATTTAAATAAACGTTTCTTTCATTGAGTTAACTTTTATTTTTAGGGAAATAATTGCTACGTTTTGTTCTATCTTGTTGTTTTTGATGTTTGCCAAATTAGGTGGTAACCTACATATTCCTTGCTAGTGCTTCAAGAAAGGGTTTCGCCTTTGACAATGTGCAGATTTATTTTTAAGATAAAAACTTTTTTTTGTGTAAATTTTAAAATACAACAATACACAACAAGTTAATCTTCTTTAAACAAATTTACGTATAATATTCAAATTTATTACGTTTCTTCGTTAAATTATTTATGTCTAACAAAAACACATCCCGGAAGTCTATTCATTTTTCTTTAACATTGCTTGTTTCAAACCCCACAAATACCCACATGAACAAAATTTCCATGCAACATGGACTAAATGTTTTCGGCTGCGAAAGGTTACTCCCATTAATCATCCCCATGTTGCTAACAAAACCACTTGATCAATAAAATAAATAGCCGCAATATTTGCGTTAACATTCCTTTAATCTGTTTGTACAATTCAATTGAAATTGTATTTCAATTCAATATTATAAATAACAAAATATGAATGAGTTGTGTTGTATTCCAAACACAATTTTGGTTAATAGAACACATCAAAATTGTTTCATGCATACGCATTCGTATTTATTCTGCTCAATATTTTTCTTCTACATTTCCACACCAAATGATACCTCAACATTTAAATAATTCCCAATGGGATGGGTCATGAGAGGAATCAAATATTCATTGGCATTTCTTAAAGTCGAGAAAAAGTTTTCGCAATTTCACTCGTATGGGATGCATTAAAGGTGTAGGTGAAAACGGCGGTGTAAGCCTCGCGCGTCAAACAAGAAAGCATTAAACATAATTTGTATGGGATAGCATAAAAGGGGTGAGGAAATGGGGAGGCGCACCCACACATGCGGAGCATATTTGACATGATTTACACAGTGTGTATATGCACAAATTTGAAATTAATTGTCCCCAGACAGGAGTAATGTCTTACAACGCAAAGTCTCACCACCACGGAACATTAATAATTTTTTCGCCGTATTAAACCATGTCTTGTATGTGGGAGCTTTCGTTACCTCCCCCCAGGACGAGTATTAAAATATATGCATTCCTAATCGAGTAGAACAATGAGGATGTTCGCCTAAAGTCTAAACCATATTCATGTTGTTTTAATTAATTGAAAATTATAATTGTTTAATCAAATTAAGTTTCATAATATAAATATGTTGGTGTTGTTATAGGAAATATTAAATTCGTGTGGGAGATTACGTGTGTGGAAAAGAAAATATAAAGTCTGAAATATGTTTGATATTGAAAATAGTAAGTCGCAGGGTTTATCTAAATTTAAATTATGAAGGTAGAAATATTCTGTTGGTAAACGTAAATAATACATAGTCAAAATTTTCACCCACATTTGTTCCAATTTAGTTAAGCTACTTTTATGAACTGCATTAGGTAATTTTATTGGTTCAAATTCTTACACAAGAAAGTGCATTTTAGTGTTTAAAGCAAAACAATGTAAAATGTAATTTTAAGTATGCAGTTAAGAATTGAACATGTTTCTCATAAAAAGGGTCTGCATGTATGCGAGGCACCCTTTTGCCTTTTGGAATGTAGCCGTGCGTTTTGGTATAAAAATCATGTATTCAAAAGTGCAATACATTTAAATTTCAAAATGAAATAACAATAAACACAAGATATTTTTTGCAGACCATTATATAGTGTGATTTAAATTGACGTTGTTAAAACTCTTTTGGTGTTAATGCAAATAATATATCAATATTCAACAATGCATTAATATGCTTTCAGTTAGTAAAAAATTACCCAACCGCGAGTCCTAAATCCTGCCATGCATGTAAATTGTAATGAAAGTCTATCAAATGCTGTAGTACGGCCTTGCCAAATAACTGGATTACAATGCAACCAAAAAATTGATGCAGTTCGCAAAATGACGCCATGCAAGATAATGCAATTACCGGTCGCAAATACGCTAATAATAATGACCAAACACATCTGTGGCCGATGGTACAATAGTCAATAAGTTGCGCCATTTCTCTTTGGATATTTGCAGCGGATGTAATGAAAAATATCCGTTTAATTTATAATACTTTTAGAGAGCACAATGGTGAGCCGTATAGCCTAACGACATAGTTATGCATTTGCAGTTCCATTCTAATGCATTTTTTATTTAATTAACTTCAATGAGGACTAAAAATATGTTCTCTATAGTAACAGATATTCGCATATTGTCAATTGCCATATTATTGACGTCCGGACATTAATTTTCATTACAATTTTTGAAATATTGTATAAAATGTGGAAAAACCATTTTTGTGTATACTTGACATTTTAAATTATTTAATTATGTAATAAAGATTTGTGGTTTCTAAATTAAGTTCGAAATTCTAATGAATATCTTAAAATCTCAATTTAATTGCAGCTAGACCCCCTGATAATGCAATTAAAACCACATTTCAATCAGATTTTCCACCCACACATCCTTCACACTTTGCAGCCCATACGGCACACGCTTATTCTCCATACATAACCAACAGGTCATCAGCAGGGTCCGGATTTTTATGTGCTTAAAAAAAGGCAAAAGACAAATTATAATGAGTGAGCGCAGAATATGTGATTAAAGTCTCTAAAAATAATACAACATATTTAAAAAATACAACGCAGGGAGAGCGAGGTGGGAATTTCTACACGCCTGCAGCTAAACCACATTTTAATAGAGTTTGTTTTGTGGAAAGTGTAAATTTTTGGATTTTGACCTTGACGTGATCAGCAAATTTTTTATTATTATTAACATAAAAAATTAGGGGTTAAAAGATATGAAAATTATGACTTTGAATATTCAATTTTAGACCTTGAAGTGTTTAGAAAAGTTTTACAAGTTTTTTTAAGTTATGTGAAAGCATTTTTTTATATTTTGTAAGGTTTCTAAAACAGAAAATAAAGGGTTTCTCTTCGTCGATCCACTCCTATTTTCATCAGATACGTAAACGTAAAATATATTTTTATTTTATGTACGAAGTATTTAAAGAGATGTATTAAAATAAGAATCTGGACCCTGTTCATCAGTATTATCAATATTAATTATTGACCTAATCTTTCTCACATATACGCACATGTACACGAGTATTCTGTACTTCCCAAAATCACTTTCACTATCACTGCCCACGGGACAACATTGATATACGGATAATAAAGTTACACTGTCATCTGAGGCGGTATTATACGTGTTGCCGAGTAGGTATATCAGAAACCGATCAAAACTAAGCAGTTAAGCACCAACCAATGTACCTCTAAAGTGAACAAGCCAGTCATACAAATATTATCGTCTTATCACACCTACAATATTGACCCCATACTTTGATCCTTTCAACACATAAGGCGGAGGAATAGCATAACCAATAAAGTATTCAATCACCACCCCACTCCCCCATGACCAGATATTATCTTGGTACATATATAGGGAAATGAAGGTCGGTGGGCAATGAGATGGGTTGATGAGATGATTTATATTTTATAACCCTTTTGGGATATTACATATTTGTGTGCGGTAGTTGTATAGCTTATGTAGATACTTAGTGCAGTGGCCGACAACCCTAAACAACTGTTACAGTTTGTAATACATTGGATGTAGATTAACGTGGTGTTACAATTAATTAACAATTAATTTTACCTTGTACATGATTTGTGTCACAGCATATATTTATGGAAGACAAGCGTAAGACTTACCAAAAGTATAACATTAGCTTTATTGAATTACAGTGCAATGTTGCCACAACTTGCTGCCTTACTGGTGTTGTATTTTCAATAAGCAGTGTACGCGTGTCAAAATCAATTAACTCAATATTGTTTCCATGTCTTCTATAACAAAAAAGTTTTTTTACAATAAATTGCCACATAATATATTACAACGGGTCCTTTTTAAGTTAATATCCTAACTACTTTAAATTAGTATTAAGTTAATTGTAAATGTAAAAGTATAAAGTAAAATTACTTTTTAACACAAATAATAAATTGAATCAATACCCAATCAATTTCAAACGACGGGTAAGTTCCTGGAATAACACACACAGGTGACAAGGAAAATATTAAATATTAAGCCACCACAATGGCAAGTGGCGACCATATTATAAATTGTACCACGCACACACATGTGTGATATTATATTATATTATGCTTTTGTTAATATAGTTTTAATAATAGCATGATGAAGCCATACGAGCTGATAGATGGAGCCATCTACAAGCTGATGACAGGCAACGGTGTTACAATATGAGGAAACCCATGACACCATGAAATTGTTCAACGAGGCGGTGACAATGTGCCAACCCCACCGCTTTCATCTTTATATTTTTCAACATCCTGTACGGTGTACCTACATTGTGTGCTTACCTCGCATTTCATCGATTCAGCCTGTTGTGGCTCATGGATGCAACCGTAAACATAATAATATCCTCATCCATTTTGTCAATTATTATTATTATTATTATTATATGTTTTAAAATCATTATATGATAATCTGTTGAGGCTAAACTTGATTATGTATAATATATGTTATGCGAATTGTTGTTGCATATTGATTTTGTATTTGGATCACATTAAACTGAAATGTGCACGTGTGTTGAATTTCCTGTAATTCAATCAATCCACAATCGCCATATTGATTACATCCTCTAAATCCTAAAGACATTTTGTGTTCCAAACTCAATCGGCTATCGAGATGCTGTTAAAACAATCGAAGAAGGTCAGCTATTATTGTTATGTTTATGATACCTTCCAGCTTATGTAGTTAAGCTAAATTGAATGAAAATAGAAGGTTGGGACTGCCAAATAGGTGCCATTGATAACAATGGGTTTCCGACTTTAAAATAAGGGTTATCATAATCTCCTTTTTTTTTGGGTGCTTTGGTATGTTGTTTTTAAAGGCATTTACTGATATTCTTGTTGGTGCCAGAAAGAACTTAAGCTTGAAAATGACGATATTGTGCTCAAATATTTTAGTGTTGTGGACTCTAAAATTTATTTGAAACTTGAACCCATGCATTGCTCGGAAACATCATTTTACAACTTTTCGCGGTCAAAAATGTATTATAAAACATTGCCGCGAAAAATCGCGGAATTTTCGCAGATTTTCTGGGTAATAAAATACACTCAAATAGTTCCCGGAATCACGATTCTTTTTGCGGTTTTCGCTGTTCATTTTCGCGTTTAAAATTGGCCTATACGTATTACTTTCCGAATGTTTTCAAATTCGTGTGTAAAATTTTGTATTAAATACCGACGGATGCGAAAACCTTCTATAAAGAGTAAAATTAGTTAAAAAAAAATCTGTTTTTTACGCAAAATGTTGCAATAAATGAAAGCGTTAACAAATCATTTTGTCTTCTATTGCAATTGAAAAGAATAGCTAATCAAAAACAAGTTAGAGGAATTAAAGCTCACATAAACTATAAATGAAAAAAAAACATAAACATAAATTTCAAAATGAACAAATTGAAAATCAAATCAAAAACGTACGAGTATTTTAATATTTGGATTTTTAGTATCTATATACCAATGTGCCAATTTCCAAATGAACTTAAGCCATTGAAGTTGTGCATTAAAAAAGTTGTAACTATCCGAGCCCTTAAAATGAAATTATTAATCTGAAAAACATACATAAAAACAAATTTAAAAACAATGGACACATTTTAATCAAACAGAAAAGAAATTCTATTGTATATGCAGAAAACAAAAAGTTGTACTGTGAATCAACAACAATTCTTTTAACACAAAATTAATCATTTTAATAATAATAATTTTTAATAAAAATTATGGGTTAAAATTATTATTTCATATATCCTTTATGTCTCAAAAATTCTGTCACAATTACACTGGGATTACCTCATTTTTTGAATAGGGGATTTGGGCAGGTTTATATTTTTGGTGCTTTATTAAATTGAGCCATGACTGGGATGTACAATTATTGTGCATAAATGTTTAACTGTCAACCATGGCCAATCTCATTCATAGTCATTGTGTTATTATAATATTTAATTTAATAACCTGAGTCATGAAAATGTGTTCTTTATGTTAATGTGGTGATAAATTACACAGTGTTTAAAATGTCCGACAATTATTACAGTCAGGATATTGTTTAGGGATGATTATTTATGTATAATTTGCTGACCTAATACTTTAACTGCATATTTAAACTCTGAAATTTAAAGGTTTCTAATGCTTTTGGAATTGTTTAGTTACCACGTGCCATGTTTTGAAAAATATCCTTATACTCCACGTTTGATTTTGATTTGAATTGTAAATGTTTTTGTCCTTAAAAGTCTCTCATGTGATTCTTATTTATTTGATTGGTCTAACAATGTAATAAAAACAAAATTGGCAACAATAAGTATAGTCCTTTACAATAAGAAAGCCCATCCAAGGATATTCTTAATAAACTCTTAAAATTACCATGAAAAAGGTCATGATAAATAATTAACACAAAGCGTTAAGGCATACAAAAGACGGACAATATAAATGGGAAGTCATAAATGTTAGCTTTTATAGAGAAGCCATCAAATCGTTACATTGAGGTATAGGACAACGTTTATAAGTATTTCATCAATCAGTAAAACCATCACAACAAAAAGCAATAAAATATAACGCGAAGAAGAAGCTAAAAACCCGTAATGCAGCAAGGGTTGGAAATGAATGTCTTGTAGGTGTAATGGGATGGTTGTTTAATGTACATCATACATAATACTGAGATTGAGGCAGCTTATCTATACAGCTCTGAAGACACTTAAAAACAATCCAATTTACAAATGCAAACAAGTGTACACACTGCGAGGAGTCAACGCATTAAAATGAGAGGAAGATGTGGTCGATTACCGCCAATTAAATGAAGCGTTTTAAACACCGTAACCGGTCTACATTGGGTGGTAAGTAAAAGCTATAATGTTATGGTTCATTTTGTGGGAAGGAAGAATGGTAAGTGGCATTTAGTTATGCTTGCAAAATGTAATTAGTAATATTATTGTATGCTTTGAAGTATTTAACAAAGTTAAAATGACTTGATGGTGAAATGTTTTGTTATTAAAAGCTTTGATTATCATGATGGTTTTCATATAGTTTGTGAATTTGTGTTATTTCAGTTATTTGCATGAGAATAGCTTCTGTCTGTCTGATATTGCACAATTTTACTACTTTCAAAATAATACTATTTTACTATGTTGATTCGCAGATCTTTTACAAGTAAAACTACGAGCGATTTGTCTTCATGTTTCGTGGAATTTGTATTGTTCTCAATGATTTGGTGTAAAAGTTCAAATTTCAAAACTCCTGCAAATAATGACTCCAAATCAATCAATATGATTGACACATGCATTGCTATACGTCGTTGTGATTGCACGAGCTCATAATCATGATCACATCATATTCGCATACGTATGTGCAAAATTTTTTACGAATAAAAACTAACAAGGATGTAACGGTTTTATAGTGAGCAACGATGTAATTTGTTGCCGTTGGCATAGTCAACAAATTCGCGAGTTATTAATGGAACGACAATTTTTATCATTCTAAAATATGGATGTCAATATTTTATGTTTGATTGTGTAGGAAATTCGAATAAACCCAAAATTGTATACATTTTTGAGGTTTTTTAAAAATAAAATTTTAAAGAAAAATTTAAACTTTATTTAATAATCCATTTTACTCGTTGTGCAGGGCTCCATTTATTCTAAATCTGGAAATTCGAATTGCCTTTAATACTTCTTAATTTAATGAAGAACAAAATTAACCACACATAATATTATAATGCACTTGACATTTTGTAAATACATATTAAGAAAACAAAATGTCATTCAAAATAAAAATTAAGCGCTATACTTACAATTTTATTGTCAGGTGTTAGATTTAGTTGTGTTAGACCTTTCACTAAACCCACGAATAATTTCAAAAATTCCTATAATCATGTCGCCCAATTATATCGTATAAACATTAACCGCAGATAGTGAAACATGAAACACCTGGTAGTTACACTTTGATTTTGTGCCTATTTGTTGTGATTATCTCGTAATTTTATTTGTTTCAATAAATATTATAAAAGAATAACCTAAAAGGTTACTGTTGAGAATACCTATAAGTTATATAGAATACATAAAATTGCTACCAAAATCAATATAAAATGAATAATTTAAAAAAAACTTTTTGGTGGAGAAAATCAAAATAAGTATAAATTGAATGAATTGGTGCTTAAAACTCGAAGTAAAAGTTAGGCAAAAGTATATTGTAAATATTACTGACAAACGCGATTATTACCTCTGATTTCATGATTGTTATATTATGATGACAAAAATCTGCACCGCTGAAAATAATGTATTTTCTTACATATTCTTGATGACCTTGATTGAAACAAAAGAATATTTGAAATTTTTTTTAAATATTTTAAAATACCTACACTTTCCTCGATGGTTGTAAATTTACCAATTATTTAAAGTATACTTTTTTATAGAAACAATTGTTGGTTTAATATAATTTTTAGTATGCTTCTTGAATTACACATCAATATATTTTTATTAAATTTATTAGTACAATAAATATTGATTTTTATATACATAAAGTCGATAACCATCGAAATACATTTTCAGTTAGACAAATTTTAAATTGCAATAAACTTCTCTGATTTTTTCTTAAAAAATAAACAATTTTGTTTTTTTGTATACTCGACACAGATGTTTATACTTTATATTAGATAAATATATATTAATTATATTATATGTTGTTTATGGCTCCTTTCTAATGCCGATATCATATTTTTTGTTAAATGTATGCGCGCTATAATAATTATGCTGTTTAAGTTTTTTTGTTTTATCATAATGCTGCACTTCTACACTATAGTTATTTCTGTAAATGCATATTTAATTAGTATTTACAAACTTTTAATAAAGTTAAACATTGAAGAAAACTAGTAACAGAAATGACTTCTTTTAATGCAAAATTTTAACAAAAGCATAAATAAGTAAATAATATTTAAAATTTAACAAAATAGAATCTGAAGGGCTGTTGATATTCTTTCACAGGTTTAGTAATATTAAATGTATGATAACAATAAACTGAAAGTTTTCTTAAAAGTCTGTTTTAATTGTAATTAGTGTTGTACCATTTTTGTATTATTAATGTTCAAGGGTAAGTTTTAGAGTTTTTAGAGGATTGACAAGATTATGTGTTAGGTTTCAAAATTTTAAACATCTATTCGACTGAAACTAACATCACTGGGTTCATTTAGAACAGGATTACCGGATTCGTATCGCATCTTCTGCAACTTGCTTAAAATACTGTTGTTGGACTCATCTTGGTCGTCAATTCCATTTGATTCAGATCCTGTTTGCTTGGACACAAAAGAGATATTTTAAAGTATTCACAAAAATCCGCAAAGAATTTAATCAAAACGACTCGATAAAATATTAATACTAATTAAACAAAAAACATTCAATTTAACATATTTTAATTACTTCGTCATCTGGATGTAACATCAGCTCTTGTGGAACGTAGCTTCGTCCCCAACGTAGACGCATTGGCTTTCGTTTCTCAGGTTGCACATCTAATTCATTAACGGCGTCATCATTCATAATCGAGATACTAGGATCACTTCTACCCCAACGAAGTCGCCCCGACGGTTTTCTCGGTTCACGTCCCATTCCTCTTCCATACATCTCCTAAAAACATAATATTCACAATAACGTTGCAAAGCCGTTACCAAGTACATTTCTTACACCGCCATACGATGACATCAATGGGTCGGAACGACGCCCAAACCGCAGTCTCAATGACGGTGATCTTATTGGTTTCTGATTAATTTCTTCGGGCATTTGTCTGTCTGAGTTAAAAAACATCATGTCGGGATCACTGCGGCGGCCAAATCTCAATCGCAGTGAAGGTGATCGTTGTGCTTTGCGCTCGACTTGATGATTGGGAAATGCAATTGGTCCCGTGTATTCACGTTGCAGTAAATTTTCATACAAATCATTTATGGAATCTAAAATGTTTACATTATTTACAACAATTTATGCTGGGAGATAAAACATTGAAATTAGGAATGCCGGGTGTCAGGCACTTACTTTCAACATCAGACATTGGCTGTGCCGATGATGGCATCCAGATGTCCAATAGGAAGACGAATAACACGGCCGCTGATGTCAGACCGTTCATTTTCAGGCGGATGTTTTTCACCTACATGGCGAATATAGACAACATGATTATTTAATATATTCTGTAAAAGCCGAACCATTAAATGTCTGATTTGGATTTATGGTATAAAAATTGTGTGTGCGTTTGTAAATAATGAATGTGTGTTTCCGTATGTGAAGACAAAATGACTGTACGGAAAGATGTGAAAAATTGATTTCTAATGAGACTGCTTGAGCATAAATAAAAAACGAGCTTGACAAACATCAAAGCATTAAACAATACGTGGAATGGTAAATGGTGATTTTTGTTTGTTATTTATTACGTATGTTTATAGGAATGAATTATTGCGGGGGTGTTTTTGTGTGAGAAGATACTAACAGATAGTACAGGTGAATTTCATGTAAGGGAGGAAAGTGGAGATGGAGGCAACAAGGAGAACAAGCACGTTGTTTTCAATGCATGAAACATTTTTGTTTGTCGCGTGATTTGCACAAACGAGTAGCATTGGCGGATGTGTAAAACACGTACGAACATTTGTACATACATGTGAAAATTATCGTTCTGTAGATTGCATATACATACTCGTATGTTTGCTTTTTAAATTTCTGAAATTTTCGTGATTGGAATAAACTGCAGTTTACATTTTTTAATTTATTACGAAACAGCTTACATTCGCAGACTCTTCCGAAAAAAAGTTAATGGTGAGGAAAGACGTTTTGATTCCTTTTAAGTCCTAAAAAGTGGTCTATAAAATAAACGTTCGAATTTCCAAGAGATTTCTCGGAATCTGCTCGGCGAATTTGAATTAAATTTAGTCGTCCTGTATAAAACAATTTACAAACGAAATTGCATTATCATTTTTTTAAAAACAGTAATCGTTTTTCAAAGTCAAAATATAAAAATTCAAGGTCACAGAAAAAAAGCTTTGTAGAACATTTCACTGTTAAAATTTTAAAATTAAATTTCATAAAATTTTTTATGAATTTTTCTTTTTTTTAAATCTCAGAAACTACCTTTTATTTAACCTCAGCTGTACATATATTATGCTCTGTATTATTAGTTTTTATTAAATTCACACCTTATTTTCATGTAAAAATTGAGCTTAAAACATATTGTATATTTGTATGCTGTTAAATGAAGTATCATTTTCTCACATAAACCCATAATAGACTATAGAGAAAATTTATACTTTGATTTATTAAAATAAATACATTTGCTTATGATTTGGCTTTTTAAGATAATATGGAACTACGAGAATATTCACTCAATGCACTTAACAAATTGGCAACATATTGTAATGCACATCTGTTAAATTAACTGCACTGTGCTCATGAAAACATGACAAAAGATTTGTGTACCAAATATTGTACTATTCGTGCAAAATGACAGAGTGGAACGAAAACATTAAGCAATGGAAAAGTGTAAGCTTATTCCCAAAATATAGCAGCCCTATTCAACTTAACGCTGGAGTCTGTACATTGTACAAGCAACAGGTTTTAACTGCGAGTATAAGAAACATGTTTTTTTTTGATTTTTTGTATAAAAAGAAGAAATGCAGAAAAATGTAACATCAATAAATGAAATGTAAATTTAATGATAAACAAAAAAATTATAAATTTGAAAAACCAATTATATCGTGCAAAGGTAATTGTAATAAAAATAATTATGAGTGCATCAAACTTGTTTTGTTTTGCAGTAAATATAATTTATTCATGTCTAAATAAGCAGCACACCAAACAAGTCAATGGAAAATTAATGGACGTTCCTTTTAACTACATATCAGCATAATTCAGAGGCAACACATGCCACTTTTCGATGTCAGTTTTGTCAGTCAAAATGACTTTAACATACATAAATTCGCGGATTTACCTCACAACTTACTGGCTACATTTTGGTAATGCTTGTTATTGTAATAATAATAATAATTCTGTTTAATGTAACGACTTGTTGTGCAGCATTTTAGGCTTCGTCCTGCGGCACTAAATTACTTTAAAACATCAAATGAATGGAAACTCATTTGAACATAATATGAAGAAAGGTAAATAGCATGAATAGCATGGCAATCTATTTGTATTTGTAGAAACGAGCATAAATAATAATACTTATGTCTGCACACAGCAATTATGCGAATTATGTGAATCATCCTGCTGAAGAAACCATCTTCATGGATGTGCATAATGTAACAAAATGTGTACATTATAGCTGCTTAAAAACACATCAACCGATGAATAAACATCCCTTTAGTACGCATGCAAGCGAAGCTCCTTCTTTGCCATTCACATTGAAATTCCTTGCCATCACCGTATGCCACAACACCATTTGTTATGTCATAATACTCCTCAATCCACTTTGCATCGCACATATTATAAAATTGCCGAAAGTGGGTGAAAAAAAGTACATGTGTGTTTATGTGTTATGTGTGGGTGGAACCGTGTTTCTGCATACCCACTTTCAGACAAAACACATTCACCATAAAAAAGAAATCTACACGAAAACTTTTCTGTTACCCCTTATGGTGTTTAGTTTCATGTGAGACAAAATGCAGAATAAAAATCTCACCGAGAAACAAGAAAATGTAAACATTCAAAAAATATGGGTGATGCACATGTGGGGTGTTTACACAATGTTTCTTTAAAACCAAACCCCAAAACACAGCAGTGTACTGCAACGTTTTAAATTTATGCGCGATATTGTGTGTTTCTTTACTCTTGCCCTATCGCTTATTTAATAAGGTGTGTGTAATTCTAGACAGTTATGAACAAACAATATATGTACATGCATGATACATGTAGTTTTGCATTTGGGAGGTGTGGAGGATAAGGTTTCCATGAACCGAATTTTCTGTGAGTTAACGGGAGCTGATAAAAAGTCAGGACTGCTGAAAGTTCACTGGATGTATAGTATAGGTTATGCATAAACAAAACACGAATATTAAATTAAAATTGTGTGCTTAAATGTTTGGTTTGTTTTGGCCTTGAGTGCCTTGTTGGGATTTGCCTTGTGGACTTTTTTATAATGAATGAATGGGCTACGTGCCATCATCCGACAACACTTTTTCATTATAGTTACTAGCATTTGTGTAGAACCGTCGGTTACATCCTACATCGTTTTTATGACGGAACCAGCTTAGATCAAGCATTCTTAAGTACGTTTAGTAAAAATAGTCTTATGTTTTTTTTCTTAGCATGTAGGAGAACGGATTTCATTGAACAATGATTAAATATAAATGAAGAACATTTTAAATTAATTTGAATATAATTATTGTAATTTATTGCTTTTCTAAATTTCGCAAGATCCGTAAGTCTAAGAAACACAAACATTTGGCTTGTGAAGTTGAAATAAATTAATTTTATGTATCAAACCAAAATTTTCCATTAAAATAAGACTGCGTGAAGTGTATTTTAATGAATGTTTTCTATAAGATTTAAGAGAATGTTATTTACTGAGGGTGGTGGTGAAGAAAATATTTAATTATTCAAAACCCGTGGCAATGTTCTTAGAATGAAAAAAAACATTTTGGCTGTTTTTTAATTACCTTTCAATCATTGTGTGAATTTAGAAAAACGTAAGTGTTGTAAATTCTTAAGAATAACAATTTAAAAAGCAATCGCTTTACAATAATAATTGTATAAAATGTTTCCTGAATTTCACTTAAAAAGAAACATATTGTCAAGATGTTAAAAACAATTGAAAATTTCCTAATAAAATAATAGAAAAATTTCAAAAAAATTCGAGATCTCAATAGAACAAATCTACTAGTATTTAGAAACCTAAATGAATTAATCTGTTCTTTAAGATCATTAGTTTTCCCCCAAACACATTTCAAATTTTTCATAATCAAAAACCATAAAATTCTGCAGGGACTCGTAGACACACACAATATACGGATGATAAATCTGACTATTTAATCCTAATTACAGCTCAAACTAATTCCAACTTTCTCCATTCTAGTTATCATATTAAATTAGAAGTGCTCCCAAACACCACCAATATGTGAAGCTTCCAAAGATCTTACGCACACACCAACTTGTCATCCGGTTTGATTGCACGGAATTAATTGCAATGGGACATCCCATCAATTTGTATCACACTATTGAGGCCACACAACATTTCACAAAATGTAGAACTTTTGCCCCGATTCAACCTCATTTCTACATCTAATAAATAAGTTATGTGGGAATGAAAACATTTGTCGTTTATATTCATTTGCAACAGAACAATGTCCCTAATTCATCACACAATGAATGGTTGCCCAATCCAATCAAAATTCATAAAAGTCGAACATGCCATTGACTCGTCTAGTCAATAATTGACCCCAAAACGAGGATAATATGCATTTTATTGCATAATTTTATTTTTTTAAATGCACTAGATTAGTGCGCATATTATGTGTGTGGATCAAAAAATGAGTCAGATTGGTATCATCAATTAGTAATGTCCATGTTGTGGTTGAAATGTTAAGGACGCTTAAAAGCGAATTTCTATGTAACTATGAATAATGAAAAAGTAACTTGATAATACATCGAGTGCTTAAAGACACGCGAGTTTTTTTTTCATGCGAATGGCTTATTTATTATTTGTATTGATTTCTATTGAGACGAGCATTTAGCAAGGAAAAACAATACAGTCAATTTTCAAGGAACAATAAAACGCTCATTTAGCAGTTCATGGATGTACTTGTACTCGCATATCTAAATGCCAACATTACGTCATGTATTTTTATTGCATACTTACATTGATGACGATGAATTGACAATATACAAATAAAAAGGATCGGATTTCTTTATTATGTGGCCACTTATTGAGGGCGCGCATATCTTGTTCCTGTCAGTAACATATTTAAAGAACATCCACTGTATTGGCCTACGTGTACAAAGTGATCGTCTAAATTATTTATAGACATGAAACTGTGAACCCCCGACCTCCCATATGCATCCATTGATTGTTTCTATTTTTTTGTCGTTTTTAATTTGTCTCCTGTGATATCGATTTATTGCTTTAAATAACATCATGCATACAGGTAAACACATTACAGTCAGTTTGTGCATAACATAACGGCAAGCATAGCCGGAATGGCGGTGATGATATGAAGAAATGATGGGTATAACAAAAAAATGAAACAAAATAAAACTGAAACTGATCAGAACTGGAATATGGAATAAATGCTTTTTATATGTTTTGGTTAACATGTTGAATATAGGTTATAGCGTTTGAGTTTATCCAAACCATGTAAAAAGGGAAAAGTTGTATCAATTGATAGCCATTTAAATACAATCCTTTTTGATCACATTCACATATTTTCGCAATTTCCACATATGTAGATAAACTTTGTGTAACATAACGTTAGTTGCAGCAACTTAATTTTCAAACACTTTGATGGGTCTGCATTTTACGGTCATGTTGATTTTTATTTGTTCTCCCTTTGTTTCTTTGGTCGTTTGAGTTTCTTTGGTGGATCGAGTTTGTAAACTTCAATTGAAATTAATCTAAACATTTTGTCTGCACTTTGCCAACTATCGACATGCAGGTGAAAATACGTTTCATTTTACAGACCAGTGAATATTATCTTAAATAAACGATAGAGTTGCTGATAACTAATAATAGCGGTAGGAATATCGGTATATTTTTTATTCCGAAATAATATTTAAAAAAGGAATAAACCTAAAAAATCTTGAAGATGGTGCAATATTTTTTTATCATTTTTGATTTCAAGAAACTTAACTTAATTGTTTTTAAATTATTTAATAAAACACACATGTAGCTACGAATGTGTTTAAAAACAGAAATCATCAAGTTTAATCAAAAGGATAAACATCCACTTAATGTCAAAAAAAAGTCAATGAAACATCTTACAAATGAATTTAAATAAAATTGTTTCATTTTGTCTGCAACACCTAATCGCCATTCAAAATCACTCATTTAACTAATTGAATTCCACAAGGAATTTTCCTTCCCTGAAATGGATTATAAATTCATTTCAAGGTGGTAATGAAGTTTGCTTTCTGTTTTTTAAATGAATTTCGTAAAAGGTGGTATAATTTGTTTGAATCAAATTAAATATGAAATCATTCAATTTTAACTTTGATGCTGTGCAAAAAAGGTCAAATCAACAAAAATGTGTTGCTAAAGAAGAGAACGTCGCGAGATTAAAAAAAGGAATTTGAGAGAATAACAGCTGAAATTGTCGCGAACAAGAAGAATCAGCGATTTTAAATTTCTTTGCTGTTCTCGCACACAATTCGTAAGCGATAATATCTCCTATCTGCTATCGTTGAAAAAAAAAATCCCGCTAAATCGCAATCATTTCGTTTAGCAATTGAGTTGGTTTGGCTGGGGTTTTCATTTTACAACAATCCCTAGCTATGTGTTACAGGTGAACCATTTTTGTGTCACTTTGCAATTTATTCGTGCACGATTTTTGGTGTGCGAGTATGTAGAAGAGAAATTTCAGTGGCAGCAATTATGATCTGCCACCCCATGCCACGCTTACCCGACAACTGTGAGGACAAACTTTTCACACTTTCGGCTCATTTGTTGTCTGTTGAACGAGAACATTTCTGTTTTTTTTTTTACATTATTTATTTAATTTTATCTGCTTTATTTTTTCATTTCAATTTGTGTGTGTTTCTTCTTCCTTTAATATTTGTTGTATCCAACTTATTCTCGCACATTTTTAAGGACTTTCGCCTTCTTGACATATTCCTTTCCGTTTAAGTGGGTTCATATATACATTGTTACTCCTATAGAAACATAATATTGTCGTCTTCACAATTTTTGTGAGTTAAAGTGAAGGGTGCCATAAATTAATAAAAACAAAAATATAATAATGTAAACATAAATATGTATTTGAAAACTTGAAAGTTAACGGAAATATTTAATTTTTGAAATTCCTAAAAATGAGTTTGAGAAGAAACATTGAATTAAAATATATTGAATATTTACGGAAGAAAAATCTTAAATTAAATTTACATAAATCAGAAATTTTGCAAACATTTGATTTTAACTCAGACAAATTGGTAGTAGACTTGAATATTCAAAACTTTATAAAAAAACATTTGCATATATGCAATGGCGAGTGTGGCAAACACAATTTGACTACATTACTTCTATGTCTCCAACAGCAATGAAATAGAACACACTCTAAAGGTACAAATTTAATTAAGCAAAAAAAAAAACATTGCATGGTTTTATCGTCATTCGCCACCGTCACATATTGGCGAATGTAGTAAAATATCCAGAGAAAATGGCAGTGAATAAAATGTTACTGCGTGTGTGCAGGACGATACTTTAATTGAGCATTTTTGTTGGACACTGTGATACCTTACACAATATCATGGTTGCCTTAATGTTGTTAATATGTGAATAAAGAATTGTGAGACCATGAGAGTTGATGCACATTAAACAGCCAATTACATTCAATTAGAAGGTTGCAAAATACGTGAGAAATGCAATACAAAATTTTAGATAATGTTGATGATTTACTTTAGTAGAAAACAATTTTCACTTTAATAAAAAAAAGCGAAACAAAAAGTAAATATTTTTTAAGTAAATTAAGAACATCTTTTGCATTTTTAAAGTACAGTCAAACTTATAGGGTAATTTTTTCTCTAGATTAAAAATAGATTTTATTAATTTTCCTTAAAAAGGGTCTCGGGGGTAACTTCTAAAATAAAAGACAGAAAAAATCTCGACATTTTGAAATAACCTAGCTTACCCGAAATGGTTCATATTTATTTTTGTATTGTATGAATTCATGTGTTTATTGTGTTTTAAATATTTACCCATTACAGTTAAGGGTGTTGAAAATGTCCACATTTACAATGTAGACAGTCCTATGGAAAACATTTTGTCTAAAATTTCTCATGTAGAAAAAACAACTTGTTTGTGTCATGTGAAGGGTCAATCTACTTTTTATAAATATATTATATTATATATTAAAGAATTGACAGGAATGAAATCTCTTTAGTTACCTTTAATGTGATTAGTTGAAGATTGTGTCAACAATATCAGCATAATATGCGAAAAGCTCAATATTTTATTTGACTTTAAATTTGGGTAAATATTAGTACAGAGTACAATGCACATGTTATCGTTAATTTATGAAATTTTAATTTACTTATTACTCAATTCACATATTGCAACTAGTTGTAAAAGTTCATTCATTACTGAAATATACTTCATTAACCTGAAGGGAAATGTGGTTGATGAATAAATTAGAAAATTGAATTGTGTGGGAAAGTTTGAGCTGAGTACAATTGTTCATGCAATATTCATTTGATTTATGAGGTCATTCTTTGAATATTATTTAATGTTTCTAACATATTTAAATTAATTACAATATGTTCAATACGTATTTTAATTTATTGAATATTCCAATAACGTACGTACTCAATAATTAATACCTTAAAGAATTATTAATTTATTATTGGTGAAGTATTTGGGTTCCCACATTCCTTATATTTTATTTATCTACATTTTTATTAAGGAATACTCCTAAATGTAATATATAATAATTAATTAAACGCTCTCGATAAATGCCAAAAGATAAATTCAATCGATAAATAAGAAATGACAATTATTATTAAGTTTTCCATATTTTGTAATCGCATTTACTTCACAAAATGCCTCAAGTGTAATTGCGGAAGCCAAAAACAAATTGAAAACTTAAAACCAATGCGATTCCTCGAGCTTATTTACGCATTTGCTCCTTTTCGCAAGGGTTTCGCAAATCGTTTCGTGCCCTGTGGCATTGGATTACAGTCGTATAGTTTAGAAAACGAACGTTGAAAACGGTGCAGAGGCGTTAATTCACGTGAAATCAGCAATCGCTCAATATTAAGTGGAAATACAATAGCACTCACATTTTAAGTTTTTACCTCAAAACACACAAGTGGTTGAACACAAGTAGGCACTTAACCTGCACGTAATGGGATCCCATAATTGGAAGATACATACATATTTCAATTAAATTATGTGTTAAACATGTTAACACATTAAATGTGATTAAACTTGAATCGAAATTTACTAACTTAAATATAATATGGGGGTGGGGGTTACTAAATATTATACTTTTATAATTTGCGATCTATAAAATAAGGAAATTAGAAGGTTTCAAAAATTAAATAACTCAAATGAAATATATTAAAATGAATGATTGAGAGAATTGGTAGAAAGCCCATTATATTATATTATTATATTTAATGGTTGGCAACAATAATTGGCTTTCGACTTATAGCTTAAGCTGAATATAAACAATAAATCTTTAATAATTTACTCCGGGAATTTGTAAAAGGATACGTAATTTTGGAATTGGATGCTGTCTACAAGGTGACAAGGGTTGTTTGTAAGAGCTATTAACAAAATTGTGTAATTCAGTTGATTATTTGCACTCACCTGTTGAATTGTTGATAATATGAAGTCAGACGTATTTTTGTCCAAATTTGTATTTACTCCAAATTTTTGTTTATCTTTTTCTTGGGTATAATGGTACTGTATAAAATAAAAATGGAATTTTAAGTATTTAAAGATTGGTATACTGTTTTGGAATTGCTGAATTTTTTTTCTGTCAAACTTTCTCGTTTATTTTAAAATATACTTCAAAGATTAAATACTAATTAACTTGCTCTGAGACAAGTTTTAATAAGCTTTAAATAAATAATAATAAATAAAATTTGAAACTTCGTTTATGATTTAATTTTCATATTTCTGGAAATAAAAAGTATTTTTAGGTTATGAAAACTGAACAAATGTAAACAAAAGCAATGAAAAGTTTCGTGCTAAATTTTTTATTCACTTTATGAAACCCCATTTATCATTTAACCATGTCAAATTGTTCAATTTGGCGGTAAACATGCGTTCAAGCCCAAGTGGGAAATGGATATCCCAAGAGGTGCAGGCAAAATGAGTAAACTTCCATGGCCGCCAAGCCTCTTTATTGTCAGCAAAGTGAGTGTCACTCTACGAGTATATATAGACTTTCCATAATAACAAACTTTTTATATGATATGCTCTATAAAAATATCGTCAAATAGTATTGATTTAAATTTTTTTAATTAGTTTACTTTAACGGTTTACAACTTCCAAATTTTTCACTATAGAACAAATTGTGTAAACAAAATATTCTTGAAGTAGTCCCTATAGGCGACCTAATTAATTTGCAATATTATTGGCAATTGTTATAGACTGCTAGAATTTTTGATTCAAGTTAATCATGAACATATGGCCATATTCTACAATTAACCCCGTCTATATGGAGCCCTTTACGAAAAAATCACATATTTACTTTGATTAAAAAGTTTCCGTAATTAATGGAAATGTGTTTTGTTTAGAAAATAATGGACATTGCGACGTTAGCGCAAGTGAATGCTTATAACTAGATATGTGTAATGAACGAAATTTTTGAACACAAAATTTCCATTTAATAATTAGCTAAGGACGAGTAAACAACGGTTATGATTTTGGGGATGCTTTTGGTTCTTTTTACATTATGGATGCTTTTAATACCAATAAAAATATTAGTTTACTTTCTAATTGACCGAATGCTTTTTATTAATGTGACAGTTTGAAGCTTTTAATTTGAGTTAATTATTTAATTTTGTTATTTAGATAAAAGTTTTAATTTTTGTTTGATGAAATGGTAATCCGCAATTAATTATCTATTACAAATGTATATTCACTTGGAGCGTTTTTGTAAAAAACTTAAACCATAAAAGGAAACAAAATTCATTCATCTTTTAGAAAAATCAGCTTTGAATTATCTTCATTTTCTGCAGACTTCAATGGATCTCAAGTACCAACATTTATAAAGAGTGTTAATAAGAATTTGTAACAAAAAAACAATAAATGTATTCATATTAAAAAGCCCCCACTTTTCTAACAATTAAGATTGTCATAATTTTCAAAGAATGTAAAGTTGTTGAGAATGACAGTCTGCAATTATATTTCTGCCATATTTAATTGCGAAAAATGAGTGTGTGTGAACTGTGAAGGATCTCACATAGAATGTTGAAGCCTTTACAAGACACGTGGTGTACAGATATTATGCAGAGGGAATGTAAACTTCTTCACTTATATCACGACATTTCATAGTCGTTGACTTACATTTCCACTTTTACCTGTGTTTCATACAATTAATTATTTATTCTGAAGTAGCGCACATAAATGACACGAGTATGAAATCAAATTGTGTGGAAAAATGTAATGGAAATTGTTGAAACTTAAATAAAAGTTACAATTGCGGTGTATTATGTTCCTCGAAAAGAAAGTATTCATTTCAGTTGCTGGAATTATTTATTTTGAAGTTGAAGGAAATAGTTACTCAAATTTTAATGCGTTATTACTAAAAAAAGGATACACAATCTCTACATTAATTTACTATGGCGTCATTACTTCTACTATTGTTCCGAGAATTGTCAATTAAAAAATAAGGAATTTGTTTGTTGAAGCCTTTCATAGCATTTAAATAATCTTTAGGGTTCTCTGTTGAAAACTTACTTAAATGGTTTTTGAATTGCAAGAGATATCATATACGACTATTAAATATACTTTTGCAGAATTTAAAGGTGAGCACTTCGACTGTTGAAGTAATTTAATTCTCATCTGGGATCCACTAACTATATGAGGATATGTTAAAGATGAAAAATTAATAAATGCCATGACTTCAAAAGATCGGTATGCAAATTGCATTACATGATTTTATGTATGATGTGAAACTCAGCAGTTTTACTTCATTTTCATAAGTACAGGAATATATATTAACCTATGTACTACCTTTTAAAGTTAAAGTACTCAATGGAAAGTGAAAAACATTAATTTTTTGAGGTGGTAGAATGATCGGTGGAACCAAATATATTGAACTCGTGAAATTTTTAAATTAGGATTTTTTTATCCTGAATAAAAAATTGAATGATTTAGTCATTTTAGTGTTATGACTTTCAGAATTAAAATTCAATTTCAGGTTAATTTTGTGCTTAAAGCCTCTGTCTTGTCATTACCTGTAATTTTATTGTTCAATAAATTGGCAATGAACCTCCCTAAAAACGTCACTTTGTTTTCAACTTACTTAAAAGTTTTAATAAATGCAATAAATCATTTACTACACGCATCTACTCAGTTTAACACATTTATTATCACAACATTATTCATAATATTTAATGCATCCTTAATGCATAATATGTATATGCAATTACTTAATAAACAAGTAATAAAAATATAGAACACAAACTCCAGGTTTGGCACAAAGGCGTGCTGCTCATAGGAGTATTATATTAAAAGCCGACGTAAAAAATCAGGACACAGTAGCACACGTATTATCAAACCCAATCATAAAATGAATGCATAAAATCCATGCTTTTAATTTAACACGATTTTTAGTTATAATGGGTAACTTTAGCCAAACCATTGCCGGAATTCAAAATGATTTTATGATATAATATGATTTAATCTTTTAAGAAATGTACTCGACTCCCAGGAATCAATGAAAATGCAAATTCATTGATCCAGTTAAACACATACTAGATAACCGGTTTGATGTACACTTGAAGTTATGAGCGGACGTGTTGAAATTGGTGTTAAGAAGATCAGGAACACTTTGCTTGTAAAATGGATCAGCAAACAAATCTAATGCATAAAAGTATCAAATTTAATGATGGCAGTTTTAGCCTTTTGATGAAGTTTTTAAGTTAGTGACGCTTGCATCATTTATAAATTTATTGCATTTACCATATTTGTATTTTAATGATGACCTGAATTTATGTGGGACCTCCATATTACACAACATTTTATGGAAAAAGTGGATGATTCAGAAAATGTATTGACAAACTGTACAAGTCCAAAAAAGGGCCCTCAAGAAAAAATGTCATTTATTTTTATTTCTTGTCATATTAAATCGAAAAGTTTGTTAAAAAATTTCAAAGTCACAATACAGACTTCAATATTCTTTATTTAACATTTATTATTTTTTAATACTTATTCAAGGTGAAAAAATCAGAATCGTCGCAAGAAATTATTATTATTTTTTTGCTGTCGTATAATACATATAAATGTTTGTGCACTTTCTTTCATGTATTCTTGTTTTTGATATGGTGCATGTTTTAAAATAACAAAATTCCTAAATGAAAATTTAATTTTAACAAAAATTTAATGGATTTTAATTTCATCCATATATATTTACTGTTTGCTTTTATAATTAAAATAATCGAAAAAATAATGACGCATATGCATGTGTGAAGACTGAAGAGGCGTGCACGGTTAATTGCAAAAATATTATCGTTTATACATTTATGTCATTTTCAGTTAATAATAAATTAGGCTTTTGAACGTAGGAATATTGTACAATATGTACATTTCAGTATGCAAAGTTATTAATTTTGTTTAATTAGTATGTATTATTAAATTTTAGACAATAAGCATGAATGTGTTGGCTCCTGAGAGAACTCTTTTGTAATTTATAATGCAAATCGATTTGATTGCACATAATGCGTTAAACAAAATAAAATAAATGTTCATCCGTTAATGAATTGTTTCAATTGAATTATGCATTATTTAGGTAGACAAACAATCTACAGATTAACGCTTCCACCGCCTATATTATAAAGTGTCAAAATGCTTCTAAGTTCCAAAGTCCTTTTATTGATTTTTAATAAGGTTATTAATAATTGAGCAACTTATACGGTTTGGGAAAAACCTACAACTAGCTCATTCGTCACCTATGCAATTTATTTTAACTCGTACAATGTTCACACCTACATTGAAACATATTAAATGATTTTAATTCCCTTTTGAATACCAATATAATAAATTAATTATTTGCATGAGTTAACAATACAGTAGGTACATTAATATTTTGAGTTGCTTGACACTGAAATACATAAAACTGCCCTAGTTAATCAATAAAAGTTGAATAAATTAATTGAACCTCGACACTCAATATCGCGACTAAAAGAAATACATAAATGTGAATTTGGTTGAGTGGGAAAATGTTGTGCGGCATTTCGTTACGTATGAGTTCGTACACATATAAGTCAGAGGATTACATTCTAATAACCGCATCATGTCTTTGTTGTTGACGCACATTTAGCAAGGGTTGGGATGCTGTTGCACAGAACATATATATATAAGTAATATACAGAGTATACATAAGGGATGATGAAGACAACAGTTTGGGAAGAATGTGCGCGCAACAAATAGATTGACGAGAAATTGATTGAATGTGCCTTTAAGACCAATTGGAAAGTTGCTGACGGAACAGAAGACTCTAACTGATTCAGAAATATGTAGGAAATAATAATTATGGAAATTTCATTAAATAATGGTAGGATTTGAGGCAAAAGGCATAAATATGTAAGCGAACATTTCATGATTTATTGAAACCTTTTCCTAATGCGCTATCGGCAACAACTGCGTGGTGGTTAAGTTGTGTTCTGGGGAGTGTTTGCAAAGTTTTGGGACCAATAAAAAAACGTATTTATGTAGGTGGCATTTTTTCCAATGAAACAAAATTGAAAAACGTAAAGACTTTTTTTGCCATTGGAATTGTATATCCTTTTTTACTGTTGTCGTTTCGGGGATGTTGTGATGTGGGACAAAACTGAAGCAAGTCACAATTAATTTGTTATGCAATGTTGAACACGAATTGACATGGTCGGACGTAGGGCCATCAACGCAGTGGGGTCGTTTTTACATGTTCGCATAGTTTATTTAAACATTTCAACATTAAAATTGGTAATTTTAATCATACTATTAAAATGCCAAACTTATTTTCATTTATAAAAATCCCTACAGGCATATGTTATATAAAACTTACTATTTATTTAAATTCAATTTATCAAATTGTATTTACAGCAAATTGAAATTAATTATTTCACTCAAAATAATATTGCTTTTGTGTAATGTGTTAATTGGTGCTCCCTGAATAAAATATAACATGTTTATATAATACAAAAATTAAAGCAAACTTTTAGTTTTTTCGAAAATTTAAACAAAACTAATTTTGTACGAGCAAATAGTTCTTTCATTGAATAAGAATGGGACGAAAGTCTAAATGAATGGAACTTATTTAATAATTTATAAAGATTATATGAAACGCGGTTGTGGTAGCATTTACAAAGAAGGGTTGTTTTAAATAGAATTAGAATGTCGATGTAATAAATTATAGCACATCAGTTTTAGGATTTTGGGGGACAAATTTTATGAAATATTAAAAAGCTAACAATGCCCATGAAGTTAAATTTACTTTTTTTTATTAAATTGTACATTTTAAATTCGTTATTTTAAAAAGTTTAATGTTTTATAGAATAAAAAGCAATCCAACATACGTTTTATATTTAACTAAACAATGCCAGGATTAATAAAGCATCCGTTTGAATGAAACAGGATTTTAAATACTTGTAAACACAAGGAAGTTTTAAAAATAATAATTTACATATGCACTTGTAGACTACACCAGCAACACGTTGCCGACGGATAACTAATTCATCGGTATTATTCCGATGTATTTTCCAGTATGGATTTTTCATAATTTCTTTTTTAACGATTTTTTAATGTTCATTTTAATGAATAACGATTTTAAAATCAATTAATATTGCATCCAAATTAGGTAGTATAATGTAACATATGTAATAATCCGTCGGTAAATATGTACTTCATAATTTGAAGTTCCTTTATATTGGAATGGAAATCATTTTGAAAAATGTAATCGTATTATATCACAAATAAATTTCTGCTTACCGACTTAAATATACAAGCAATGCTTAAAAGGTGTGTAATGAAGTTAAACGGTTGATGGAAACAAATAATTATAATCAAAATTTCTGCAGAATATTGTAGATTTAGAATAAACTGAGATTGCATATTTCAATCCGTATATAAACCAAACAAATATAGTAATTAAAAAATCAGGATCAATTTAGTTTATTTAAAACAATGTCGGTGTATGCCGTTTATATACTCATTTAAATATTCGGTTTTTTTTAAAATAGAAAGTGAAACACTGTTTTTTTTTTAATTATGTTTTTGGTTAAATAAAAAAATTTAACCTTAATAAGTATTATAATTTATATTGAAAAGTTATTTCAATATTATAACGTAAATCTTTGTAAAGATTACAACCGTTATAAAATAATTTAATTGAACACATTTTAATGATCAATTCATTATTTAAACTGTATACGAAATTTAATTAAAGCAAAAATTTCACTATTTTCAGTAGAATACTTATTCAGTTTATTACAGCTAGCTCTATATCAGACAAATGCCCGTATACATTTGTTTTAACCATTGATTTTTTGAATAATAATTGACAATAGAAAAAAAAAACGTAAAGTTAATAACAATAAAAGTAAACTAAAATTAATTTATTGAATATCTCGTTAAAACCAATAACAAACTATATTTAACACATTAAACTACTTAATTTTTAATTTTTTTAAATTTTTCACCAATTGAAGTATATTTTGAAAACAAATTTTACAGTTTTTAATAAAAAAAAGTAAGCAATTCCATAAAAGCACTATTTAATCACTGGTGTAAGCTGTATCTAAATCTGAATTAACCATATTGTTTAAGCTTTGCAACTTGCAATTAAACGGAAATATTTGATAACGGTCACAAAATTTTGGCAATTTTTCACTTTCACTAGTTTCTCTTACTATAAAACAATTAATAACAACACAATTTTAACGTAATTTGTATAAAAATAAAACAACTGATTTATAACCTATCAATATAGTTAACATGAAAATTCCTTACACTTTTAATATTCACTTGATACCACTTTCACCATTCAACGTTCACTTAGCGGCGGATACGAACAATGTGTCTGTGCTTCAGCCCGCACCCTATTTATATATGAAATAGCTCTAACGAAAAGCTCCAACACGCATACACCCTCATACACATGTGCAGAAGAGTCTCCGGAGAATTTACGATGTACAGAAAGGTGGCCATCGCTGGCGCAAACATTATTGGTATGCCGAATGCCGTTTGTAAGTGAGTAGTGCTTTTGTAGTGCGGGGGTCACGTCGATGATACACTGCACTTAGGGGGCAAGAAAGGATATAGGAATAAGGAAATTGTCAGCATTTTTGGATGAGTCTGAAATAATATGATGAGTTACATACGTGTGTGTTTTAAGAAAACATATATTTGTGGATTCTGTTTTTATATTTACACTTAACAGTCAAAAAAAAAAGTCTGAAAATATTATGCTTTCTGATTCCAATAAATACGTTTAATCACCCAATAATGCTAAAGTATAAATTAGGTAATTTCCCAATATTTAATAACGTACTTTGTGATTTTCGGGATAAATTTAAGTGGTGGCGCGGACTTGGCGCCATCATTATTATTTAATTCAGATTGTGATGTGTAATGTGACTCTCAGACAAATTTAATAACTCAAATAGTCCATTAATAATTAAGGCTAGAAGTATACCTTTTTAATTTTATTTTCTCACAATATCTGAAATATTTGCAAAAAAAACTATAATGTTTTGAAGATTTGTCACATTATATGCTGCAGCATTTGCAAATATTAAAAGTCGTTAAAGTGTTTTAAGCAGTTCAGTTTCCAAAATTTTATCAATAATTTGCTACATGTCCTAAAGTGACATATTGCACAATACTGTCCTTTGCTACAAAAAATGAGGGGGCATTTTTCAAGCCCTAATTTTAATAGAGGTAATACTGTTGTTGATGACAAGTTAAATGCCAGCGTGCGTAAAAGCTATTTGTCCCCAAAATTTTTATGATTGAGTGTGGGCGGAATACCACCGCGTGCATGAATCTTCTGAAGTGCTTACGAAAATGCTATACCAACATTTTCGTTTTATGGTGTGTTAAGAAAATATTAGGGAAAATGCACTATTTTTAAATGTCTTCATTTCGATAAAAGTTCACATGTAAAGTGCAGTCTTTATTTTATTGGATTGTATTATGTATTGAAGTTTAAATAAATTTGTTAAGCTGAGTAATGATAATGATCCTTTGAAATTAAAGTTGTTTTAAATAATTACTAAAATATTAACACATGTGTTTTTAAAAAGTTGTAATAAACAAGTAAAGTAGCATGCAAATTCCTCAACTTTTTAATTCAACCCATTAATTAAATTAATTGTACAGAATCGCCCAATATGTTACAACAGAAAATTATTCTATTTGTATTACAAAAAAATTGCGAAACCTTATCAGATTTCAATTTAATTGCCGTATTAAATCCATTGCATTGACCATTCCTTAAAAAGGGTATTTTATGTTATAAAATACAACGCGACAATATGCTTAAATGTGCACGAGTGTCTATGCATCTCTTCGACATACGCCAATGCTAACGACCATTGTCATTTAGCTCATGTGTAAACAGATTAACTTTCCATTTTGGATGATTCAATCTTTTGTCCTCAGAAAGGGTTTCGCATATATTCAAAACGTTTGGCATTAATCATAATTGAACGAATATATTTATGACCGTTTTACATTGTCGTCTATTAAAAACGTGTTAACACGTTACATGTTACTCAAACACCCTTTGAAATGACGCAAAACAAAAATCGTAATATGAGGTTTTAACGGACATATTTTATACTGAAACATACCATTTCAAAATCGATAAAATCGTCTATTAAAAGTTTTTTATTTTTCTTTCCTGAAACTACAGGTTAGAATTCTGTTTTCATTTGAAGTAAAAAATTTAATTCCTCGAGTAATGTTTTAAATAAATTATATAATCAAAACCGATTGTTTTGAGCAATTTTTCGTCAATCGTAAAACTTGAAATGATTTTTTATTGTAAATTTTTATAAAAAGCGTAATACAATTCATTTAACTCCTCTTTTCATTAAACTTAATTTAATTCCATGAAGCAGAATCCATTGAACGATTTTTATACTTAATCAAATGTAAATGCCACAACAAAAGACTTTCTCAAGAAAATTTGTGTACTAAATACTAATAAAGGCTTGTGTTACATATATAAATTATTTAACAAAAAATGTGTCTAATAAATCCTTTTAATAAGCTCTAACATATAAACAAAAACGTTTTCTCACAATAAAAATAAAAATTCTCATTGCATCATGAGTCCGTATTTGATTAACCGTCAGGGTCGTCAACAAGATTAAATAACCAATATTCGGAACCAAAAATTAGACCCCAGTGCTGTACAAATTGTTAAAATATCATCCACGTAACGTCCGATTTGAGTCTTTAATGAGCGATGAAAATGCGATACCAGCCAGCTGTAATGTACGTGTATGTAACTATAAACGAAAATGTGAGCTCAGCCGTATTAACGGTTTGGGCCTAATCTGTCCCGAATCAGCACTTTCCATCCCCATTACACTGATATTTCATTATCATTCTTATTTTAATAAAACTTTTCCTCCCAGATAAATCGGATGATATGGAAGAGTGCAAATGTAACCGCCTGGAAACAGACTCCCCTGTGTGTTGCCTATGGTCCCTTAGCTTCGAAGGACGAAACATGTATGTATAGATTCATCAAAATTCAAATACGAGCATGTTAGGGGAAATTATGAAGGGAACAATCGACGGCACATTTTTGGTTGTACTTTTTTTAGGAGATGTTTAAGCATACGTAAGTTTTTTTTTACAATTTTTACAATTTTTAATTTGCAAAATCAAGTTTGAGTCGTCAGAAGCATGAGGTTTGAACTTAAAAAGAACTATCTACAAAATTGCAATGCCCATTGTTCCTTCACTTTAAATCACAAGTATACAACTTATTTTAATGCCATTGCAATGCTTGGATATTGTTAAATAAATAACAAACTCTAACTCTCTTTATCATAATATTTTATTAATTTTAAATAATTATAATTTAATTGCAAATTGCGATATAATCCGTTAAATTCTTGTGGCTACAAAAGTTATCAGCTGTAAAAAGTTAGTTCGTGTCTTTGCTAATCGATTTTTCTTACTGTCAGATTGGTATGCTTGTATAAAACTTCGGGCGCCAAATTTTATGTCAGTTGTCAATAAACGCGCGTTTCTTATTTAAATAAAAGGAACGGGAGTGTGTGTACAGTGTTTTGTTTTATTATTTAAAATTAGGCAAATTGTGTTAAAGATCTATTTTCTGTTGCCTTTTTATTGAAATTAGCTTATTCCATTGCTAATTGTTTATCTTAACTAATCGGGACATCAAACAAAACCAGCAAAATATGGATATAGCTGAAGCTAATGTTGGTCAATTGCGCGTGCAGGATGAGATTGGAGAACGTCATCAGAACCAATTCCAGCGTTTCTTGGAAGAGTATGTATTAATTGTCCATAGACCATACGCGAATTACCAATTAATTAACAACAAAATCCAAAAGGTTTCAAGAAGACAACGAAATAAAATATTTGGCTCCAATCCAACAACTAGCGGTTGCAGAACGCTCAACACTTGAGGTGAGCTTTGATGATGTCGAGAAGTACAACCAAAATCTTGCCACCGGAATCATTGAAGAGTATTACAGGTAAAAGTTAAATCATTTTTCCACAAATATATAGAAGAAATTTACCAAATATTGAATGTTGCAGAGTTTTTCCGTTTCTATGCCGAGCCGTGACTAACTACGCTAAAGACCGTGTGGAAAAAATGGATCCCAAGGACTGTTATGTATCGTTCACAGATGTGCCAACACGTCATAAAGTCCGTGATTTGACAACCGCCAAAATTGGAACACTCATTCGCATATCTGGCCAGGTGGTGCGTACTCATCCCGTTCATCCTGAATTAGTTCTTGGCACCTTCAGCTGCATGGAATGTCAAACAGAGAACAAAGGCATTGAGCAACAATTCAAGTACACAACACCAACAATATGTCGCAATCCGGTGTGTGCGAATAGGCGCCGCTTCAATCTGCTCACAGACAAAAGCACATTCATCGATTTTCAGAAGGTGCGCATCCAAGAGACACAAGCTGAACTGCCGCGTGGTTGTATTCCGCGTTCCCTCGAGATTGTGTTGCGTGCGGAAATTGTCGAAAGTGTGCAAGCCGGTGATCGTTACGATTTCACGGGAACATTAATAGTTGTGCCTGATGTGGGAAGCTTACAGATGCCGGGTGCCAAAGCTGAAATGAATACATATCATAAGGCCGGAGAGGCTCGTGCAGCCGAGGGTATACGCGGATTAAAGGCATTGGGTGTGCGTGATTTGAACTATCGCATTTCATTTTTGGCCTGTAGTGTTCAGGCTACTACAGCTCGCTTCGGTGGAACTGATGCTCCAATGAGCGACATCACCGCAGAAGACATGAAGAAGCAAATGACTGAATCTGAGTGGAATAACATCTACACCATGTCAAAGGACAAAAACTTGTACAACAATTTAATTTCAAGCCTGTTTCCATCTATTTATGGCAATGAAGAGATTAAGCATGGCATTTTATTGCAACAATTTAGTGGCGTGGCCAAAACAACGATGGAGAAAACAACACTTCGTGGTGACATTAACATTTGCATTGTTGGTGATCCCAGTACGGCAAAGAGTCAATTTTTGAAGCAAGTAGCTGATTTCTCACCTCGTGCCATTTACACTTCTGGAAAAGCATCATCTGCAGCCGGTCTAACAGCAGCTGTGGTCAAAGATGAGGAAAGTTTTGATCATGTCATTGAGGCAGGCGCCCTCATGTTGGCTGATAATGGTGTATGTTGCATTGATGAGTTCGATAAGATGGACCTCAGGGATCAAGTGGCAATTCACGAAGCCATGGAACAGCAAACCATCTCAATCGCAAAAGCTGGGGTGCGCGCAACTTTGAATGCACGTACATCAATTCTGGCGGCAGCCAATCCTATTAACGGTCGTTACGATCGCGGAAAGACGCTGCAGCAAAATATTCAGCTATCGGCTCCGATTATGTCACGTTTTGATTTGTTCTTTATTCTTGTTGATGAATGCAATGAGGTTGTCGATTACGCCATTGCAAGACGCATTGTAGATTTGCATGCAAATCTGGCAGATCAACAGCCTTGCATGTACACTAGAGAAGAAGTGTTAAAGTATATTACATTTGCCCGTCAATTTAAGCCGAAAATTGGTGAGGAGGCAGGCAAGTTATTGGTTGAGAATTACGGGTATTTACGACAGCGTGATGCGGGACAAGGTCGTAGCACATGGAGGATTACAGTGCGACAATTGGAGAGTATGATTCGTTTATCCGAGGCAATGGCAAAAATTGAATGTGCCAATGAGGTGGAGGTGAAACACGTCAAGGAAGCGTATCGTTTGTTGAACAAGTCGATTATTCGTGTTGAGCAGCCAGACATTCATTTGGATGAAGATGAACAGTCTGACAATGAGATGATGCAAATTGATGAAGCTGCTGTTATAGCGGAAGCGGCAATTGGCAATGATGCTCCAGTTGATGAGTCTGAAAGTCAGGAGCTTCAGAAAAAGAAACTGACTCTATCGTTTGATGATTATAAGAACATTTCCAATATGTTAGTTGTACATCTGCGTAGCTTGGAGACGCTGATGGAGGAAGAAGTTGTGCCGGATGAGGCTGCAGAATCCGTTGGTAGTGACGGTATTAAGAGGTCAGATCTTGTTAATTGGTATTTGGAACAATTGGCTGATCAGATTGAGTCCGAGGATGAATTGATTGAAAGAAAGACGCTGGTTGAAAAAGTTATCCAAAGATTGATTTATCATGTAAGTTTTTACTTTAATTAATTGTAACGAATACATTTTAATACTTTGTTTGTCTAGGATCAAATTATTATTCCTCTTCGTGTCAGTGACCTCAAATCTTCGGGAAGAGATGAAACAGAACCAGAGGAGGACGACCCTTTGCTGGTGGTGCATCCTAACTACATTGTTGAATAATTTTCCTGTTTCATTTCCTATTTAATTTTGAACTTTTTTATGTTTTACTTCTACCACTTTTTTAATGATTTTAATAAAGTACAAACGATTTTCTTAGTTATTTTGTTTTCCATTTTTTCTTTAATAATTTAATAATAATTTTTATTATATTTGTTGAGGAGTTTTACAAATTTTGTTTAATAATGGCTAAAATATCACATTGCAGTCCTTGAATCATATGGACTTGTTTTTGATGTCTTTTTGTGAAACCAAAAATTCATTTTTATTGCTTCTGTATGCTAGAGGATTCTCACTCTCGCGTTCAGCGAGATCTGCCATCAGAACGTCTTTTGAAACTTCAGTTAATCCTTTTCCCTTGCCATAATAAATATCTTCAGTGTAAACACGATCCTTCTGACGGTATGTTCCATGAAGCTGTAAAATAAGAGTTATGAATTAGATAAGATTATATTTGAAAGAAATGTTTACTCACAATATCCCAGTAATAAATATTGAATGCAAAATTAACATGGAAATACTGATGATGATTATCATGGAAAATTGCATCAGGTTGCCATGGCTGCCAGGAGAATGCCTTAAAGTTGACACCGGAATGGTCAATGATTCCATGGTAGTACGTGTACAAAGCGACCCCATAAAACATTGCTGCAAGTGGAAGAAAATTAAAAAAACCTTCATTGAGAAAATCCTAAATTGTTTTACCCCAATGAACTGGAATGAAGAAAATTGGTAACACCAACGTCATTTGAATGTGTAGAATCTCAAACGGATGAATAGCGGTTACTGAGAAGGCAGTCGGCTGCTTGTACTTGTGATGCATCTTGTGGAAATGTTTGTACAAGAAAGGTGTATGATAAATTCGGTGAATCCAATAGGTGCAATAATCTTGGTAGAGGAACACCACTGGAACTTGCAGCATCAACCACCAGTATCCATACTCCGAAAAATTGTAGTAGATAGTCAGCAGTTTGCCACCATTGTAGGCGTAGCAGGCCAAAATGCCAGTTGTAATGCTGGTGCACATCAGTGATAAACTCCCGAGAAGTATTTCATGCCGTTCCACTTCGGGGGACAGGAATTTATCTGGTTGGCATTTCCATTCGTGTGCGCGATCACGTTGACGCACATAAAAGTACCACTATTGTAAAAAAATTTCATTCAAATAATAATAATCTCGTAAAAAAAAAATGCAAACAACTTACATGAATGAATCCTCCAATGGCAAAGTAAATGGCATACGATCCAAATGCTGACCAAAATATAAAATATGGCAAATGACTCAGTTGAAAGTATTCCAAGCTGAATTCAAATGACTGTGATTCATCCTCGCCCTTTGTTCCATTTGTCGTGTCATTGCCCGTCACAATGAAACCTATCTGCCGCATAAAATGCACCATCACCACAATCCATTCACCTGTTGAAACACGTGAGATAAATTTACGTTAAGCATTTACTACAAATTCTTATCAATGTGCTGCGTAAAACGTTAAATCGTGGGAAAAACATTCCGAGTTCATTGTCATTGTGTTTATAAATAATTGAAATCAATTTGCACTTGACAATGAGTTCGCCCTCAAAATGAACAAATGATGATTTTGCTTTCATTTTTAGTTTATCTCCTGATGATAAAATTGTTATTGATAATACGTACGCGCTGGTTATTGAAGTGTGTCGACAAAAGGTAAGCTTTTTGCAATTGTTAATCACAATAATGGAAAGAGACTTTAATCTCAAGTGCGGCAACTGGCAAGCATTTTTAAGTCAGATTTTTGATAAAGATTGTGTAATAAAATATAACATCTTTTTAATGGATGATTTTAGAAAACAACTTCGGATTGCATGGAGATATGGTCCGGAATTTCGGATTTAACAGCTGCACCTAAAGATAACGTCACAACAATATTTTCATCACTAAGTCCTATTTGATTATTGATTTCAGGAGAAACTGTTTAATGACTTTAACTTCTAACAAAGTAATTTTAAAAACTAATCTTTAGACTATGTGTTCCTCAATCACAATTAAGACTTATTGGAATATACAAATTATTCCGATTTTATATTGTTTGACAAGAACCAGAAACGTTTTTGATTATTACTTATTTTATGAAACTCTTAAACTGCTAACAATCAATCGATCATAAAATGATTCACTCTGAAAAACTTCATGTTCTTGAGTTCTTTAATCTAATCACTCGTATCTTCTTTCATAAAATTCAAGTACTTCTTTCACCTGGTAAATGTTATGTAAACCGATTAATTATGACTGTTCAGAGCCTTTTCGCTCCTAAAAATAATGACTTTTTTGTAGTTTCTGGTCTCAACTTTATGATTTAACTTGATTTTTTTAAATAAAACTTCACATTTCAGAATAAAAATTGTGAAGCTGCAACTTTTTTAAAACAGATTGAAAAAAAATTGATTTCATTAAATATTGCGAAGAAATTACAAAAAAACATAAAATAAAAGAATAATATCAAAAAATAGAAAATGATATCAATTAACAAATTTTTTTAAGAGATTCATTTAAAAGTTTTTAACTTAAACACTAATTGTAACATTAGTAAATCAGAATCATAGTTGTAATAAAAAAGTACACACCTTGTAGTGTTGAGCCCAACAAAAATACAGCAAACGTTCCCAAAATGGTTCCAACACCCTTTGGCATTTTCTCCCAGATTGTATCCAATTGATGTGCATATTTTTCCGTCCACTTAACACCATCTGTCATAATGTTGTAATGCTCCTTCGGTGTGGCAGCTTCCTTCTGATCCACCTGCAGTTTCTTTTTGCCCTTCATTTTGTGCTTTATTTTTATTTGTTCTTTTAATCACTTTTTAACACTGCCAATTCAATTCTAAATTCTTAAATAAAAAACCAAAACTAAAACGCCTCAGTCGTTGTCCTACGTCAAATCACAATTGAATATCAACACCTGAAATCACTCACCTTTATATACTTTTCCAAATATCCAGGTTCGATGAGCCAGATAACAAGCAAACATAAAGATAACGATGCTGACGTGTAAAAGTAATTGGTTTCAACTACTTAGATGTACCCATTGTGAGGATGTACTCGTTTTGGTGTAGGGGAAGAACATCCAACGGCCTTGCTAGGGGGTGGGCATGCGGTAATGGTGAGTAGAGTGTTTTGGGTGCAAACATCCAAGTACTTCATTATCGTATCTTATCGCATTATGTCCAATCATCGCAGGTATTATAAATTGTTTGAATTCAATGCTTGTAATCTGTTTATTTACAGCAATGAGGCATTTCGGTTGCCACGATATGATCTTCATAATATAAGCTTATTATTAAGTTGTTTTTCGTCTCTTTATGACAATAGATTGTGGTTGCTGGTATAATAGCTGGCTGGGAATCTACATCCCAAATATATTCAAAATGATGAACTGATAAGAACGTCATTTATCAGTTTTGGTGCAATTTTGGTGGAAATTCGCGGAGTTTGGGGAAAAGCTCAAGGGTTACTGATTATTGTTTGCATGCAGCTGCATGAGTTCTTAATCTTAAGCCATGAATAATATAATTTTTCGAGCCTCTCATTTGAGTTTGCCCCTTTGGTTTGCACATAAACTTTAGCTTTTTAAACAACCGCCTTTCTTAACAACCTGATGATCTTGACCTGACAATAATAAATCAAAACACAAATAACTTTAAACTAAATGGAAATTTAATAAAAATTCTTTATTTTACAAATATGTAATTGTTATCAAAAAAAGGAATAATTTGATCCTAATACATATTCAATAAATTAATACATATTTTAAATTTCGCGCCCGAGCAAATTAAATGAAATTTCGGTAGATGGCCATGTGCCATAAATTTTTATTGAAACAGCAGTTTTAGGTGTTTATGCTAAAAAGAGACAACTATAAATTTTTCACCACAAACATGAAACAACTGCAGATTGCGCGACTGCCGGCTGTTTATATTTTTTATGGCAAAATCTTCCAAACCGCTTGTTCCCGCCAAAACAGGTTAGCTGTCTGTCACTGTGGCTCATTTAACATTTTATTTGCAAAAAGTTTATTGTGCAGTAACATTTGTTGGCCGTGCGCCCCTGAAAATAAATTACCAAAAGTTGTGAAATTCATAAAAAAGTGCAGTCTTTATTGACTTTTCCCATTATTGTATTAATTCAAATAATAAATATAAAGACAAACACATTACAAGATGTTCGAAGCACGACTTTTGTCCGCCTCAATGCTGAAGAAGGTGTTGGACGCCATTAAAGACTTGTTAAACGAGGCCACATTCGATTGCAGTGACTCTGGAATTCAACTGCAGGCCATGGACACCAGTCACGTATCGCTGGTATCTCTAAACTTGCGTTCAGATGGTTTTGATAAGTTTCGGTGCGATCGCAATCTTTCAATGGGAATGAATTTGGGAAGCATGGCAAAGATTATGAAGTGCGCCAACAACGACGATACAGTCACAATCAAGGCACAGGACAATGCCGACACAGTGACATTTATGTTTGAGTCACAGAATCAAGAGAAAGTGTCTGATTACGAGATGAAACTTATGAATTTGGATCAAGAACATTTGGGCATTCCAGAGACAGAGTATGCTTGCGTCATTCGTATGCCGTCCATGGAGTTTGCACGCATCATTCGTGATTTGGCGCAATTTGGAGAGTCGGTGGTCATTTCGTGCACCAAAGAAGGTTTGTGTTCCAGAAGGACATAAATATTATTTATTTAAAAAATAACCCAACTTTTCCATTGTTGGACGTTTATTTTTGAGGTTATTTATTATACTGTTTTGCCTAATTTGTCCTTTTCTGCTTTTTCAAGGTGTTCGTTTCTCAGCGTCTGGAGATATTGGTGCAGCTAATATAAAGTTGGCGCAAACATTTTCCGCTGATAAGGAAGAGGAATCCGTCATCATAGAAATGCAGGAGCCAGTTACGTTGACTTTTGCATGTCGTTACCTGAATTCGTTTACAAAGGCAACACCTTTGTCGGGACAGGTGCAAATCTCCATTTCGGCTGATGTGCCACTTGTGTTGGAGTACCGCATTCCGGATTTGGGTCACATTCGATACTACTTGGCGCCTAAAATCGAGGACGACGAGAGCTAAGTTCATTTGTATGGATTCTTTTATTTATCTTACACAATCTATTTTCATTTAATCTATAATGTTACTCCATTAATTTTTCAAAACATGATTTCATGCTGTTGAAAATAAATAAAAGATTAAGCACTTTTTCACACATTACGTTCGTTTTACTGTCGCCATGGATTCAAGGCGGGATATTTATATAAATTGTTCTCTAGGGGATAAGGGTTGAAGGAAAAGTTCAACCTATTAAATATAATTGTACATGATGTAATATTGTAACTCGTAAGTACGAATCCTAGACTGTGAAGTTCGGAGTTTTAAAATACTGACTACTATAGTGCACGAAACATCCTTTTGATAGTGCTGTAATGGGACGTTATGTTCTGTCTCTTGGCTAACCAATTTATTGTTTTTGACAAACTTTAAATTTATTTCCAATTTAAAAGTTACATCCGTATACGTTTAATCTAAAAAACGACGTCAGTCAGTTAATATTTTGAAAGGATATTTTCATATTTTTAGTTTTTTTTTAATAATCTAATGGGATAGGAGATTGATTCCTTAATTAAGTCCTTAATTTTGTAAGTCTGAAAAAATTTGATTTTCAATGAAAATTGAAACACAGTTCATGTTAATATTTTTGATTAGAATTTTCTTTACGAAGAAAAAGGTTTATTAACGCAAATTTTTAATAAAACAATTATTTTGTTGCTGACACCTTAATTATTTTTTCCTAAAATTCATACATTTTTGTTTAAAAAAAGAGGGAAGTAAATCATTTTTTCTTTTATGGTTTCAATTGTTGTAATTAAATATTATCCATTTCCAGGAGAGATCATTGCCTACAGGTTGATGAAATAATTTTATCCACGCAGTCACATGGCCCTTTATTTATTATTGTAATTTTGATTAAAATTAAAATTTGTATAATCCTTGCTGCAGTGATTTAATAATTTGATGGATTAACAATCATAATGCGTACTAAAGGATAAAGTTATGATTGCATGGATTTTAAATAACCAGTAACTATAATTTAGTGAGTAGTTATAAGTAAAAATATGGATTGAAAATCTCTATCTGATTTTTTTAAATAAATAGTTTATTGTTTTGTGATTAAAAATTAATAAAACAGAACTTGATGTTAATGACTTTAATATTTAGGTTCTTTTCACAATTAAAATCATAATTTCTAAGAGATTCTCGTTATAATATAATCAAACACACTTAAAAATACACAACAATCTTGTATGCAGGCTCCTGCAAGTGAGAATCGATTGATGGTAACCGAACCAGAGCACACAATTCGAACATGGTCCACACAACATTTAATTAAGAAGCATATTATGTAGTTTAATTTATGCGAGCAACATGATGGTTGCCATAATACGTACAGTACATATTTCAATTTACTGGAAGACAACCAAAGTTTCCATAGCCAAACATTTAAGGAGATGAGACTTCATATTAGAGTGAATCGGTCGGTGTATATTATACTCGTACAATGTGCGTCTTGTGTGCGAGATGCGAATTTGTGGATTTAAAGTAAACAGATCACAAACTTGATGCTGTTAACATATCATTTGTTTGTTTATTGCTGGCCCGCATGTTCTTGACGAAATTAGTGCTGTGAGTTGTTATTTATGCTTTACCTCTATATTGTTAACAATGGCAACAGCCTACACCTTATATCCTTTGATCGAAGAACATTTGATTTAACGAAACGGGAAGGGCCGGTTTAATTACATTCTGTCAATTAATTGGCTTTCTATAAATATCGTACCTATACCCTGAAACAACACAACAAGCAACAACAACAAAAATAATTATAAACGAACAATTCAATAAAAGTTTAATTCACACACACACACACACACACATACATATAATACTATCCTCTTTTAATGCATTGTTTAATGCTAACAGGCCTATATGTATATTGTATATGGCAACCACAAGGTTGGTGGTAAAACGAAGCAAAATAGTGCCCACTTATCCCATTCACCATCTCCCCCATTCGGCATTTACCCAACGTCGCGTCTCGTCGTCGTCCCTGTAATATGCTTGCTACACCTTTCGTTCACCTTTCAGTTCCTGGAAGTAAAATTATTTACGTTTCGACTGCAATTTGTCGGCGTGTCTGCAATTTTGTTTCGCTACAATAAACTTTTTTTTTATATTCGTCCTGCGCCGCGTTTGTTTCAATCTACACAAAAGCTATTTGCATATAGTTACAATGCACATGTGTACTAACTGCCAACGACTACAATATTCTACATATTATACAGCGCATCGCGTTGTAGCAAAACGGGTATGATATTTGGAAAATTATGAAATTTCTGGGAACTTTGATTTATGCATCGACTTAAAGACACAGAATTATCCACAACTATACAAAATGTGCATTAACTGGAAACACACACATAGTTATATGTTTGTATTGTTGCAGCTACGGGGCACATGTAACTACTCACTACCCTGTTCACCTCACAGTCAAATGTATACGCAGCTGCCGTTGAGCTTTTTGCATAAGCGAATATGCTGTGCCGTCCACCCACCCCCTATTCTTTGAATTTGATATTTTATAGCAATGGATGTGTTCGTTCGGGCAGTGGCTTTCCGTATTATATGTGTCGGCAAACAACTGTTGAATTAATTAGTTCATAATTGCACCTACTCATCATCTGCTGCAAGGGCTTTTTTGCTGCGTGTACCGGGCACGAATGCATGGTGGGCCACTTTGTGTGCCAATGTTGACTGAAGATTTATGAAGTCAGTGCATGGCTTCAAAGCTAACTCAATAATTCAAATGTAATTTATTGCAAGCGGATTTTCGGTGGACAGACATTTTGACTGCTTTGAAAATGATCAATGGAAGTTGTAATTTCTGCCAGCACTAACCGATTTTAATGTTGTGATGACTCTATTTTATCTTTTAAGTTTAATTATTATGTAAGCATTCTTAATATTTCTTTAAATACAATTCAACCAATTATTTTTGCATGTCTGAGTAATCTCTTATTGATTTATTTAAATCACCTTAAGGTGTAAATTATCTGAAACCGAAATCAATTCATGTTTGTTTGCACTGCAGTTTTTTTACCTTTCTATTCTCCAATTAGTCACAACACAAATCAATCCTCTATTCATTCCCCAAAATGTTTCTACCCTGCTTTAAATTATAACAATTCAATGAATCCTAATTAACACCAGACGCTTTCCAGACACAATCTCAAAATTCGTTCTACTAATTTTCTGTGTTGACAAATTCAAATTGTCAAAGGACAACTCAAAATGTTTGTTTGGAATTAAACAAACAGAAACAGGCACTAGCAGCCAATCAATCGAAATTGCTTAAGGATGGAGACTTAAGGCAAGTGCCACAATAAAACAAAATAATTGGACTGAATGTTTTCAGTTTTCTTTTCTTTTACGTGTAAATGTTTTCGGTTTTCCTTTATGCTTTGGAAATGTTTACTATAATGATAGTTTAATTGCCATCCGTGCGGTCGTTACTACAATACATTTTTCATGTTAACACCCTTTCCGGCCAGAAAAAACCTCAGACAAAAAGCATGAATTAAAATTAAAGGTGGAAAAAAATGAACATTACGGACTCTATATATAATTATTTTAAAACGTACGTACATTTTCATTATGTGTATAGTTATGTTTGTATAATATAGAACTGTTTTGCCCCAAGCATTGCTTTTTTAAATACAATTTATTGTTTTTTGTGTGGTGATGTTTATCAAAAAGGGGGTGTTACGAATTGCCAACATAATAATCAATTGTGAAAAGATCAATTATGTAGTTGAAACAATTTTATGTTCTGATTTTACATATTTCGATATTACTGGATTATTAAATATTGACTAAAATTATTCGTTTAAAAAGTCGACTTTGAATAAATTTTATTGATTCTTTTATTGAATCGAGTTTTTAAACTTCATTTCCATTAAAAATGTAAATTAAAAATAAAATTTGCGAAAGCCTTTTAATATTTTGTAGGTATAATCTACATGGATTATGTTCAAGTGTTTCATAAATTGATTTCAGCATTTCGATATTTAATTTTTTCACAAACTTTTGAAGGTAAAAGCAAAATTTTAAAGAAAGTTTAATGTTTTTCCCGAAGATCAAGAATTTTTTTGTCAGTTTTAGTTTTATTTTCCATAATTTTTATTTAAGTTACTTTGTGGTATAATAACCAAAATGATTTATTATTCCAAAATAAATTCAACCAGTTAAAAAAATTATTGATCACTGTTATTTAAATATTGATGGATTTTGAGTTGATTGGATTATTCTATGTATTATTAGATACTCGTTAAAGCTATTGCTGGGTTTCTGAGAAATCGAAACAATGTATCTTCAGTAATGCTCCTATGTTTATCATTAAATTGTTACCACAGATGTTTTAAGAAAACACACAGCTTCTTACACAGACACGTGTATTTGAATAAAAGCTATTTATATACGCGTATTGAAAATCGAGGAAGCAATTTCAGATAAAAAATGTAGTCTTCGAAGTGAGTTTACAATACAAATCAGTTTTTTGTTTAAGAAACATTTAATAATTTCACTTTAACAAATTACAAAATAAAAAACGGACATACATTATTGATAAATTAAACGAAAAATGCATTTCATTGAATAAAAGATTGTACAGAAATAAACATAAAACACAAAAACTGCATATTAAATAATGTTTTTTGTCATTAAATCATCCTCGACAACCAGGTACTCGTCCTTGCATTGCAGCTGGCTTTGTTGTGTACGTAAAAATGTGCTCCTTGACATCATCGTCCTTGTAATCGGGCGTAAAAATATTGATCTTGAAGTGGATATCATTAGTATCAAGATGTTTATCATTCTGGAACACATAATAGTAATTCTCATGTCCCAGAATGTCATGAGTAAGCGTCATTAAATTGCTAACAGCAAAATAACGAATATTTTTGCCCATCGATTGCATTCTAGTCGAAACACTTGAATTAAACTTCAGACGCCCATCATAACAAGTGAATTTGTTTGAGTTGTATATTGGAATGAGTTCCACATTGGTGTCATCACTAAAAACGGTATCATCACGCTCGGACGCATTCTTCGTGTCTTTAGCACTCTTAATATGAAAATCACCAAAATGCATCATTCCACAAGTGAATACCAACAGACGCATTCCCGGATAACGTGTGCATGCTTCCAGATTCATTTGGGTGCCATTCCGAAGGTAAAATCCAAAATATTCTTGCACATTCTCTTTCAATTCTATGGACTTCTCGGCGTAAATGTGAATGGGACGATACGGCTCTGTGGCATTCGTGTAGGTAATTGTGATGTCGAATTCATCGTCAATGGTCGGCAATTCTTCGACCACTGATTGCAAATGCAAATAAATTGCCAAAATGAATAACGTCATTGCTACCACAACTATGCACAACACACAGGATAAACAAGCAGCACTACGCATTGCAGTCTGTAGGTTTGTTGAGGCACTTTGAACTACTCACTAGTGTCAATATGCAATCTTTAACGGGATAACTAAACGACTATTGGTTATCTTGAACTATTTTGTTGAGCACCGAATTAATGATAGTTATATGTAAGCGACTGCGTGACATACTTTCACTGACTGAAGTGACATAACCACACGGGATGTATTAAAGGCGTTCGCTGAATGTTAAATGAAATGCGACTATAATTAGACGATGAAGATTCGTGATGTGTTCTATTTTAGAATCCGATCGGTTAAATGCTTCTGCCTACAACATTTAACGCATTGAGCATCAGTTTGTTTACTGAAGTCGAATTTGAAATTACCCTTTTGTGATGCATTGTATTTTGACTGCACATGGTGAAGTTTACATTACTAAACTGCATCAATACACTTTTCTGTTTTAGAAGTTTAGTTCAAATTTAACAAACCCTATATTTGAAGGCTTGAAGTTGTTGCTTGATGCTTACATAGCTAATGTCGATGAACGGAACAATTAAAATCTTTTGAAAAAGTTATATTAAAGCTACATCATTGTAACAATATTCATTGCGTTTGCTGTGAGACCGACTGGAGAGGGTTTTGTGGGAGTTGGAGCGACATAAAAGCAATTCCTTTGCTAACGAACTAGAACCATTCATTTGGCGGGTACGATCATGAAGTGATGGCACGCAAAACAAGTGGAACAAACCTGACGGAATTTAAAACGAAACAGCCCACTCGCACGAAGGTGCTGCATTTTCTTCGACTCACAATTTTCCCTTGTTTTTGTATTTTCGCTTCATCACTTGACTGGCTTGTTAGAGCAAAAATTTTATGTTTGTTTAGTGCTGTTGTACTAGTGGGGGTAGTTGGCACATTATTTGACATTGATGTTCTAACAGTAAGACTGCTTGAACGCCGGAAGTTTAGAGTAATGTCAAATTTTGTACACAACTACGTAATGCCATTCTTCGGTAAAGAACATTTAATTGGATGAATTGAGGTAGGGTGGTTAATTGTAAGTAGGAAATAATAAAGTGGTTTAAGTCACATATATTATTTGTTGATTGCAATCAAAAATGGAATGGATAATATAATAAGGACACAGTGGCACAAATTAACTGAATTAAATAGAGAAATAGAGCGGGGAGAGAACTCAAATTAGTTTTAAGCACAGATTTTTAACTTGTTTTAATTTGTCAGGATGAGCTTTCATTCACTGCATATTGAGGAAATTTGAATTGCGGAAATACATTGTGAAATACAATTATTTTTTCAATAAAACGAGTACTTCCCATTCATTCGACTATTAAATCATTCGTAAATAATTCCATCGTTTTCTATAAATACGACAATAATGACAATTGTTCATTCTCGAAAGCCACTAAATTTAACGTAAAATTTATGAAAATGTGTAGGTTAAGGAAAACGCCACCAATTGACGATAAAATGGAGCAAATAAATTGAAACTGAGCGAAAAGCAAAAAACAGCGAAATCTTTTCAATTTCATTTTTTATGGATTCATAATTTGGGGAAAAAGGGTGAAATTGTCGTAGTCCATTTTGTCATGTTACAAAATTCGAAAGAACAACGGTGGGGTGAGAGGGATGATCAAAATAAATAGGACGAGAACGAAAGATAACGCACAACGCACAGTTAAAAAGAAGCAAGCAAAAAATGTGTAAAATATTTTTTTATGTTATACCCAAATAATTTTGTTTATAGGAAGCCTTGTGCGTGGAGAAAGAAAGGTGACGCACTCACGCACACATAACTCGCGTATAACAATATCATATAACCGGGCGCCGGAAATAACACAATAGAGCGTCGCACACAAGATGCGGTGCGAGAACATGCGTGATTCCAGGCAGCGAACAACGTTATCCTTGGAGTGGGTGGGGGTATTGCGTTTGGTGTTGGCGGCAAACGTGAAAATAAGTGAAAATAAAAAAAAAATTGTAAAATGTCGCCCACTCTTAAAGCTTTGCCTAATCTGGCCCCTTTATCTTGGCAAGGTGTCGAATAAAATTGTTGCAAAGGAGCACATATAATTTAGGAAATAAAAAAATGACTTGTGTCGGTATTCAGCAACATTTCATGCGTCTGTCGAAATGCCATGCTCTCGGGGGGCAATCAAATTTCAACTACGTACATTCGTATATGTTGCATGTTATGCTGGTTTATGTCTCTTATACTTTGGCGTACCTACACTATATAGCTCCCCTTTTCATTTTATTGTAGTAGATTTGTCAATGAATTTGGTATGCTCCCGCTATATGGGTGCGCGCATATACTACGTTGTACATTGTACGTGTTATATAACATTGCTATTTGCTGTGTGAAAAATGAAATAAAACAACAAAATATATGGTAGCAAATCTCAAGTGGGGTGGCTGCCTCCCTGTATACATTTTTGTATGAATGTGTTGAAGCTCAGGAGGAAACGGGTCAAATGATTTTTCGTCACTGCACACTTCCGACATTGGATTTGATGTTTGTTGGTTTATTTTTATTGGCTTGTTCTTGCACAGCGAAAAATGAAATGAATGCGGTTCGACGTTGGAATTCGGATCAGTCTTCATACTTTGGCTCTTCCATTTTGTGTTATCTTGTGTGGCATGTGAATTTTTAAAGCGTTGTTTAACATTATTTTGATGTGTCTGAAATTCATTATGTAAAGATAAAAATTTTAATATCGAATACATAATTACGTCTTCTCTTATACACCTAACTGCGTTGATCCTCTTTTCTGCTGAACGCAAAACTTACATTTTCTCTATCTTTCCTACGCTTGGAATCATATCCACAAGCAAAAATAAATCTAACGCGTTAAATGACCGAACTCCTAAAATAATTTTCACTTCAATAATTCAAAAATTATTTTAATTTTCCGATTCACATTGCAATTAATATGATTATGTTAATCTAATTAGACGTTACAACAACGTCTTTCTATTAAAACATATACTGAAGAACACTCTGGTTTTGACTGTTACCTTCCCGTCGAGAATTTGCATGCGTATGATGCATTGTTATAATAATTGATTCAATATCAAGTGCGGCAGGGGGCCAAAGTAATATCAGTATAATACAATTTGTACATATTCTACATATACTTACAGTCATTAGTCATTATGTTATAGTATAAGATCCTTGAGATTCCGTGTCAATTGAGGTGACTAACAGTCAATTTTACTACAATGCATACAAAAGCAATACAATAATAATTACTCGTGTTATGTGTATTGTTACTTAACTGACTGCATTCTGTAAGTGAAAAGCATCATTTCCAGCAATTGTGGTCTATCCACGTTATGGATATAATACCTACGTTAATAGTATAGTTCTTTAATATTATGGGTTAATTTAATGTGAATGATCGTTATAAAAAATGCAAGCCCCAAATTTAAAAAGAGGAGGGTCGAGTGCAATTGTGTAAACAACTAAAATTGACTAAAGTAACTAATATATTAGTAGTGAGTATAAATTCTACACCCTTCAAACCCTCGAAAGTCTTCGGCATGAAAATGGTCTAGCACTATCAGGACGTTAATCTGTGGCAGTGGCATGAAAAAATGAAAGAAGTATGATAGTAGCATTGAAAATTATACAAACACTATGCTTTGCGGTTAATAGTCGTCAGCAGTCAGCACACAATTATAGAGATTGGCTGGGAAGGGGTGGTGAATGAGGAAACATAAAATGACATCCTAAAAAAAGAACGGAAGTTGGTGCGGATGTTTGATGTGAATATCAAAGCAAATCACGATATGAAATCGAATGATTTTATAGCATTACCGAAATTAGTTTTAATCAAATAAATAGGCGCATCGGCTAGTCGCGTTGTATCGTGCATGTATGAGAATAGCGTGACATATTGCCTTTAACATGATGTAGACTTGATAAAACAACGTCAAGCTAAATTTTAACTCAGAGTGCATCAAATTATTGAAAGAGTTTCTATTTTTTGTTTGGAAAAAAAAAAAAAAACGCCTCAAAAAAAATTTCATCAAATAAGTCGATATATCGATTTTTTTTTGATCCCACGGACTCAGGAAAATCCGTATTATGTTTTCAAAAATCGTCTACCTTTATGAAACTACCTTAAACTGTCAACGTGTCGACCCAAATTATGTTGCATCAATTATGTGAGCTGCCTAAAATTTTATACTCACCAATAAATCGTTTGATGCGGTAAAATGAATAAATCAACATAACACAGCCGCCTCTTCCTGTCATGCTCTGTAATGAACATGTTACTACAATATATGGAATAACGATTGAGGCAAATAACTAAAAACGCATCACACCACTGTTATCAATGAGCAGCAGACAAAAAATTGAGGGGTGATTCATATCAGCCAATGTACATTGTATTGTATAATATTGCGGGCATGGTGACGAGACGGAGTGGGTCGAATTGATGGTGTACATTGATACGCACGTACATGTATAAATTGGGGGATGATGCATGGAATTTTCGAATTAAAGTTGATGAAAGGTTCCACCATAAATCAGGGTGAGGTTGTTTTAGGCTGCAATGTAATTTCATTGTCACTTGTTGGGTGTTGCAGTGCACGTGAAATGACGGTATATAAATTTGTTGTGATGGACGGGCATTTTGTTGAGGCACTTGGTGAGTGTGTTGTAGACTGGTAACTAAACCTGACCAAAGTATTGGGGGGGGGGGGGGGGTGTGAGATTATTATTAATTGACTATTAAAATAACTGAATAAATGTTAACTGCGCCAATATTATCTACACTGTTTGTTGATTAAATTGATTTTTTAATAGCATTTTTAGAGTGAAAATTGTTTTTTTTTTCAAACTAACAAGTAAATTAAGAACTTATATTAATTGAACCACTGGAATTTAAACAAATAATGCAAAACATAAATGTTTCAACAAAAAGGATCAACTCTAAAGCACAAACCACTCTAAAAGGATGAAAACTGCATGGGTAATGCAACATAACACACTTTTCATGGTGCAGAGTGACCCAAATTTGAAATACCTAAACGTAATACTAAATAATAGTATGTATAGTTTATTTTAGTATTTTAAGTCGGAAATCAAAATCTGATAACCAGGAAGCCGCAGACAACGTTCACCACGATGACATTCCGAACCAAGCGACATCTAACAGGACATAAAACCGATGTACAAGAATTAAGCACAAAGAGTGTGCGAGATGACATACAATTTATTGCCGAGTTCAACTCCTAACTCTCCCACATATACATACAGTAATTTATTGTGATACCATACACATATTAGATCGTACACATGATACAGCCCCCACCCCTCCCCATCACCATTCAATACACAAAATGTATTCCTCCCATATCAGTTTCTGAAATACAACTAGACAAAGCACGCGGGCTTGCAAAATTTGTAAATGATTCTCGTGAGTTGTTCGGACGTCGAAAAGTTTCGCTGGATGAGAATTGACTGAAAGCATGCTTCAGCATCGAAAATGTTCAGCCATAGACGGAAATGAGCACGAACGATGAAAATGAATTTAAATAAACATTAATAGTTTTAATTAGCTGTATACAGTTTGTTAGTTCGTAAACATTAACGATGCTGTCTGCTCAACATGAATATAAATAGCTACAAAGGTATACGGTACACTCGTAAATATATCTGCTATTAAATTTTAAGGGTGAGTGTAAGGGCACATGAAATGTTACGGAAAAAGTTTAAATGATCACTCATGTTTAAAAATGTTGTCTGATTTTAGTTGAATTGTCAAGTAGTGGGGGGTACATGAAAACAAATTGAACGCTTCAATTGATTAAGTTATATGTATTTTCACTATTTAATAACAAAAAGTTATAAGTTTTGAATTGAAAGTTTAAAAAGTTTGAAAATTTGTTTTAATTACCCACTGAGTTTGCATAAAGTATTTATTTAATTTTTTGCATAATTTCAAGTATCGTTTGTAAACATTTTTTTAATGTTTTAAAAGTTTTATATACAAACATAATTGGTATACAATTAAATAGCAATAAATGTTTTTCAAAATGGCTGTTACTGATCATTAAAATATTGTTTTGACATGCAACTTAAAATCGGTCCTTTATTAAGTAAAAAAAGAAAGTCGTTATTTTACACATCAGCATTGATATTACACGTACTTCAGCTTCTTTTTCCTATTATCCTTAGTTAAATAGACTATTGTAATTCATATTATAATGATATGCAGCTGAAAATGTTCTCATGTCGTCTGCTGTTTAAAACACCCCAACCTTTTTGTACCGTTATAAGCCTTTATATACTTTTAAGATATAACACTGCAAAAATGTAATACCGAAAAAGGGAAATTTAGCGTTTGTTGTAATGGCAACTAGAACAATTAAGGGATTATTCCTTAAAATTCGCATCCAGTTTAACATGTAGTTGATCCTTTATCTTTTGCATTACATATATTTTTTATAAAATCTTTATGTCTTATCATATATTACTCTTTAATTAATTATATTTCAAGGTCAAAACATAAAAATTCAAGGTCACACTATTTATTTCGCAGAGACATCAATTTTTTTTGAAATGTTTGGTCACATTATTGTAGATTACAAAAAGAGAAAAAAACTTCAGAATAATTCTTAGTCAAAAAATTCAAGGTCGTATTACTTATAATATGTAATAAACCATATTTTAAAATTTACCCTTTTTCCCGAGTTCTACAATTCGTAATAATTCTATAATAATTTGTGAATACTTAACATAAATTCCACCAGCATTATTTTTTTCTATTCTTGGCACAGTTCAAATCACTTTGATTCTTTTGTGGATAACTTGCGTTAATTATTAAACCGTTAATTAATTCATTATAAACAAACGATTTCAATTAATTTAATGTTCTTCTTTACAGATTAAATACTTCTGAAAGATTTCAAACAAAGTACATAAAAGTTAAAGCGTTTTCATTTATGCTATTAGTTTTTTAAGGAAATAAAGAATTTAATAAAAATAAAAAAAAGAGCATTTTCTAAATGAACGGTTGAATAGTTTTAGGAGTTTTTTTTTTTCGAAATCATAAATAATACAGAATTTTGTATGTGAATTTAGATGCCACAGACACAGGAATAAAATACGAGAAGAATCATGCACACTGCACAGACATATGAATAGTCATATACAAAAACTCATTTCACAAATTGCTCGATGGTTTTTCCAATTACTATATGCATAATATACTTCCGCTGCATCACAATTTACCACCCAACGCTTCCCCTAAAAGCTCATCGTTTCACATATAAGCGCGTGTTTTATATTATTATGTATGTTAGTGAATTTAAATGTGTTCCTTCGCGAGCTCTTTTCACTTTTCTTTTTCCTCTTTTTCACCTATAAATATATTTTAGTAAAAAGAATAAAAGTGAGCCAATACTGCGATGCAAACGGCATACTGACTGTGTACTGTTTGGTGCTGTTTTGTACTTTCAATGGGTACCTATATGTACTGAAAAGAAAAAACGGTTGTAAAATAGATGTTATGCCTTTCAAATTTTAGCGTGTTAGGTGGTGGATGTGTACCATAGAGAGGTGCACAAATGAATGTTGTGTATGTGGAGGCGTGTGTGCTCGTAAAAGAAAATGGATGGAAAATAACAGCGCGTACAACATATTTTCAATGAAATTTTTTACTTGTGCATGAACGCAATTGAAATGTGTTGAGGGTGGGGGAATTTGGAGATGTTTGATGGCAGATACATAAAGGTGATGAACCGATTTGTTTTTTCTGCATTTTTTATTACATGGCTGTTTTTGTAAAATCTAGAAATGAAATACGTTTAGGAGTAATCCTGCAAATGTTAAAAGGCGAATATATGCTTTCAAATCGCGTTAAAAAATCTTGATTAATAAATGCTTTGGTGTCTAATCCAATCTGTATTACTTTTATAATCATTATCATCATACGTGGCGCTACAACTCGGTCCGGATCTGTGCAACATGGCTTACCAGTTTGAAATTCTAGGTACTCTTGCGTCTTGGCTTACGTATTAAACACATTTGAGACGAGGTCTCCATTGGCTACTTAAGTTTCTACAAGTTTAAGAAAGCTTTTGCTGGGTCATTATCAATCTCTCTGAAAACCCTTATAATAATTGTGCCAAAAATTTATAAAAGGGAAATTTAGTTAAAACAATTGTCATCAAAATTGAAATGCAACAGTTTTAAAACGGTTGTTATAGTAACAAGTGACAATAAGTTAGTCGTTATACAGCTACTTTTGTGTGCAAGCTTTTGTAGATGCTATGTTCGTGATTGTGCGTAAAAGAAATGCGGTTAGGAACATCAAAACATCTCCAGCAGATAAAAGGGACAGACGTTACAAAAAGACTACCATTTATCTGGTAATCAAATAACACAAAAACACATTCGACAACATTGTGGTCGAGTGTTTCGGTATGAAGATCATGGCAGTAGAATTACAAATGGAACGATTTGTGATGACCATAACAGAAATGGATGACTAAATAAATAAACATGAGAGATGTAACGCAAACGCATAGAGAAAAGCAAAAACAATTTTAAGATGAATAAACTAAATAGTGTGCGATTGTGAGAAATAAACGAACAATCATATGAATTACAATTTATGCTGTTTATGTGCTTTACGAAAAGTTTGACCCTGGAACACTTAATATGCGCCACAACAAGGGTTGAATGGAGAAAGTTGTTCCACATTGCGAACCATGTGCGATTCAACATGCGGATGCTGTTGCCAGTTTTGTATGTGAGCAAAAAAAATGTGAAAATGTGAAAAAGAGGTGGGCTTTTGTGGTGATGGCGTGCTATACGAAGAAGTAAATAAAAATTGGAACATATTCGAAATGTGCAATTTATTTTGCTTTATTCGATTTCATGTGCGGCTGCAAGAGATTTTGTCATCGAATTTCTATTGAGCGTATAACGTAAACGAATCTTAAGCGTCTTCATATTATAGCGAGTGTTGTCGCGTTAAAAAGAAGTTAACCATGTCACGTAACACATTCACAAAAAATACGTATATGCGTTATGCAAGGAAAAAGGAACGTCGGGGATATAGAGTCTTGTTTTTTTTCCTTTTTTTTTAAATAAAAATGATGCTGAGAACATGAAGAAATTGGAACGAGGACACCAATAGAATGGTATATGGGAATTTATCAGATATTTCGTTGTGCTCTAGCAAATAGGGTCTAAATTGGCGTCGCGTGCTGTAGTAAACTTTTTTTTTCTGCCACAACTTCGATAATAGTAGTAATATAGATGTGTGGCACAGACATTCATTTATTGTAAAATTTATTGAAAATGATTTCAGTTTCCTTCAAAGATTTCACCTCTTTTTCTTCTCGCAACGTGAGCTCTAACATTTATGTTGTGCACCGATTTATACATTTATTTCGACATGAAATTGAAGGCGAATTTCGTTGTGATTTGTTACCGTTATAATGCAATTCAATAGATTTTTTTTTCTTGTTAAAATATAATAAATAAAAAAATATCCAGTCAAATAACACCCATAACTGCTTTGTGCGTTGATTGCACTGTTTAACTTGTAAATTTTTCTTTAAAATAACTTTTACATTTGCTAAATTGTTTTGCATATTTTCTACAAGTTACAGTATTCTAGTAAGTTGCCACTACATTTTAAAACGGATTATTTGTCTGGCAGTTTATAAAGATTATCAAAATAATACATTTTTTATTCAATAAATTTATTTTACATACTTTAAAGAATTTTAAAAATACGCAAATCCCAACAAAAAAAAATTCTTGCATTATTGTCCAAATATCCTACCATTTTCAACAAAAAACTGAGTTGAAGTCACAAAATTTTATCGAAAAAATTAAATAAATGACACAAAAATAAAGCAAAACAAATGGCGTTCGTCCTTTTAGAAATGTCTGAAAGAGAAAAACACTATAATGTGTGTTCCTCAATAACACATATGTATACGACACGTGAAACACGACAGTTTTTTTGTTGGAGTTCGTAAAGTCAAATTAACGAGCGTATTGTACACACACATTCCATCTCTGGACGCGCATTAAACCACAAGCGTGTCACCTGAATGAAAAATAAAACATTAAGAAACATGGTATGAAAAAAACTGCAGGACACCCCTGGGTTCGCTATATGGTAGACATTAATATAAAAAACAACTATGCTGAAAGCAAAACGAATTACTTAGATGAGATGATTCGTCTGCTGAGTCGACATAATATAGCGAAGGGAGATGAACGAAACCCTCACACCCAGCTATGTACAACATCGAACAAAAACAAAAAAACGAAAGTTGAAGCAAAAAGGAAAAATTCTTACCCCCACAAAAATTCATTATTTGTTAACATTTGCTTTCGTTTACATTTAATCGTTACTTTCTCCCGTTCATTCGTGCAGTGTCTGCGTTTGAACAGAAAATTTTTCCGCCAAATTAGCGCAAAATAATAATTCCAACTAATTGGTATCAATTCATTTCATATTACACACTCATATAACCCACAGCAGCACAGTGTGTACACAATTTACTCTTCCACGGCGTTCATTCCATTGCTTTAATGAAGTATACGAGCGTATATACATATTTTGGCATTCAGCGTTCACATTTTTAGTTATTTACTCCCCAACAATAAAACATGAATGGTTTATAATTGAGTTGAAAACAAAAGGGGATCAATCAAACAGGGTAGATTGTAATGTAAACTCAAAAAAAAGAAAAGAAACGCTTTTATATAACTAACACATATCTGCAGCAATCCGTACAAATACAACGCTGTTAAAATGAGATCAATTTGATTGTTTTCATTGGAAAAGGGGGCGAGGGTGTAGCCCGAACATGTAGCAAGTAAGCAACAAGGCGCCATCGAGGAAAAGCTGAACGAGACAAGAAATTATTTTGATTAGTGTCATCGGATTTATTGAGATGGCGAGATGGATTTCTGTCGGAGGTTGGATGAAAAACTGTGTGTACGTATATGAAAGTCATCGGTGTCTGAGGGCATGGGTGCAAAGGGGAATAACATAACCGAGTGAGGTGCCTCTTGGGGATGCTAGATTGCATTTCAATAACTCCATGATCAGAATATTTGATTAGCTGAACGCGACTACCTGATGCTGTTGCTTTTTGTTATAGTACGAGATCAAGAGTGCATATATTTTGTATACTGTGTGCTTGAGTCACAATAGATCGATTTAACAATAACCTCGATTAGACAACAACCTTATACCTTATACACTGCAATGTTTCATTATGCTCTGAGCTTTGGCAAATTTATTTCCATTTGATGATTTATTTTGCAGTCTTTATGATGCCTGTATCCCAGAAGACTCAAAAGTCAAGAGCACCAGTCTGTTCTTTGTTGATGGAGAAGACTGCCGAAATAATACAAAATCAAATGAACCATATTTGCGTTAACTTAAAAATCGAATCACATCATAAAAACAACCGTAAATGTTTGCGGAAATTGAAATAAAACATGCACACACGATTTTTGTACCAGTATTTAGAATGCGCAAAAAATCAAAAAGAAAACAACAACAGGGAACACAACGGAATGGCAAAATAAAAAAAACAACAAAAAAGAGCTTAAAATAAAAGTGGAAAACGCATCGTTTCCACCCATTTAGCAGTCGGTGTCTTGTGTATTGTGGATGCAAGAGCAAATGTACGAGGAGGGTGGTTATGTAAAGTGGAAATTGAGTGATTTTTCTGATATATCAGATATTCGTGTTGAATATTAATTGTTCTCAGCGGGAGCTGCTCTTACACGAGAAAGGTGTTTGGAAGGGGTAGCAAAATAACTCACTTACACTCAGTATACCGCATTAAACTGATTGTCATTTGCGAGATTGCGTATATACTCGTCGATGTTATTACAAATTTGTATAACAACGCATATAAAGGTAAAACACAAATCAAAAGAGAAACAAACACTGCACTGAATGCGGCTCTGCGGCTTCTATGATCATATACAGCTTCAACCATGGGGTTTTGTACTTCAATTAATAAAAGCTTCAGCTGAATGTAGCCGCGTATATTCCTTTTCAAATATATAGAAGCACTTTGGAGCGGTTTGATGCGTTTTTTATTTAATTTTGTTTTAATAGTATATTTTTTGTTGTTGTTGTTGTTGTTGCTGCTGTTGATTCCATATGTAGGCTATTCGGTTGGGTGAACATTATAAAATTGGCTTCAAATTGTGAGCGGATTAATGCGGATTTCATTCACATTTAAAATGATTTTCATCGAGGAATTTAATTAACTAAGTAGTTGTGTTATGAATTCGCTACGATGAGTTGCTTTTGATATCAGACACAGCTACATCGTATATGATTGAATTTGTGAATATGCGATCATTTTAATATTTCAACTGAAATACATATCAAGTAAGTCGATAATATTTTTAGATGTATGGGTTTTAAGTCAATAATAGACATTTTAAATATAATGATACAAAATACATATTTTAAGTTTGAGAAATTTTTGTGAAAAGTTATGATTGTTGTAAACAGTTCCATGTTATTAAAATGTCCTTTTTGTTTTTAATAATTCCACATACTTGAATTTACCTTAAATTATGTTAATAATAAAATCACATCACTAACGTTACGTTTCATCTTATTATTTGATGTAAAATGGCTTTAGTTCTATAATTAAGTTAATACGAAGCCAAAAAATAATCAAAATGCAACCCTATATAGAAACACCAGGTTCGAATTAATACTCATTACTCATGCACCGGTTTAAACAACTATAAACATGAAAAACCGCACAGTTCAGAGCAACAAAATCGGTTGATTGCGTTGATCTTCTTGCCTTTGAAATCCATGCTACTTTGCCTAATCATCTTGATTACCTAAACACATTTTGTGCAAACAAATACATACCATCAAAATGTCGAAGCATTTAAAATAAATGTGCAGAAGAAACTGAAGTGGATAAACGGAAGCAGTCATCAGGCAAACAAAATGCTGCACATTGAGATCCAACACGTTCGCGAATTACCAACTAATTTAGCGCAAACTTTATAAACAGCTCTCCTCCATGCTCTCCTCCATTTCTGCAACTTCCAACTTCAAGTTGCCTCGTTTGCAGTATCAGATTTTACTTGTGTTTTATCAACAACATCTTGTTTTGCTTTTTACCCCTTTTCTTTCAGGGCTTTTATGCCACCTTTGTGCAGTGAAGGTGTACCTACACATTATACGCATAACAATATACATAGTTGTAATGTTAATTTGCGCATTCCCATTTTATTTAATGTTTTGTTTGCATTTTCTTACACTTTCTCTGTTTTCTTGAAATTATATAACTTGTTCGAAAATTTCGAAGCACAAAAGCAGGATACACCTTGAATAACAGTTCTATATGAGTCACGTGCGCTGGCTTGCAACCCCGAATTTTTCACTCCCTCTTAAACTACGCGAATGGTACATCCATATACTGTGGAAACAGATTCGTCCCTCTTTCTGTGATATCAAATACACATGCGGCATCTGCATTCAAATGTGTGCACAATACACATACTCACATTGAAGCTTTAAACTAAAACCGTTTTAGATACATACACGTTCTATACTTAGTTACCTACGGTACAGTTTAATCAAGAATTATTACATAAATGGCACATTTCCCTTTTATCTACAGTATTCTTAATGTCCTTTTTGTCGCTGTTTTAAAAAAAAATCATTGCGCTGTAAGTACGCAATGTCAAAAACGTGATTCGTAAGCTCAAACTGCTCATTAAAAATAGGGTAAACGGATCGCTATAAGGCTGAAACGTATCCTGTACAGTTTCTTCTTTTCTTTTCTTACATACAAACACAGGATTATGATTAATTATTAGTGAAAACAATGGCATTCAGCAATAATTACACATGTCGCTTGACGAACGACTTAAGGTAAACCTTTGCTGAACTTAGAGTTTATTCCAAAAGGGCACGTGTTTGCTTATTATTGCCTATTCCGCGCTGTCTCACAAGTCACACGGATTTGTGGGAGGGAAACAATTATATTTTTGCTCATTGTCTTTTTTTTTGAAATAAATTGAAGCATTTTTATATTAATTCATATTTCAGCATTTATACTAAAACATGCATAATTGATGGCGTTGGGTAACGTGCAAGCTACAAAGTACAGTTCAAAGGGTCATTTCATTGTGTGAATTGAGAATTCATTTCAAAAACAAGAAAACACGTGATTGCTTTGAACGAAGTAAAACAAATATTACGATCAACAATATTTACAATTTGTGACAATTTTTTGTACCAGTATACCTTTTTTTTGACTTGTTTAAATTAATTTTGACACAGTATATCTTTGTTAGGTTTTTTATAATAGAAACGTAAAAAAAACATATTTTTAAAATGAAATGCATAAAAGAGATTTTATCGCAATATGAATTTTTTTTTTACTTTTTAGTGATAAAAATTGTCTAATTATTTTTGCTAATTGACAGCTGTTCTTAAATGCATGTTTTAGGACTAATTATTATTAATCACAGTACCACATATGTAATTGAAAAATCAACTCAAATTGGCATGTACACTGTACATCCACAAATAACCTACAGATAACGATAAAAGAGATCAATAGAGCCTTTGAAATTGAATTGAAATGAGTTTAACCCTTTAAATGCGAGCTTTGTTGTGAAATAGTAAAAGATAAAATGACCGCCTCGAGTACAAATGATTTACAATCTAAAGGTATGTGATATGTCCTTTGGCAAGATCATAATAGAACATGGTGGTTCTATTGAATTTTGAACTGTTTATGTCATATAAAGTTGTGTTTAGAAAAGAATCCAAGAGGTAATCATAATGGTGTGGCAGGGAAACCCACATAATACTCAATAAGAGTTCATTCGTCTTCCAAACATCTTTCTAAAAATGATATAGAGGATTATATAAATGTACTCAATTAAGTTCTATGCAATGACTTGAAAAATTAGTGCAAATTGATATGCACTCGTAGTTTATTTTAATATGGACAAACCATTTTCCTGTTTCATTTATTTCTACAAAAAATATAATTAAAAAGCTCTAAGCTAAAAAAATATGTTGAAAATATTTCAGGTAATGTGGGTAAATAAATGAGAAAATACTCCAACTCTCTCTTAACTTTCAAGTTCAACCTACACACAATCACAAACCGTACGTTTCCCTCCGTTTAGACTTATGAAGTTATATACGAGTCTCCTTGTGTGTTTGCCAGTTGGAAAAAGCAATTGAAATGGATATGCAGTCAAAGAGTTAGTACACAATTGACAATCGCTGTATTAATTTCTTGTCCCATTACATGGTATCGTTCGAACTCAGCTGTTTGTACAACATACTTTATGTGCATGTGAATGCGCACACCGAGCATGCAATTTAACCATTCACCGTGTAATTGCCTGAACTTTTCTTTGAAAGTGACTTCATTCATTTAAAAGCAAACACTCGTCTTCTGGACTGTCCCATAAGTGAGTTAAATATTTGCCAATTTTCGCGAGCCATTTAATTCAAACCAACTCTTTTTAAAATTGTGTCCTTATATTATGGAACACCGCGAACAATACTTTGCGGAATATTGGTTTATCATTTGTCATTAATAAAGTGTTATTTTAATTGGTCGTGGAGTGAAAATGGAATAAAACTCCTGAATATTAAAATTCAAGCTCTCTCTCTATAGCACAAACTTTCAATTGAAAGGATGTACCGTACATCGTCCATATGCGCCGTGAGTGTTTCGTTTTTCTGTGTAGTTTGGAAATAATAATAAAATGAGAAATGTCGTAGTTAACATTTCTGATATTATGAATGTTTACGTAAACATACTCGTTAACTAATTAAAGTTTGCCAATCCAGCAGCACAATATTTGAAATATGAATTTCAATCATACGCAGTAAAACTTATTTTTCGTAAAATGTCCATAGGTCTTCCTTAAAAAAAGGCAGATGGGAAAAAAATGTTTTATGTAAATTTTTGACAAATTTGAATGAGTAACTATCATTTATATGGTTTCTAAAAGTTTGCCAAAAGTTTTAAATTACTTATGTGAAATAGTTTTTTAGTGGCATGCGCTGGTAGTTTTGTTAGTTAATGTAAGATACCAACATATTTCTGTAAATATTATCCAGTAACGTAATGTACAACCAGTACAAGGCAAAACTTTGCTAAGCTAGTACTCGTACTTGTTTATCATTTCAATAAATCTTTTCGTTTTGGTCCAAAAATTCTTGGCCACTTTCTTTTCAAAAGTGAATGTATGAACGACGTAGCCTGCTGAAGTACGAGTTAGTTTACCAATATAGGTGCACAAGAATTTAATTTATGTTTCCGCTACATATTTTATGGCAAATAAAAGTTACGTAAACATTTTTACGTAATGCATCAAAATGCTTTCAGCCATTATTAATTCAATTAATTTGTAAGTACAAAAATTATTTGATTGTCGTTGTATATGTAACCAACATTTGTATTTATGCATTAATACTTGCATCACCATTTTTGTGCATAACATTTGCTTGAGTACGAATGTTAAACAAAAAAAAAACAAAAACTACTGAACATTGACGTTGTTTTAAATTTGTTAACAAAAATGAAAAAGCTATGAAAGAATTTTCTTACTTACACTGTACGTTTTGACGAATACCGCGAGTTTTCTCACTCACATTTTACAGACAGAATTGTTTTGTTGCAAGTCTATTGAAAAAGTTCATAAAAAAAATTCATTGTTTTTTTTATTTGCTGTGGTTAATTGTTTCTCTTCTCTTATTATAACTTATAAGCATCATCATTTCTTTGACTAAACAAATTATGCACACACTTGATATGCAATGCACCGCGTACATATCTTGTTGTTTATGTGAAGTTGTGGAGATGCAGCAATTTAAAGTGTGGGTATGTGCTGAAATGACATAAGTTTCATTTTAATGTTTGCAGATTGAATTTTTAAAAAATTCTGCAATATAATTAATAATTACCACACCTTCTTCTCCTGAAATGGAATACAATTTTTAATTCATTACGACCCAGTATGTTTGTAATAGATTCTTACATTCGCAAACTTTTTCGAAAAAAAGTTAATGATGAAACACTTTTTGGCACCCTGAAGATTTCTCGCAAAGTACTGGAACGGTTTGTATGACATAGTATGTAAAATAATTTATGACTAATATCTCAATTTTTAATTCAAGGTCACATCTCTCAAGGTCTTTTCAGAATCATAAAAAAAATTCTTTCACACAAGTAAAGCCTTTAATAATACAAAAGAATTGGTCAAATCAAAATATAAAATTTCAAAGTGACATTATTTAAATCATGATTATAAAACAATACTAAGATATTTAAACTGCTATTTGAAAAATTTTTATAATTCATTTATTTTTGCTTTCCTCTAAGCTTGGGAATTGAATGTGCAAAATTAATTTGTATGCGTTATACTGGTTATATTTTGGCATCTCCAAAACTTTTCTATCTAGAAATTAAAAGTTGTTTAATTATTAATTGTTTCATACAAAATTTTAAATAATATAAAATATCGCAATATTTTTATAACTCAAAAATGGCACATATGCCACTTTATTCTCATGACGCGCATCCAGGAAAAAATACAATAATTTACCACTCATTTTGTGGTCTCGTTCGTCTATTCGCGTCATTCCTGTTGTTTCATCCCTTTGCAGTTGCTTTTGGCTATTTCAGCAGCCACGCAGCTTTTGTATACAGCATCGCGAAAACACACTCACTTTCCGTGATGAAAACTTTTTTGTCCCACATGTGAATAAGCTTATACACACATACTCGTATGTATATCGCCTACACTTATAGGCTCCTCACAATTTCTATTGTTTGCAATTTGAAGAAACTTCCATTTCTATGTGCGCGTCGCAGTGCTGTGCATGCAAATGTCTTTCAGTGGTGTAATTTTTTTCAATTTTCACTTTAAAAAGTTTTGTCGCGTTTCGTCGTTGTACAATTGAAAATTATTATGCATGTTATATTCGGATAGAACTGGGTCTCTGCCGCAGCATTAACAAGTGTATACATGTATGAAATTCGTTTGCGTTTCAGTCACCATACATCACATAACTGTGTGATATTACAAGGGGTTGAATTGAGTCGTTTGTATACAGGCAAATGTTTGTGGTTCATAAAACACGCAGTAACATATGTATGTATATTCAACAATAAATGAGAAATTGTCAGCCTTAAGCGTTTTTTGACGGTGTACCGTTTGAATTGAGTTTCCATGACTGGGGAATGCAGAGAAAACATTGGACACATGTTTGTGAGACTGCATGTCGATGGAAATAAAGTACACAATGCAATACGTATTATTGCTGCTATAGAATTAAAATTTAGTATAACAACGGGACATGGAAAACACTTATTTTCATTTGATTTTTTATAAGAACAAATTTGAGGGGTGGAAATTGAGAGGAAAGGAAAATTTGCAACCTGTGATTACTTCGTGCAGGTATATGTTAAGAAAACTCAAATTATTTTTAATTCATAGGTATAATGGCATATTCTCCGTTAGCCTATGTATACTAAATTCAGTTGTTTAGTTATTATGCTATAAGTTCTGCATGTTTCTTTGAAAGAAAATATCTAAATTGGCTGTGTTAAATCGTAATATGTATTTGTATATTTTTTTTCATATAAATTTCATGAGTTAATAATGTTTATTTTAATAAATTGCGACTTGGAAAATAAATCTTTACCTAATTTCTCGCTCAAGGTCGAGTTAATTTGAAAAAAGTTTTTTTGATAAACAAATTATATGAGCAAAAACCTACATACTTAGCGGTAATTTTCTATAAATAAATACCTATCATGATCCTTCATTGCTTAAACTGATTTAAAGGTCAAAATATAAAAATTCATGGTCACATTATTTATATCTCAGGAAATATCCTTTTATTTAACCCTTTGCTCCCTAATTCTACAGGTAGTAATAAATTCACACCTCGCTCTCATTGCAAAGTAGTTTTAATTTAAAAAAAATTTAATTGAATTTTTTATGACAAAAGATTATGAAAACAAAATCTATTTTCAAGTTTTGATTAAGTGTTATTAAGAAAGATCAACATTTAAAAAAAATTGAAGTTATTACGTGATGATTTCCGTAATAGATTTTCATAATTTTAGCAATTTTGAAAGTAAAAATAACCGTTACGTCCTAAATCCTAACGATTCTTAAATATTCTGACTGCGTATATGGGCCAGATATAATTAAATTTAAACACTGAACGAGCTCAAATGTTAAATGCTCAAAGCTCTTAAAATAAACATTAAAGTTTTCCATCCTTTAATCAAATGCATTTTAGATATTTTGTGAGTGCAGGGTATCAGTGTCCGACTCTGCAAACATGTTCATCAACAACCCCACATTCCACAATATTTATATATTGAACATCAACATTAAGTCTAGAGTTGAAAGGATTGAGCGTTTTCTATTAACAAAACCGTTTTTGCACCCCGCCACTGTAGCGCAAAAATCCTATACATTAGTCGGACGAGTTCTCCGCGCAAACTGTGAGGAGCTCACGTAAACTGCAAATCGATTTAACTGTCTAGGAGTCCAGCATTTTTGGTTACCTAAATTTCTTAATATGTTTATATTCATTTATTATTTAGGTTAATGTAATATGTTAAAAGCATGTGCAACCATTTTAGGGACTAGCCTTTAAATCTCAAAATAATTGCACCAACCAAAAAAACTGCTCAGCAAAAAATGATAATTTATGTATCGATTCAAAGTCCCTCAAATGTTATTAATAAATTTTCATTGTAACATGTTAGTAAGTGCTAAAGGGCTTGTTAAAAAGTGTATGCAACAGCCGGTTGCAATTGATTTGTTGCATTGAGGAATGAAGTAGTTAAAACAATACGAAATTACAATTGTTTTGCAAAAATCAATATTTGTGCATTCTCGTTGTGAAACCAATATTAATTTGTGTTCGCAATTCATATCCGCAATTATTGTACCTAAATGCACATATTGCACATACTCACGTTGTTCTAAAGTGATCAGTGATCAGGTCAAGTCATGTGCGAGTTACTGCTAGAATTTAGATTTAAATTCATCTCTATCATTTGGGTGTACCGTATACCTGCTACGGAAGTTGGATTATATTTTCATGTATTACCGTGCAAATTCGTAGGTACATGTAAAAATGATTGAATCTAATACAATCACTTTGTAACCAACAGCTAGCTGCAGTTGCTGTATTATGGAGCTACAGAGAATGCAATTTTTGGCATCAAACATGTGAAACGTGAATATTCCACACGTCCCGACGATTCGGCTGCATGTAGCTTTGTGTACTGATTACATTGTAGTGGCATTCGTGGCCGATAATTGGGTGGGCTGAACTTTTTGCATCTGCGGTGTGCACTGAGTGGCAATAATATTTCATTGTGAGTTCAACATTATTAAATGCCACTGGTTGCAATATATAGGAAGTTCATCACCTTATACAGGAAATTTTTGAAATAACTGCGTTGTTATGTTCAATTTTGTTGGTTCGTAGGCCAATTAAATTTGGAATTGTGGCAATAATTAATTTGTGACGATATTTGTAGTTGCTATTTTATACGACATAAGTATTATATTTGTTTTTTTTTTTAAATATTTGTGTTCAAATTTGTGCATGCTCATTAAATATGAGTGATTTCAGGTTTAATTACATTTTAAAACAAATAATTCACGGTTTTGTTTAGCTGAATCATTGGAATAATGTCGCTTCAAATTTAAGTGTAAAGAAAAACTTCAAACAATAACATCTTTTTTAAATACTCCTACAGTTATTGTTCAAAGACTCAAAAAAAGTGCGTGAATAAGACATCACATTAATGATTGAAAACATAATGATTGATGATAGATTGAATCATGTAACGAAATGCACCAATCAAACATTAATGTTTACCAATCGATTTGTATACGTTATTCTCGTGCATGAAGGGATCCGGATTATTGTTGTAATTTGTCCGCTTCTGTATATCATCTCCGCCAATTTGTATCAGCCGGACTATTGTAATAAGTCTTCATGACTGCATGAATTATTGGTAGGTATCCAATCCAATGATGTGTGCTTCATTATTCATTTCATTATACTAAACATAATAATGTAATTTATCAAATATTCATTGGAAAATATTTTTCCAAAATATGAACAACATGAGTGGTGATGTATAATATTACAAAGCTCGTCTATGAGAATGAGGTAACATCACACAAAGGGAAGCGTGGTGTTTCATTTATTATATGCATAACATTTAGTGTAAAGTCAGCTGAATATTCATCAATTATTAGTGTACAAGAGCATTAGTTATGCGTGTGCGAAAGGTATACTCCGACAAATGTATTTTATACTTAGAAGAAATAACAATCACAAGCATTTCAAGTATTATAGGTTCTTATCATCATTGGATTAATTTGACAAATTCTGCAAAATGTGGAAATACAAAAGGGTGTAAACTATTAGTAGGTTAATAATGCGAAGAGATTTTAAACAAAATCGTTTCGAAATAACTTAAAAAAAAATGTATGTACAGAGTGGTCCATTTACCATAAAAGTGTAATTTTAAAACGAACAGGGATGATATTTTACTCAGTTAAATTTTTTGTCTGTGGGTTAGCCGTTTAAGGCCGATGCTTTGTGAACAATTAAAAAACCATTCCAGCTAGAAAATATATTATTGCGACTGTAATTGACGAGTTAGATGGCAAAATTATAGAAAATGTGACCAAGAATTTGGGAAGCGCGGATACTGTAACTCATCCAAAATGTTAAGGCTAATTAAGTGCGGTCACCACTTTATTGTTTTTTTCATATGAAAAATTCGCCAGGATGAAACTGTACACACTATATGTACTGTACATACGATGTTACTCCCGATGACGTCACACTTTAGAGCTGTCAAGCACAACTTTACGTTTGAGAACATGGCTGTAGCCTGTAACCTTAAAAATATCCTTAAAAATAAAATTATGCTCATTTAAAAAAATAAACTTTACCTACCTTGTACTTCACACAACACACACTTTGAATATTTTCAATCTTCAATGTTTTAAAACGTCCTTCCTTAATTGTAAACATGATTGGATAGTGCTGCGGTCTGTATGAGTAATGTCAAAATTTTCATCAAATAGAAACAGAAAAATAGACCATCCTGTATCATGTTTACCAACTACAGAGTTCAGGATTTTATGCTAAAAACAATTTGACTAATTTAACCTTCAAATTGATTTTCTCCTTTTATTTTTAATTATTGTTCTGAATTATGATGCATAACTATTTAGTATTTATGAATGCATATTTATGCAAATAAGATATTATGTAGATGTGATACAAAAACATATCCCACAGCATGTTGAAAGATAAATTATGAAATAATCATTCTTGTAAATGCATATTACGAAACTTCATAAGATTTGCATAATATCATATTAATGCGTGTTCCAGTTAAGCTCGTTGTGAGTAATGGCTTCTTATCTTGAGAACGCACAGATTACGCAAAAGCATGAATATAAGTGACTTTGAATATATGGCCTATTTTCCTTATCGGCTGTACATGTTATTAGATTCAATTGTTTCATAATCGTAACTAAATTGCATGCATGAGAATTGGTATCCCTTTTTACACAAATAATATAAATCCATACAAAGCAATAATAGCAAACTCGGAATATCTCCAATTAATTATAACAATAAAAAAAATATTCTAAGCCAATGCCAATTACTGCTGGATTCGAATTTTAAAATAGTCCTTAATATTGTGACAGTTGCAATCTCCCTGTCATATTTGAATAAACACAATAATCTTTTTCGGAAAACAAAACATGTAACTAAAAATCACTCGTTTATTGATTTAGGATCAAACCAACAAACATTGTTGGAATGTAATTAAAATTAATCGAGATAAAAGGATTAAAGCACATTATCAACAGCTTAAGTAAATAACAGTGAAAATGGTGAGAGATGTGCAAGCTTGATTATATAACAAACATTATCATTCGCAATAAATAATGCGAATTTCCATTATAAAATTATGCATTTTTCAGAAACAGGAGAGATTTACTAATTCATGGTAATAATCAAAGTTAAGCTATTGTGGTTATAATTAATTATTAGAAACGCGTTTCCCATGGGCCATGAGAATTGACGTCGTATATTGATACAGTTTCGTAAATAAGTGATCAACATAATTTTATAATTTGATTTCTTAGAAATTTTTCATACCTTGCGCCTTCTCTACCCAATCACATTTGTTTGTCTACTTTGTTGTTAGATTATATAACAAATTTCAGTACACTAAACAAAGTTTGGGATGAATGTCCCTGTCACAAACATTTTTTTTTATGCAAATTTAACAATTTTTGAACATGAATTTCGGATTTAACAACAAATTCAACGCAAAACATACATTCTGGAAATCCAATATAATGCAGGCATGTTGAATGAAATGAAAATCAACATAATTGTTAATCAAACAACGCTATATTACTTCATTTCTCGACATGTAGACTTCATTTCAGGAGAAATAAATAATTGAAGTTTTTATTGATCTGTGTATTAGAGATTCAAAATAGAGTGGATTATTGGTATTGATTTACTAAAAATGTATTGGGTTTATTTTTAATTGTGAATTTTGATGGTTCAGCATAAAGTTTTGTATCTTTTGATTGTATTTAGTGTATTAAAATTTAAAAAAAAAATGTTATTTAAGGTCAAACAATTAGTCATTTAAAAATTTATAAAAAAATTTCTATACAAAACCATTATATATTATGTCTAAAATGAATTAAATAATGAGTTTAATATTTATATAATTAGTATTGTATATTTATAAGAGTACAATATTCACTTACAGTGTTTACGTTGACTATGTCAAAGAAAGAAGGATTAAAATATGCATAATTAAATTTTCTTATGCACTAATAAATGCATTATTCCCTGACTCCGATGCATTGAAAACGTGACGTGTATTTAGGATTAAAGCAGATTAGTTATTTAATGTAATTAAAATCTAGAAGACACGTTATTTTTGTTTTAATAATATCAATGTTATAATAGCTTAACAATTTTTTGTTATATAATATTTTATGTGAGTGTATTAAATGTGGCAAGAGCACATTGATAAATTGTATGATAAAAATACACATGGCAGGGAGAACCACTATTTTTTAATGTTCACTTAACTTTGTGCCGTCTTTTTCTCTAAATTGTTTTGACACTTAAAATAAATCTTTATACGCTTAAAGTAGAAGTATTTTCATGACTTAACGCAATGCACGAAAGTAACTATATGTACTTGAACTTTTTGTTAATCACTAAAATGTTTTAAAGATAAGTTGTTGAAAGTATCTTCTGCAAATAATAATTTTGTTTATGTTGTGTTATGTACTGCTTTAAAATTTTCACTTTTTTTACTCTTTTAGAAATTAGAACTATGTATTTTTGTAAATGTTCATAAATATTCTCTTTTTTTAAAGAACTTCGAGTGAAGTTGTTATTAAAATATGTCAATCAACGTAACATCGACTCCAATTGAAATTATTTCAGTTAATGAGAAATATTGCTATCAATAGCTTACTTTTTCCACGCTGTATTGAAACGAATATAAATGTTATAATGAAATGCATAATAATATCAAAGAAAATATATGTCCTCTTTGACACAACATTTCCTTATGTGATTTTTGTTACCTGTTTAGACCAATTACGATAATGCATCTATATAATTACAATTATTATAAATACTAAATAAATACCTTTGATGTAATTTTTTTTTTTTGTTAAATAAAAGGCGGTGAAACCTCAATGAAAGATCCAATATTCAATGTATTCAAGTTGTAATTAATAAGTTTTTATAACTAAAAGAAAATGCTGTCAAAAATAATGAATCAAATCTCGTAATTAATTAGAATGATTATTTCATGTTGTCGAAAAGTGCAGTGATTGCAACGTTAAAGTTTTTTATATGCCGCCTTAAATTATTTAACATGAAGTGGAAATAAAGCCCAAATGGTAGATAAAAACTTGAAATATAATATCGCCAAGTCATGATGACGTCCTGACTTTAAATCGAATACAGTAGTCCCCCGCTAGTCCGGTCCGGATAATCCGGAGTACTTTATAGTCCGACACGCGATTTCTTTTTTTTCTCATTTAGGTATAATATTCAATAAGTAGTACATATTCATGCTTTCAAATATAATCCATCTAAATCATTATCGAACATGATGCAATTACATAACAAAAACGGAAACACATATCGATATTGAATTTTTTTGTCGGATTACAAGGCACTCTATTGTAAAAAGTGTCGGATTATAGAGGTCGCTTGCAGCCCTCTATAGTCCGACCAATTCGATCATCCGACACTGGCCTTGCAAAACGTCGGATTAGCGGTGGTCCACTGTATTTATATTGGGCATCAATAATATTTTAGCGATATAAAAAGGAATGTCTTTATGTTTAAAACAAACCCTAAAAACGGATATAATGTGACAAAATAACATCAAACGTACTTGCAAAATACATTTCATCACATTCCATCTGTGTGTCATTTCACTTAACATTTTCATCCCAATTCTCATTATTAATTATTAATAAATCGCATAAGCTCTGTCAAATTTGTGGAATGTTGCCAATAATGTAAGTCCTATCAACACGTACAGAGATACTTGCATGTGTTTCATATCTGCGATTTTATATTCCCGCTTCGAATAATGCTAAATTAGGCTATTTAAATGCCACCACAACTGACATGGTATAATTTTCAATGATTATTGGAATATTTCTGGTCGTGTTTTAGTCAATTGATTTATCATTTAGTGTTTGCTCTTTTCCACTAATTTACCATAGGCATTCATTGAAATATTAAATGCAATCAATGTGTGTCTGCAGTGATTACTTTTTATATACGCTGATTGAGGGAAGTGGAAAATAAATTGCAACTACATTTTTCGGTCTTCAGAAATAACGTGGTTTGTAACATTGCAATTGCATCAAACAAAAAAAGGGCAGTTTTTACGATGTTTTTAATCAAAATCGATTATTTACATTTTTCATGGATAACGGGTTAACTTAATCAACATGATTTACCTTTTAGCCACAGTTTTTAGCAATTGAAAGATGGAGGAAGGTAAGCTTTTGAGTGATTTCCTTATAGTATCAATTGTCGGCAAGCACTTTTGATAACTGATTCTGATACTTTTTTGAGTTACGAACCATTTTATGCTTACCAATCTATATTGTGTTGGTTGGAATATTAGAGTGAATTCTTATGTTTTTATTTTTGAATTGAATTGATTTCAATAATTAATTTTCTTCTTCACTTTCTCGTCCCAATGCTTTTTAATTATATTTGGAATTAAATTGATTTTGCTAACAGTTGTGGCCTCTTGATTTTATTTTAAAAATGTTTCATTAGTCTCCCATTCAAATTTTTATGTATTTGTTTATGCTACAATTATAATCGTTATGAAATTTGAGGTCTGTCTTATAAAATAATGTTTATTCTTAAAAAATAATAATACCGGTTGCATCTATACACCTATAACATTATTTTGGTGAAATAACACCATATTGCAAAAATGCAACGTCCGGCGTCCCACGACAGAACGCTTTTCCACGAATTATTTGTGAACTGTAATGGGGGAGGCATATTATAGTGAAACAATTGAAAACATTTCAAGAGCCCACCTATCATCAACGTCCAAATTTAGACCTGGATGGAATGGCGCGACGCGTCGCGGAGTCGCGACTGTGAAAGTACACTTGCATGGCGCCTTTTTTGTCGCACTTCCTCTTTTCGGTTGCAATCGTTTGAGTCTTGTCTGCATGCAGCGCATGACCCATTAATACTTTATGGAAATATCACTGGATACAACTGCTTAACTATTAAATACGCAATATGTATGTGATTTCACAGAATTATGTATTTAATGTGAATTGTGCAGCCGTACCATTGAATACTCATGAATAAATTAAGAAGAAGGACATTTATAAAAAAAACATACTGATATACCCTTGTATGATGACAAAAATTAAAGTATACATAAGTCCTTTATCAATTATGCAGAAACTTCAAACCAAATGTAAGGTCTATATGAAGAAGCATGTGATTATATAAGCAAACATTGGAGTTAAAGCATTTCATTAAAAAAATTACTGTATTATACCGGTTTTTTGTTTTTTTATTAATGTGCTTTATGATAGACACTACAGCATCAATTTCATTCGGGAGGGCCAATCCCCCGGCAACCTAAATCACTATAGGCTAAAAATCCGTTGATCCAAAATACCATTGGCTACAATCCCACTTAATACTGAAACTTAAATCCCGACCACCTGAAATCCAAAACTGGAAATCGCGATAGTCTAATTTCAAATCCTGATTGACCAATTCCATTAGCAACAAACCCCACACAAAATTTTCTGGTAAAATAATTTTACGTAATTTTATTTAATTTCTCTGTTGCTTTTTAAAAATATTTAATGTTTTTTTTTATCTATTACTTATGTATTAAATTGGTTAAAAAGTACGAGCAGCAGAGGCAAAAGATGTTTTTGCAATTATTTTGTATATGCATACAGGATGGCGCTTAAGTGTGTTACCCACTTTTAAAATTCACTACTCTGTTGTTATGATTAGTTTTAATAATATTTTTCTTTTCATTTTGTAGATTGGATATTAAAGTTTACACTATTTACCAATATACCATCAATCAGCAAATCAAAATAGTCACATTTTATCTGCAAAAAAAAAGGAAAATTTAAAAAAGGAAACCGAAACGCCAGATTTTACACCCCTAATATCTTTCCTTGTGGTAATTTGAAAGAAAAAGAGTATGTTGACAAGCCACAAATCCAAAACAATTATAAAACAACATTGTGCACGTAATTTATTTGATACTCATGAAACTTTGCAAAATTATTTAAATTTGTTAAAAGAGCAAAAATTGAAGCGCGGGCTGAAGGATGGATATAATTTTTTATATATACTCGTAACTTTCAAGAATCTTAAAAGACTAAATAGTTTTGTATTTGTTGCATATGTATTTTGCTTTTTAGTTGTTATGATCAAAATAAAGGCTTAAGCCGATATTCCATGCAACAAATATATGATTCTATGCAAAAAATGCATGACGCGTTTGAAATTATGTGCGAAAGAGACACACCTATACTGGTTCTCCAATGTACATACAGATGAATCGACATTATGAAACACTTCGCAAAAGTATTGCTTTGTGACAAATCTCCTGGGATAATTAATTTTAGCTATAATCTCATGTAATGTTGTCCCATTTTAACTTTATGTATTTTTCTTTCTTTTTTTCTCTTTCTTACTCTGCAATCATGCATTAAGCTCTACATGGAAAGAGCCCTTAATGCAAATTAAACGTTAGTAAAAATGTAGGATCCAAGAAATCAAGGATGAATTTACCAATAAAATTGCAAGTGCACCTTCATAAATTTGATTTAAAACATAAGTTAAACATTTTTGTGAATATCAACAATTATTCTTAGCATTTTTTTGGACCACTTTTAAGAATTAAGGTATGTCTAAAAAAATTTCTGCATCATTAATTTTTCACCAAAACTACACGATCGGATGAATCTGAATTAAAAACACTGAATTTTTGAGATGTTTTTTTTATGTAAGTTAATTATTTACAGTTAAAATCACATTTCCCGTCACATCTTGCCAAAAAAAAATTTAAGCCATCAAAGGTTAAAGCTTAAGTGAATTTAACATTATACTTTCCCAATACCAAAATAGTGTTGCGTTTCAAAGAGAATACGCTTACCGTACTAAGCTGCGTTACGTTACGTTGGTTAAACGCACCACCACGACTTTACTGTGCGTCAAAATCCCACACGGCACATGCGGTGAAATTGCAATAACATGACAAAGTGGATGCGAGGTGAACAAGAAGCAATCTGCAATACCTAACTATTACCTGATACAACATATGTATGTAGCTGTTGTTGTTGAAGAAGACACCAAAGAACACCAACACCACACTGAATAAAATTGTATAAGAAAGACTATTTTTTGGTACGTCTTTGACAAGTTAAAAGGGGTGGGTGCGGCGTGGTGCCGGCGCGGGCGTGTTGTTGCTGATGGTAAATGGTGCGACGCTCAATTGGGGTGGAATGTTGAGGGAGCGAGATTTGTACAATGTTGAATACATATGTCAATGTGTATGTGCACTGTGGACTGTGGAGGGTTGTTGTTGAAGGCGAAACGCGCGCGCCGCCAACATACAACATACACCACGAGGTGCACGAGGCACAAAATCACAGTTGATGTTTCAGTTATAACTTGCTGTTTGCGGTGCTTGGATGGCAAATTTGAAGCGCAATGCATTTATGCTGTTTTTTGCTGTGTGTTAATTAAACAATTTATTTTGTGTTATTTGTTTTTCGTGACATAGCATTACAGTACAGGTGATTTTTTTTTTAAACTGTAATTATTGCATTCGTGAGTAATAATGACGAAAGGCGATTTTAAGTTTTGTTTTAAAATTTTTAACATTTTTATTGAGTAATTATAATTTTTTTCGGTTATATTCGAAATATTACGTAAAATTTAAAAATTTGTTAAGTTTGTAAGCTTACGTTTTCTATTAATTTAATACTGTATTTACACATGAATATTTTTTTTGTGTTTAAACTTTAAAGTCGTGTATTCAAGTGAAAAATACTTTTAAAAAACATAATAATTATTTTGTGTTCAAAAAAAAAAAAACTAAAAATATTAAACATAAACGCTTAGAAAAAATTAAATAAATAAAAGTTAATCTTAATTCTAAAAAGTACACCATAACAACGTGATGCACCAATCATAATAAATTATGAAGCTTGTGTGAAAAAATTCACACGAAGTTTGTACATTTAAAAAAAACAATGCAGTGTTGTTGGTGATGCGGTTGATAAAAAGCTCGCTAGTGCAATATCGAAAATGAAAAGTAAATAAAGCTTTACTCATCAGTGCAAAAGCGTCAACAGTAGTGTGTAAACAAGCAAATAAAAATTTTAAATCCAAGCCAGTAGGAACGAAATAAAAACAGTTTTAAATCATAAAAATACCATTTTCAGACTTGATGAATTCATAACGCATGTTAAATATGAAAATGGTCATACATACGCATTCATAGTTTTATGCGGCGACACACATTTCTATGTTATTTACGTATTTAGAAAAAAAGACGCATTGCAGGGAAAGCGACCAAGCACTTTGAATTCGAAGTTTTAAAAGTTGAGTGGCGTATTAAAGACCACAAACCAAAATGACATTCGTAATAATTAAATAATTATAAATAATTAATTTGTTACTTCTTTTTAGGGAACCTTCTTACGACCTTAAACAAAAATTAACATGAAATCCCGAGATAGATTGTACTTTAAGGCATTTAATTTTGTTGTTTATAATTATTATGTGGCTTTCTTGAAGATCAATTATAGTTGTGATAAAATTTTTAAATGTTCTGTGTTCATGCTACTCTAATATTTTATTCTCTTTGAAATAAAAACTTTTTAGACAATAATTTGATCCTAAGTGACTTTAAAAAATTATGAAATACATGTCTTAGATTTTGTTTGTTGTTTTCTATACTTCCTATTATCGAATAAAGAATTCGTCAAAAATTATTCAATCCGTTTTATAGTTATGAAAATAAATAATTGAGTTTCTGTGAATGTTTTTGCCTGATTATAAGACTAATGTTTTCTCCCAACTGCTCTTGTTAGGCGCTTGTTTTGATTCGAATTTTGTGAGAAAGGAACATTGCGTTTGCCATCCACAATGCAATGGTGTAGTATTTGATTATAAGCTTTCGAATGCTGTTTCAAGTCAGACATTCTTTTTGAAAAATAAATGCAGAAATTAAATCCGCACACTTCATATTCTGTTCTAAAGGTGTATACATACATTAATGGAAATAAAAAAAAAACATAATTTTTGCAGTCACGTAGTTTGCGAATTATTGTTGTAATCACTCAGATGTACATTCCTGATTTAAGTATTATATATATAATGGGTGCAACGTCTATGGGGAGAAAACTGGAACGAAAACAAACGCAAAATGTGGCAATAACAATAAAATTAATATTAAACTTTTTTTATGATCCGGTGTTTTACACTTAACAAGTTTTTACGGGTATTCAGTCAGTTGGGTAGAGGTTTCAGTCTGAACTGAACATTGAATGTCATTTTCATTTTAAATGAAATTGGTAATTATTGCAAAAGGCACAAATTATAATTAAATTTTTTTTGGCTGAAGAATACTTTACAGCATTACTGCAGATATTCCGAAAATTTAATTAATCATTATTTACACAGTATTAAGTTCAATCAATTCACGTAGAATGTTTATTTAAAAATAATAAATTTTGTGATATACAAAATATTTACGGCAAAGTGAAAAAAACATTTAAATATGAAAAACAGTAAAAATTATGCCTGTGTGCCGCTGAACGCATTTTTAGCACTTGCTTTGCTAGTTCAAGGATTATTTGGCGCCATTTCTGATGTCACAGGTGAGAATTAAGATTTTATTTGTAATTATGGAATATTTAGTATTAACTTATTGAAACAATTGATATAGACACTAATAGTACAATAAAATAAAATATGTCTAATTTATTATTCACACGATGTAGGTCCTTCATTTTGATGTATGTAAATTTGATTCATTGCGGAATTTTTTCCGGCTTAAATTAATATTCTAAAAATAAAAACCCGTGGGCATACGTATATAAATAATTCTAATTAATTAATTTTGTAGACGATTGTTTAAATCAATCCGTTCATTAATACCGATTTGAATCAATAATAAATATTAGTTCCTGAAAACTTTCCTGGCACATAAAATATTTACAAATATTTTTAAAAGTTTTGCTCTTCTTAATAAATCGTTGGAAATTGAAATCAATAAACGATATTACACTTTTAAAATGATAATGTCCAACGTCAGAAAAACTGTTCTTTCTTTTTGAGAGAAAATTACAAAAACAATTTCATTCCGTGCATAATTGAAATAGTTAGAACGAGTATATAAATATAGGTACTTCTGGTTTCTACAATTATTGATATATTGAAATAATATACAAACTCTGAACTTTGATGGCTACAATGTAACAACATTAATAAGTATGCTTGTGTAGCTGTACTATGCAAACTTCATAGAAAGTCAACAAGAGAAATTATTACGGGAAATATGCAGATATGAAAGTTAAGTTTCCTTAAGTTACTGTGAAATACAACTCTACATTGTTCTGAGGTCTATAACGGAACAAATTGGAATTACAATACATTCGATTTATAAATTCCTATTAGTATAGCGATGTAATTTTGATATTGAATGCTTTCTTATGCAAATTTGCTATTCTTAATTCTTTCTAAGAATAAACATGAACATTGTCTTTTTATAAGTGAGCTTCTAATTTCCACCTTTATAAACTTAAAATTTAATTGAAGCTCTACAAGTTTCCAAATTCCCTCAATTTTTTGGTTTGACTTAAACCGCGTGTTTTTTTGTGATATCCACTGTTTTTTTTTAGAGAATTTAAAAATTTAATTTAGTTCTCTTTCTGTGATTTTAGACAAATCCGTTAAATTATATAGGTCAACGTTTGAAATAAATGACAAGCAGCCACACACAAATAAAAAAAGTTTGTTATAAACTTATTAAGCGACTTGTAAAAAAAAAATTCAAATATTTTAAAGCTTTTTAAATTTTTAAAACTAGAAAAAATATTGTATTTAATTACCAGTACTTTTTGTCTCATGAATCCGATGTAATTTGAATACTCGTATAATGTTTTATGATTTAAAGTTGCAATAAACAAACAATCAACAAATTATGATGTAAACACAAACCACTTTTCTCCGAAATAAATATGAAGTTGTGCCTGATGAAACCATCCCAGCCCACTCCAAGCATTATAGTCTATTAGTACTTTATTTATTTTCAAACAAATCCATAATTACTAATGTTACATTGAACAACAAACAACAAAAAATTTAATTAATAAATATTATTGTAACCTGTACTAGTTTTTGTAAATTAAAAAAAATAATTCCCAATAATTTTTTTAAAAAGTTTTTATTTAACTGTTTAGTAAGTATTTGATTAAATAAAATCATTCATTATCAAAGTAAATTAATATTACATGATTCAAAGTCCTTCCATTTTGTACACTTTATTGTATATTCAAACACAATTAGTGGAAATTAAACACATGTAATTTGCGAAAATGATTTTTATAGTTTTGCACAAAATGGTCGGTAGACAAATGTATTATTTATTTTGTACATTTTGTAATATTAATACATTATCAATGTCCAAATGATGCACATAAATCGGGGTTAATTCCTAACAATTGCCTCTAACATCCAACAGGGATTGAAAATTTTACCCACTAGAATTGAAATGAAAATTATACCCTTAACATCCAAGCGCACACATTCGTTATAATAATTCTCCCAGCAGGGCATTATCTTCTAAATTATTCTTGAGTAAAGCCCACAATTCATAAATTATGTTTCCCATAAAAATGAATCAATATATAAGATACTATATTTTGCACACTTTCGTTTCCTGATTGTGTTTTGTTAATTATTAACTAACTGTCAAAAATCGTCAAATAATGGATGCCCCCCATTTTGAAATTGCCCTCATTGGGTGCACCTAAATTTGTGAAATAATTTATAGAAATATGTCTTCGTTTATGCATTAATTTAGACTTAAGAGGATAATAATTTTTTAATCTGCGCTTAATATAGATTTTCGCTTGTAAATGTATTATAGCATTGAGATCATCCATAATCGTTTTAAACGTAAAACAATGCACAGATAAAACTACATGCACATTCAAGGTAACTAGAAATTTAAACTTGTAAAACATGAAAAAAAAATCTTAATCCATGGAATTACTGACAAATTTGTGCAGAGCACACGATTAAAAATGCAGCCCTAAAAATCATTGTGCATGAATATAAATCTGCCGTAACACATTCATCTACATGAGAGGCTATATTATGTGAATAAGCGTGTATGTAAACGAAAAACTTTAAACTATATGATCATAATACCTGCCCACAGGGTGAGGGATTACTTTCAGTTTGGTCATTTCGTTGGCAAAATCCTTTTAAAATGTTCGGACAAAACCATCCATGACAACAAAAGGCACACAACGAAACTACAATAAAAAGCGCACAAGAAAGCACAGCAAGGGCAAAAAAAAAAAAGTGCAAACATTTAAAAGGGAAAAAGAATACCAAGAGAAAGCATGTGAAAAATCCTTCGGGGGCATTAAATAATCCACAAAACCTTTGTGTGCAACCAAAAATTCATAATTAAATATTATTTCAATATTAACCTCTCGACTGGTCCTCCAACACCCACATTTCTACCGCCGCATCCACAGGCAGTGCAACCTGGCACACTGTTACATTTTATTGTTAGTTAGTCCCATGGGTTGAGGTGTCTTGCAGCAATTATTTTGCTTGCTGGTTGTGAGGATGTGGCCCCTCATTCCGATTTGATATTCTTTGTTCATTTGTGTGCGCCTTCTAGTTGGCTGATGTGTTATAATAATGGTCGGCCAGGATTGCTTTATATTCTTTATAGCGCAGTGTACCCGTGATCACCCTTCGTCATCTGCATGACCAAACATATGCGGTGATATCTACCTAAATAAACACACACAATATGAAACATTGAGCATATACCTATAAGGCTGATAAATTGAACTGGCACCCTAGCTCTCTATATAGCACAGCGATATATAGTCATTTGCCATAAAATTGTGTACAGATTCATAAAAGCCGATTCAAATGCGGTTGGTCGTTTTTCACTTGATATTCTCCCCAATTGAACAAATCCGCCATAGACAACAATATTCGCTTTAAGTCTTTTACACAGCACACGCTCGCTTTGTCACCCTTGAGATTCTATTGAGTTGAAACTATTTGGGCACAAAATATGTTATTGATTCTTCATTTACCGCCTGCTGAACATCGAAGAATCGAAGCGTATGTCAGCTATTGTTACAGCGGACGTTGCATGTTGGTTGTGCGGTAGCGTTGGCTTTTACTTGCCACATTTCTTTATGGCGCTCCCAAAGCCGTTCTTGTATGTGCTTGTGTTTTTGAATTTTTTTTTGTGTGGTTAGACAAACGTCTTTGTGTGTACCAGCTTCTTCTTCTATCAAAGATGATATACTGCTGGCAATATCTGCATTCCACAGGAGGATGAGGGTTTTCTTGGAAATATTTCAGCGGATATTGTTCCTGCTCAACATGGGGTGACAGTTTTATCTCTACTTGTCTGATTACTATATCTTTGGGGATGAAATTAATTAAAAGAGTATCCTTTTCTGGCTGAAATATGTGAAACGTATAACTAATTCAGCATAAATAGTTTCTGCAGTAGTAAAATATTAAGTGCGATGGAATGGATATCGATTTAGATGTGATAATTAATAAGTTTTCGTTTAAATCATTTGACAAAAAAAATCTAAAGGTTAGAAACTTCATTTATATTTTAATTAATAATGAAACAATTTCGAATATATCAATTTCAATTAACACCTCGAAAGAGTAAAAATATTTTGTTATTATTTTTAACGACCCACACAGGAGTTCGTTCCCAGAAAACTCATTTTATATTCTTTGATCCAGATTCAAAAGTTTAAAAACACATTTACAAATACAATTAAGTAATACAGTGATTGATTTAAATTAAAATTCACTACTGCTCCTTTTAATACAAACACTCTACATTCTAGAACATTACCCTTTTCCACACCAAAATCAACAGTTAAATCGATGCAATATAATAAAGTATAGGCTTATTAATTTGTTTGCATTTTTTTTGATCACGGAAAAAGTCTCGCAGTTCCGTTTTGTGAGTATAAAGAATAATTTATTATCCGATTGCAGATAATTAAATTTAAATACCTGCAGAATCAGACCTGGGGTAAAATGGACATGACTCACGAGTCATGAGGGATTGTTTGCAATTGAAACATCTTCTAATTTTAAGCAATAATTAGAAACATTGTTAATGTATACATTGAATGATGAGCAAGAATTTTCTGTAATTAAATTAAGTAACGAGCTTGTTCTCACCCCCATTACAATTCGTCTTACGAGCACATAAATCATGGCGCCTTGAATGATTTTTCAATTAGCGCATATGCATTTAAATTACAAAATTTTTGATAACTACGTACCATCACCGAATCATGAAAGCGTAAGCAATACGCTTTTTGTGGTGATATGCACTTTTTACGTTTACCACTAATTATTATAGTACATATTATATCAGAAATACCTGCAATTTTGAATTTAGTTAGTTAAAAAATTTCCGTCGTAATTGCAAATATTCCGAAAAAAAGTCAATTTAATAAACAATATCAATGTCACACAAATTTACAGTTAATTTAACTTATAAACAAACCCGACATAATTAATCTTACCAGGTAATGAAAACAAATTCCTGTAACATAACACAAATTTTATAAAAGCTCTTTTAAATAGTGGTAAATTCAAATCTTGGTGCGTTACATTACTTTGCACAAACTTGTGATGTCGGCTTCCACAAAATGTCTGCACAGATAAATACTCAACAACTATAAATACTATAGTTATAGGTTTCACATGATGTATCAACTTAATATTAGTGTCAGCATTCCTGCATCCATCGTATTACAAAGTTGCATTACCAAAAAAGCGCAACTAATTCTTGTAAGTTGTATAACATTACATAAACGTTGAGTGGGCATGAGCGTGTGCGGCAGTTATTATACTTATTACATCTGCTTTTGGTTGGGAGATGTTTTAGATAAGAGAGCGAATGATTTTCGAGTGATGGACGGGTCACAGGAAGGGGAGTGCATCCTAAAAAGTATGTGAAGAGCAGAGAGCTGTAGAGGGTGCATTTAATACAGGAATGTAACGTATACTGCAATCATTTCAAAAGCTCATAAATGTTTAAAGGGATAAAAATTGGAGGGCATGACAGTGAATTTGAAACGCATACATAAGACTTGCGAGTGCGGGGGTGATATGTTTGCGTTAAAGTTGATTTAGTTGCAGTTTTGTGCCTGTTTCAGTTTATGCTTGCACAGCATGCGAACTGTGCATCAAATTAATGATAGAATTCTTCTCACTTCGTTTAGCTTTTTATGTAATTTTGATGCATGTGAGGTTACTTTTACTGCATAAATGGTAATATTCATAAATGGGTATTCAGTCACTTTGTGGAAAAAGTTTTGATGGCTTTGAATGCGGATGTTATTTCAATTTAAGTCCTTGTTTTTTAAGACATTTTCTTGTTAAGAATTATAAAAGGAATTTAATTATGTTATATTGAAGCTGTAATATCGTATGTACAAATAGTTGTCTGCCTAATCGTGAGCCATTTAATTTAAATGACTTTATTGATTGAAATTGCGTCTTTTTACTGTCACTTTCAGAAAATATCACAGCCATCGCGTAGACTGTAGTATTTACTTATGTACGTGTACTTAGTTATTTGTTAATCCGTAGTCATGTAATTGATTTACATACCCCATGGCTTTAATTAATCCTTTTAGTTGTACTGATTTGAAGTATGATTTATTAAATATGTACCTACTAGCTAATATTATTTCACAGCAAATATGAATTGCGTATAGACGAATTACCCTTGGTTGTGTGTTCACAAAATCTTATAATTACATCAAAGATATCATGCACAACGATTAATCGTTATCACTCAACACCAGATACACGCATAGGCCTACTCCTATAAGTGGGCGCAATTACTTTCAACTGTAACACAATTAAAACGTACAGAATCGCTCTATATGCCGAATTAAGTGGCCCCAGCACACGTGCAATAATAATTAAGAATCTCATTTCCATGTGGCCGCACAACATAACAACATAAAATCACACTCGTCATTTTTACACAATTAATAAATTTCATCACGTGCAATTTTTGCTCCTTTTTTCGCCGTTGTTTTTAACTTTATTACACCCCTTCATTCGACAACATTATTATTATTTAAATTATGGCATTGTAAAACTGATGAAAGCATGTTCATGTTGCATACATTAAAACCACATCGCAAGTCGCACCTATTTGTTTTTTTTTGTGTTTGCTCTTGTGCTGCCTAGTTATCATCAGCAGGATACATGGTAATCAGATTTGATGAGTATATATGCGTAAGCGAATGTACACAGGGGACTGGGGAGCAAGGAGCAAAGTGCTAAATGCACAGCTCCACGAAATGAATATAAATTCCCTTATGGGCGTGTAAGTGTTTTCCACTTTCGATCTTAAGTAGCGATAATAGGCCGAAAATCTGACAAACTTGTATTCATGTTCATTTATCCTGGTGCCGCCACACCACCAACATTTAGACCCTCTGTACCCATGGTACGTGTACTGACTGCGGGTGCTTGTGGCTACATAGAAGAGGTGGGTTGCTTTTCGGGGGTGTGAGGGTATCACTAGGAAATGGGTGTATGTTTAAGAAAGGAAACGTGACTTACCGATGGATAGGAATTTGTATCACTCGTTGCATTAAATATTCAGATCGGCATTGCCAAGGCTTAAAGGTAAATACAATTAGGTCTATTTACTGGGCATATTATCTTAGGCTTGGTGTGTCGATTTTATTGGCCATTTTTGGTTTTATACAATTATTGGATGCAATTTATGGGTATTACTATTGGAAAGTGAAATGGTGGTAGAAAATTATAAAAAGGTGTAATAAATTAACGAGAGCAATGGTTTAATTGAAAAATAAAAATTGTTGAGTTCTGTAATTGAAAACATTCATTTTATTTTATTGTCATTTTTTAAATTATTACTTGTATAGATTATAAATATATGATTGTTTCGTAAATATGTTATTTTAAAATTAAAAATAATATTAAAATTTTCTGCAAAGAATTATTCAATTTACACGGTGATTATGTAGTTTATTATTACTTATTGTAGTTTAATTTGAGTCGTGTTTTCCTAAAGATAGAACTTAGCTTACAAACAATATTTCATATTTTCCAACCGTATTTATTTTTGGGGCATTACCAATTATGATTTTGTAATGCAGATAAATGTTTACCTTTACCTATATAGTATTATTACTTCATTTTTATTATAAAATTTTTATTTTTTCTACGTTTTACAAATTCACCATTTTAATTTTGTCTTTATCGTTCTTTTTATATAATACATTGATCATAACCGAGTTTTGATTATGGGCATAAATAAATGAAAAAATTCTAGAAGAAACCGAGATATAAATATTAAAATTAAAAATGTATACACGACTTAATATCGGCACAATAATCAACTTCTCATTGTCTAAATATTAAAATTCAATGAAATCGAAAAATTAATCAGCGATATAAATAAACAAACGTTTCTAGATTTCATCTTTGGTTGGGTAATGCTAAAAAATGTTTGATTGAAGAAAGAGTAAAAGGAAAAGCTTGTATATACTCGTATGGGTAAATAAACATGTACAATACAAACATTAGGAGTGGAGGGGAGAAGTGAGGAAACTTCTTGCATAATTTCGAATTGACATAATTATTAATTCCTGATTTGCGTAAATTAATTATATTATTATACATTTGCAAGTCGCGCACATGAAACGAAAGAGCAAATAATTCCATCGGCATCATTTATTATGTCTTCAAAGTTCAAATCAAGCAAATAATGCAATGCTGTACGGCAAATTGTATAAGCCAACGAATCAACGTACAGGAATAAGGATGTAATTGAACTCAGCGTCTATAGTCTCTACTCTATACAATGTAATATGTATTTAAATAATGAATTTGTACACATTAACCGTAGGTAAAAGCGACTCACACTGTATGCAAATATCAAATCGAAGTATTCAAACAACAAAGGAAAACCAATAATGTTTTTTTTTTACAAAATACAAAATACATTTTTTATTCAACCTATTAAAACAAAAACAATCTAAATTAAATTTTAATTTTAAATTGCATTCAATCAAGCAAATGGGATTTTAACTGCATTCACTCAAAATGATACACAACAAAATACAAACCAATATATACATTAAGTCCTTAATTTGGTATGTCGGCTAATCACCGAGAATCTGTCCCCCTATTTTATTGTCTGATTTATGTTCGGGTACCCAAGTGAAGAGCATCCCCCATTAAAATTAAATACACAATTGATATATCACCTGATCGTTTATAAGGGGGTGCATAATTTCAGCACTGTGTTGATAAATTGAATTTTAATCGATGTCATTTCGGGTAAATTGCAATTGAAATTAAGGCCACACACTTATTCAAAACACCATTTGTTTAATAATCTACATGGAAACATTTTAATTGAACCTTAAAACCTAAATTATCCCGCTTTATCTAAATTTAAAAATTCGAAGCAACATAAAATATGATTTTTTTTAAAGATAATTAGTTTATTGTAATTAATTTAAAATAAATAACGAAACAGTCTGTAATATTCTAATATATAAAAAGTTTAACGACTTGTAGTATGTATAAATGTTTAGGAATCAGTCACGCGAAAACTGTCAGTGGGATCGCTACGAAATTTTAAAAGGAAAATAAACCGCGGTTCGTGAAAAAGTTGACTAATTTCAAAAATGATTTATTAGAAGAAAGATCACGGACACACAGAAATTCTATGTATAAAGAAGATATAATTAAGATATAAGAAACCCATTCTCCGCTAGTTATAGTATTCTTTTAGCTTGAAAGTGTGTTTTGAAATCACTGTTTTAAGACAAAATGGATGATTCTTCGCCATTTCTGCACATATTTAAGTAATTATTTAGATAAATCCACTTTTGTTGTCCATTTATTAAAAACTTATTTAAATGACCATTCTATTAAGTGGTTAAGTCAACAGTAAAATTATGCGTTTTTTCCAAATAATAATAATCGAAAGTAATTTTAATTGCATTTGTTGTGTAAAATGGGTTAAAATATTGAATGCACATTGAACACCCACAGGTCGCAAAAACATTTATGTATAGACCTTGTTGATGCCAAAGAAAAAATTGACTCAGCTGGAAAAAAAAATGGATTGCATAAAACTTAATAAATGAGTAATTGGTGAAATGTAAACAACAACGATGAAATAACGTATATGCAACGATAACTAATGGGTGGCGGATGGAGTACTAAATAACAAATATGCATGTGCACAACTTTCTTTTATATTACTTGGTTCGAGTATACTCCCCTGATTCCCTGTACATATATACGATTGTAGCTTCTCTTTGTTTTTACCAATCACACATATGTATATGAATTGCTTTTATTTTTATTTATTCACACAATATACAATGTATGTATAAAGTTTTCGAAGCACATGAGCGCGAGGCACACACGCATTAATTACATTGGGGGGTAGTGAAAATTTCACAGATTAATTGAGAGATATGTAGAAGGGCGCACGAGGAAAGTGTGAAAATGTTTACCGGCTTTATTTGTTTATTATTAAATTTGGTTTCAACCAATTAATGTGAATTGCACAACAGCCACACTGCAGAATGTTGAGTGTTTTTGATTACTGCGCGAAATATTGTATATTTACTGTGGACAGCTCAAGGGAACATGCAAATAATGAATTAAAATATTCGATGTGATAATAGCAATGTAAACAATTGATCTTTATGTTATCAGTTTAATGAAAGGGCCACTTTATCCTCATAGATCATGTGACATTGTGTGGGGTAGGCGGTTTAAAAATGAGTGGCTGGCTCTCTTTTATTACAAATTTGCAATAAAACATTTCCAATCAAATTTGTAAATAATGTAAAATTGTCACTTTAAAAATAGTAATAATAACACGTAAATAAATCGTAATTAAAATGTTGATATTACAAAGCAAAGTATTATTGAATTATTTTTTAAGCAAATTAACATTCGCTACAATTATTTAAAAAAAAATTTAATTTAGTTACATGAATTTAAATATTTACATTCAAACGTAACGGCAGGCGCCAAATAATTCACCGAATTTCTGTATATGAGATGGATACAGGGTTGTTGTGCACTTTTTTTTAAAGAATATTTTTGTTTTAAAAATTTAAAGAAACAATTAGATACAAAATATGCAAGATCCAAAAAGATTAACTGCAACAGATTTCAGCACATTTGAAACAGAACGGAATCAGAAACATAATTTCAAATTCTGTTGCAACAGCATATACGATTGGCCATTTGACGAAACGAGTTGTTACGGCTGCTAAAAATATATAACAGTACGCATCCCACGCTGTCTTTGCAATGCGATTTAAAATTATGTTTCTGTTGCAAATGTACTAAACTCTTTTTCTGACTTTGGTTCTTAACACTTCATTGCTTTAGAAAACGTCAATACAAATTTATTGTGTCTGGAACAACAATTGTTCCTCAAGCCATATTAGACCCGCAATGGAATGAATAAATTTTGAAAATAGATTTCAAAAAACTTTTTGACTTTCGATAAAAAAACTACATCGCAGGGAGAGCGAGGTGTGAATTTATATACGACTTAACTACATTTTAATAAAGCTTTTTGGAGATATGAAAAACTTGACCTTGAAATTTCTAAATTTTTACCTCAAAAGAAATGTTCAGCAAGTTTTCTTGTCTTATTTAATCCTACAATAATCTGAAAGAATTTTTTTGATATTGTGTAAGGTGAGATAGAAAAGTGGGGTTTGTCGTTGTCCACCCCCTTTTTCGCCAGAAGGAGCAACTAGCGGGATATAGGATATATGCAGTTTTGTTTAAGATACCTTGAAGATTAATCATTTTGAAATAAAGAAAATCGTAGTGCCCATTTTTTAGACCCCATAAAAGAAAAACTGGATTTGGCAAAAAAAAATTAAAGTAAATTTTTTTCTTATATTTAAAAAAAAAAAATTCACACAAATCGGACCAGTAGTACAGGCGTACTTTTGCACATTTTTTCTACACCACTTTTTCGGACTCAAAACGAGTTTCTGCATCATCAACTTTTTTTCCGAAAAAAGTCGGAATGCAAATACATATTTCTATATGCCCTTGGGGTTGTATAAAAATTAAAAAATCCGTTTTCTTTACTTTTTTGCAAGAAATTGAGAAAATCCAAAACAAATAAAACCTTTAGAAAAAAGTATCTATCAATCATTGAAAGTCATTAATAGTTATCCGTTATTGTATAAATAAGTCGGCTTAAGGAAAGGTGAAATGAAATATAAATGAAAACACATCCATTTGTTTATATCGTTTGCTTATCCGTCTTGATAAAAAACTTTTCTCCCCCTATTCGGATTTTCTCGAATGGAAAAGTGAACTTTTATGTTTGTTTGAGGCTCATGAAGCACTATACCAAATCAACCTAATGTGTTCAAATTGATCACACCTCCACGTCTTTTCAATCAATTAGGTGCCGCCTTTTGCGTTTTCAATGAATTACCAAACATCGACTTTGATGCTTAATGAAGAACATACAAATGCCCATAAAATTAATTTTTTAAAGATCTTAGATACGCATATTTGGGAGAACATGATGAAATAAGCTTAAATAGTTATGTAATCAAATTAATATTACAGAATTGTTTTTAATTACACTATTCCATACTTGGATTGTGGAATCAATTTAAAATCTCACACACTACGTTAATTTTAAATTGGAAATGCCATTGAAAGTGTAATAACAAAATTTTAATAAATCAGTCATTCAAATATCTAACTCAAATGCTTGACGTATTTAACAAACCCACTAATCAAGCGAACAAAAAGGTTCAAATCTTACTTGAAACTGAACATATAAATCAGGTAATGTGCCATGGTGTCTGGAAACCACACCAGCAACCACACCAAGCGAGCGAACATTATTTGTCGTATATGTGTGACGGACAGATCGTGTATGTCGAAGCAATGCATGCACACAATAGCCGAGAGTTGTGGCAGGGTCGCTCAATGGGTATCCAACAACGGGGTGGTATTTTTCCCACCTATTGGTCTTGCAGCAGCGGCGGGCCACACACACGCGGTTGAGCTACATTCTTAACATTCACATATAAGTGTAAATACGAGTATGTTTGTGTTGCCAATGTATGAATGTGTCTTTGTTGTTATTCCTGTGCTAATGATGGAAGTCATTGCCGTAGATTACCGTGAAGATAATCTGACACAGTTATATATCAATTTGTCTCAGTTTCGTCTCTACAACTTTGACGCGCCATGCCACGCCACCCAACTTTGATTGTCCTCCATTTAGCGGATTAGTTTGTGTTGGGGCCAAAAGTAAATGACGGCAATGATTGAGATACTCTAAAGGTCGGCGCTGTGATTTATTAAGTCCGCCGTATATGACCCCTCTCTTTCAATACTATACACCTCGACAATTCATCCCTGCATATAAAAATTGATCCTATGTATGTACTGCATCGCACAGCTTATACATAATATAGGGTGGCTTTGTTTGCAGCGTTTTTTCTGCATTCCCATTAAGTACTTTATGTGTTAAACCTGCATGAAAATATTTGCAGCGCATGTCTACAACATATAGAAAACAAATAGAGCTGCGATGAGATGTAAATAATGGGATGTACAACGAATGAAGAACAGACCACTGAAATTGGGTTCATTGAAAATGCACTTATTCGACGAATGGAATAGGAGGGCTAACAAGTAAATCATCGATGGCTACTATAATGTACAAAGTATTACATGATTTCATTTCGGGTGGGGGAAGGTGCTGAGAAATGAAGTGGTAGCCTGAGGCGTCCTCTTATAAGAAATGTGTACTGATTTTGTATATTCGACTGTGTTCATTTTTTTTGGAATAAGTATGGCAAAACAATAAAAATGAATTCATGAATGAATAACGCGAAAAGTTGAGGGCGTAAATTTGAAATCGCTTTTACAAATGGATTGAAAAGTGGTGGCACTAAACAGAAAGCGATTTGATATTGTTGGTACGTATAACCATTTACATTATAACAACGGAAAAAATAAATGAAAGCACGAAACAAGTGAAAAGTTTTATGGATTTGAGAAACCTTTCAAGGGCTTTAAGTATACTGGATTTGTTGGAGATAAACTAAATTTTACATACTTTCTGCTTACATGATTTATAGGTATTATAAAAGCTACAAAGTTATACTTTTTGAAATTCTTACACGTGACCCTTTCTTTCAATTGAGAAGTGCAATTAAAAAGTGCAATGGGCAAAAGATTCCTTGCATCCGAACAAATGGGACTGTAAATGCAATAAATTCGCGTATTTGTCGCTATTTAACCAACAATTCCGTGTTAAAATATATTACCTTCGCATCTGTGGTAAATAATTTCAAAGCCACCGCCGAATCACCCTATATGCAAGCATAAACTACACAACCTAAATATATGTGCAGTTTTTTTTTGCTGCATTTTACGTTTCGCTCGCATTGATGAAAATGAATAATCCTTTCATAATCCTTTTAAGCTAATCACTCAATGATGTATTTATATAAAATACTGGTTTTCCTCAACATTCAATTCGCATCTCTTGAATAAAAAAGGAGGTTAACGGCGAAAGGAAAACATACTTGCGGTTCAAAGTTCAAACGATACAGCCTAGTGAAACTATTTTATTTTTAGAGCTACAGTTTATGCACATTAAAAATAAAAAGACACACAATGGTTTTCTCATGGTCTACTAGACATTATATTCTTTGTTAAAAATTCTGGGTGACAATTATGTAAACATTTAACATCAATTTGAAAACAAAATACGTATGTTATTGTATTGTGGAAATATTTTTCGCTTTTACTATTCATTTCGTAATAAATAAAATATTCATTTATGTTTGCTGTTGAATAAAAAACTAAAAAAAAATCAAAGCTATCAAACACTTTAAATGCAGATTAATTGAGATACCTATTAATAGTCCGAAATCAAATTTCAAAACCACATCAATACACACAAAACTCAGAATATTCGATTCCATTTCCAAAGGCTCCATCAATAGACGACACAAAACTATGTAGGTGCCTATATAAATATACGTGTAATTAAATAAATGGTACCAAAGTCCACATTTCATCATGGAAATACATTTGCCGAACGCGAGTGCAGTTACCAAAGTTACACAAGCCTATTATACCAACCTATACAGATCGAGTTGAAAATGCATGGTTTGCTCCTCAGTCGAGTAAATATGTACGCTATTCCAAATGCAATTAAAACTCTATCGACCAACAATATTGCTTGACAATTATAAAAACCGTCTATGTTGTATGCACCGCGCTCCCATACACGACCGACGCTCGATGCTTATTTTAAGTTGTTTTCCGGCTAATGGTGGCTTGTTATATAAATTGATCGTATCCAACCGTCCGCGTCACCACCCCTCCCACAAAGCGTTCGTCTTATCCTGAGTGGGAGTGCACTTATATCCCACCATCAACAATCAAAGAACATGCAAAGCTAACAGTGTACTTGTATTCGAATAATGTCTGCATATTGGTTTGAATACAGTGTTTCGAACAGAATGCCTAGAGTGAAATTTGAAATTGCATAATATGATATTGCAACGATTAAAATTACTGATAGGTTTTTGTGCGATAATATTTGTGTAAGAAAAGTTAATGTGCGCTGTACAGTTATAATAGTTTGTTCATTAATTGCGATTAGATTAATTATTTGAAAGGATTATTTTGAAAGAATGATGCCTTAAACAAAAAGCTTAAAAAAAAGGATATGTTATCGTATTTAATTTATTTAAAATGCTAGACTCATTAATCTGTACGAAATTTTAACGTCACGTATAAAATAATGTATGCCTTATTCATTATTTTTTATTCCAAGGTCACATTTTTCAAGATCAAGTTCAGGACTAATAACGTTTTTCGCTAAAAAAGTTATGTGAGTGCTCAAAAACGGCGCAAAAGATTTTCATCATTTTCAAAATTGGTGTAAATAAAGGAATTCGACACCACACTGCATTTATCGTAGATAGGGATCTTGTAGGGACAAATAATACTTCGTGATGATTTAATTAAAATTTTTCACAACATAAAAAAATTGACTCAATTATAGTTTTTTGTAATACGTACAAAAAAATTTGCCACACATTTCCAGGTCAAAATTGAAAAATTCAAGGTCACACTATTTATAACTTTGAAAACATAAATGTTTTTGAAAATTTTCTTTCACATAATATTAGCTTTCAAAATGGGAAAATTGTTTGAAGATGATTGCAAGGTCCAAATCTGAAAATTGAAAATTTCTTAGAAATCATCCCTTTTTTTAAGCCGTTCGCTCCCGATTTCTATGCTCTACAGTCTACATTATTAGTGTCTTATAAATCACATCGGTGTGCAAATGATGTGTTTTGTACCATTTCGTAATATATTTACACCTCGCAATATTCCTGCAATACGGTAAAAGTTTCTTTTTTAAATTAATGTCAAATTTACTTTAACTAATTCAAAAACTTTTTAGTTGTAAAATTAAGGTATAAGATTTCAGTTTTTTATGGAATATTTACCATGACGTAGTTGTAAAACAAATTATCGGAGATCCAAAAAGGGCTTTATAGGTTTTAATAATTTTTGCTTATTATATACAAATATTTGTTAATATTTTATATTTCAATTTAATTTAATTAAATGTTATTTATTTTAATAATTATTTGAAAGTTGAAAAAAAAAAAATTTAGGACCCAAACATTTTATACTTTTATTCTTCATTGTAAAAAAATTCTTAGACTGCTCTCCATGCTATGCGCTTTAATTATTATATTTTTAAAACTAAAACCCCAGATTTAAAATACAAAAATAATAAAATTTTATTTATTTATATTTAATCGCACTCGGCTATTTAACAGTAATTAATACAATTATTTTTCGTAAAACGATTATTCAGCCATTATTATTAAATTAACCGTACTTTTTAGATTTTATTTTACAAATTTTAAATAGAGTTGCATGTCGAACTCATTGACCGTAAGGACATTACATAAAAAGCCGATGAAAGGGAACATTTCACAAAACACAAAATGCTACATATATTTTGTTATTTAAAAAAAAAAATGTATATTCCATGTTATTTAATTTTTAATAACAATATTTGCGTGTCCTTTACGTCATCTGTCATGAGGCTTTATTTATCCCTCCTATTCCTTAAATGTTAATAAAGTTTGATTTGTAAAAATATGTAGAGTTAAGAGTCCTACTCATGCATAGAGATTTGAATCCAAAAAGTTCAGATAACTGTGAATAATAAATATTCCCAATAGCGTTAAATCTGGTAAATTAAAGTGAGACTTATAAATTTCGCTCATTGACAAATCATCAAATTAATTAGTACAGCGCTGCCGTAATTGATTTGACCAATAAATCCGATAATATCCAAGACACAATTAATTACTGCCCGTATCACATTCTGACAATCCTCATGATCAAATGTGGATATTAAACACCGTTTACCCATTTAACTTCCCACATATGAGTGCATACAGATAACTATAATATGGTATCGGTAGGTGGGGATTTAAAAAGTGCTTCAGCGATAATATGACTCAATGGAATTGACGTGGGGGAAAATGGCAGGCAAATTGAGAAACACGACCAAATGGTTTAATTTTAATATGGCATGCAACTAAAATCGATGACAGGTGAAATTTCAATTGCTGAGGTGGACAGTGTGTGTTTGCAAATACGTACATGTATGAGTACGCTGTATATGCACGTGAAGTAAGTACACGCGTGTGTGCATTTGCAAGTGTCGCGTTGAGTGCTTATACGAATTGTGGCGATAGGGAGATTATTGGATTATTTTTGGGTAAACATTAAAGAGAAATTGTTGCGAGTAGCTACGTATATTCATTATATTCAAAATTTGTCGCAAAATGTATTACATGAGGAAAGGATATGAAGAGAAGGGGAATGCTTTAAATGAAATTGCAATTTTCCTCAATTATTTGCTTTACTATATCTTATTGTGTGTTTGTTTTGAATTCGCAGTTGCAACGGACCCAAAATTCAGTGCACCAATTTCTAATGTTACTGCGCCAGTGGGAAGGGAAGCAATGCTGACCTGTGTGGTGCAGGATCTGGGATCGTATAAGGTAAGCATTTAGCAACTTTTTGCTTCATATTTAAACTATTTAAAAATATTGTTTTTGATTTCTTTAAAATTATTGATAAAACCCAAGATCCTTAAAGTCCTCAATTATTCACGTTTATTAAATTTAAAAAATGTAAATTCTTTAAAGCTCCCAAAGTGTTTAGACATATTTGAAATGTTCACTACATCCCCAAAAGACCTGTCTCATTAATATCATAAGATGAACTGTTAATTACCTGAAAGTGGGTAAATTTCAACGGCACTTTTCATTAGTTTAACATTCTGTGCCGCAAATAAACAAAGAAATACTGCCGCCATTTCCGGAATAATGTTCTTCTTGGAATGCAGTCTTTGCTCCACGATTACCATTGCTCCTCTTTAGTCTTTTCCCTGCTTATAATCAACACTGCGCCAACTATGTGCGTCTTGAGCATATTTTAAAATCATTTAATGAATCAGCCAATTCCACTTTTTCTTTCTTTAATTTGTTTTAAAAAGGAATGAGTGAGTACAAGGCATTGAGGCAAGGAAAAAAATGGTTAAAATAATTGCATCCAACACCACTAAACTTATCCGCCAGTATGCATAAAGTTTAATGGCTAAACATGGCGTTTTCTTCCCAGACATAACTTGTATAATTAGGCATTCCGATTTCAAGCATTTGTGTGAGTGCGCGAGCTTGCATACCTTCATTTACGAACCTATATAATTACATCATATTACACATATAATATACATTGATGTGTTCCTCCTTGTGAGAGGCTCCAGCCCAAAATAATAATATACAATTTGTTGTTGATTTTAATTTCAGGTTGCGTGGTTGCGTGTCGACACTCAAACCATATTGACCATTCAGAATCACGTAATTACGAAAAATCATCGAGTCGCCATCACATACACGGAAAAGAAAACGTGGCAACTGAGGATTAAGGAGATTCGGGAATCGGATAAGGGATGGTACATGTGTCAGATCAACACCGATCCCATGAAGAGCCAAATGGGCTATTTGGATGTTGTAGGTACTTGTGTGAGATTTTTGATTTCTTCTTTATTACCATATAAATAGAGACTTTTTTTTAAAGCTTAAACAATTATTATTCTTTTTTTATTTTGGATCTATACATATTTAATTAATTGTAATTAATTCATTGCAAAGCCAAGGTAGTTTATATTATTGCCTATTTACAGTTAGCAAAGTAAAAACAGCATTGCAAGAATGCCACTAATTAAATATTATTATAACCTAGACAATTATTCCTTACTTTTTCCATCCAGTTTTCTTTTGAATTATAATCACCACAGCTTTAAAGTACCTTTATTATTAGGGTCACAATAATTGTTTGAAACTTCCCTTTTTTCAACCTTTGCATTGGTAATCCGTGTTTAAATAAATAAAATAAATTATAGCTAAGGATATACGGTTATTGTTGCATGTGCATTGTACGTGCCCTTAGTCACGACTCACGTGATGTATTCCTGGTAACAATTAATTCACTCCATACTAGATTCTGCGCATCGCAAACATGATTTGTCTATTCGTCCAACGTCTTGATTCCATAATTAAGAAACAAAGCTTGCGGAAATGCTGTTACTCAGTCGTAACACTATTCAATTTGCATAAACAATGACCGATATAATTGAGAATGCATCCTAGTGTAACTGTTTCTGTATTTAATCACTTTATCTTTCATAACATGTTCGATTGTTGGTTGGAAGCAAGATTAATTCTATTCATGTAGGTTATTAGCTAGTTCATGAAATTAAATTTCAGTTATTATAGCTATTATTATGTGCGTTAACTGTCAATTGAATATTTGAAAATCGAAACGTTTTTACATTTTACAAAATCAATTACATTTAACCATGTGTTTTTCAATTACAAAATGGTTTATTGAGCGAGATGCTTTAGCTTTTTTTTTAAAGAATTTAATGTACCTACTTTGACATGAGTTTATTTACATGTAAGCACTTACGAGTCAATACAAAGTAAATTGGAAAACCGTATGCTTATTTAAATTTTCATATGAGGTATCTGCAAGATTTTTCAATTTAAAAAATGTAACTTTGATAGTTTCTTTATTTTGCAATAGTTGTTTTTGTTCGTTTCCTTTAATATAAAAGCAGAACATTTCTGTCAACAAAAATCTATTGCAAACATTCTCCAAACTTGATTGCAATTTAATAATAGTATCTACTTCTTCTTATGTAGTAATGCATTCAATATCGCAAAATATTAATTCAAGAAGTCATGCAACAATATTTATAAAACATGAAAATGCCAAGCGGGTGCAGTTACATATAATTCCATTTAATTTAAATGTTGCATTATCTCAAAAGAAGGAATTTTCAAAAACAAAAGGTAATGTGATAGTGAAGTTATCCTTCTATCAAAAACTGCTAATTTAAAATCCATATTACTAGGTATATTCATATCTTAAAGCTATCTCAATTCTCAATTCCTAAAATTATATAAATTTAACTCTTTTAATTCTGATGCTTCAGTTTCAGCTGCTGTAATTGCGCCAAAATTTCGTCTTGACGAACTTTTCACGTTCAGATGTTTCCTGCTTCCTTTTTGCTTTCACTCTGGCTTCCTGTTCACATCTTAGCGAGTATATTCTTCTACACACACTTAAGTAGAGTATCAACTGCTGCTTTTTCTGCTTGAGTTTGTGGAAAATAAAATAAAGAAGCAAAACTGAAGTAAAGCAACAAGAGAAAATAAATGTGTGCTTGTGCTCATATAGCCTTCCTCAAAGTTTCGATTTATTTTGCTGCGATGTTAAATGTTAATGTACATTGTATATCTCAAAGATACATCATTTTCGTTTACGTTCCAGTTCAGTATTATAGTTTTTTAGAAACTCTTGTGTATAATGTTTGAAATGGGGAAACAAATAATAGAAACACATAGCAAAGAGAGCGGGGAGTGAATTTACATACGACTTCAGCTAAACTACAATTTAATAAAATTTTCTAAGATGTGGAAAATATGACCTCGAAATTTTTAAATCTTGACCTTGATCAACAAGTTTTCTTATTAAAATTCAAAAATATTTCAGATTTCTGAGGTATAAAAGGCATTGAATGTTTAATTTTTGACCTTGAACTGCTACAATAATGTGAAAAAAGATGTTCTTAAATATTTAACGTTTTCTGGGCAGTAAATAGTTTCACCTTGAATTTTTCGATTTTGACCATAACATTTTCAGTTAAGTTTGTCTGCGTCCACCCCGTTTTTAGTCGAATGGATCACAATTGGGGATAAAAGGCATTAGCAGTTTTGATGAGTATACTTTTACGAATAAATAAAAATGAACGAATTCGTAGGATACGTTTTAAGCTCGTTTTAAAATGAAACAATTTTGTTTTGGCAATACCATAACTTGACTTTAAATCATCTCATCGCAAACAAACAGAAAACATTATTTTTTTTTTAAATGTTTTACATAAAAAAATAATTTTCACTAATATTCCTTCCAAAAAGTTACGGAATGCAAAAATCTATAAATGCCCTTGGTCGTAAATAACTAATTAAAAATGCAATTATAAAATAGTGATTAGGTAAAATTAAAATGACTTGAAATAACAACGTTCATTCATAAAACAACATCGTCATGTAATAATGGTAGATGTCACATAAAGTTGTTTCAAATAATGCCCAACTTCTGCCGAATATGACTTCTTCATGCACACACCGCAAAACCATGAAAATTATTCGCATTAAAGCAGTCAGAATGTATCAGAACGTCGTCACCACGTCACATACCATTCCCTGTAATGTTCAAAATCGCATTTGAATAGACAGCTAGTTAATCAACAAACGGTTGGTCGCCTACTTGTTCATCACAATCAATTGAAACTCGAACCCTTACTTTCATGCATGTGAACCGAAAACATCAACAACCCCCTGACAACCAACCGAATTGCATATATTGTCCTCATCAAATAGAATATCATCGTACTGTTGTGTGTGAATGTGGAGGATGCCCTTTTATGTGCGTCTTTCTCTCATACACGATTATACCACACCGGTTGGGGAGAGGCACATATAATGTCATGAGGATCGTGGCTGATGATAATGTGGCCTCAACTATAACAGGCCGGATGAAAAGTCCCCGGTCTACCATGGTAAAAAACATTTTTTTGCAAAATTCAATTTTATTATTCAACATAGTTGCCTTCGAAGGCGATACAGCGATTATAGCGATTTTCCAACTTTTCGATGCCACTTCTGTAGTACTCTTTCGGTTTATCCTCAAAATAGGCCTCAGTTTCAGCAATCACTTCATCATCGGTCTTAAATTTCTTGCCAGCGAGCATTCTTTTAAGGTCCGCAAACAGGAAATAGTCGCTGGGGGCCAGATCTGGAGAATACGGTGGATGAGGAAGCAATTCGTAGCCCAATTCATAAATTTTAGCCATCGTTTTTCCAGACTTGTGACACGGTGCATTGTCTTGGTGGAACAGCACTTTTTTCTTCTTCAAATGCGGCCGTTTCTTTGCGATTTCGGCTTTCAACCGCTCCAATAGAGCAATGTAATAGTCGCTGTTGATTGTCTGTCCCTTTTGGAGATAGTCGATGAATATTATTCCATGCGCATCCCAAAAAACAGACGCCATAACCTTTCCAGCCGACTGTTGCGTTTTTCCACGCTTCGGTTTGGGTTCATCGCTTGCTGTCCATTCAGATGATTGCCGATTGGACTCTGGAGTATAGTGATGGAGCCATGTTTCATCCATTGTCACATATCGACGGAAAAATTCGGCTTTATTGCGCTTAAACAGCTTCAAACACTGCTCCGAATCATCAACTCGTTGTTGTTTTTGATCGCTTGTGAGCTCGCGCGGCACCCACTTTGCACAGAGCTTTCGCATGCCCAAATATTCGCGAATGATATGATGTATACGTTCCTTTGATATCTTTACAATGTCTGCTATCTCGCTCAACTTCATTTTACGATCATTCAAAATTATTTTATGGATTTTTTTGATGTTTTCGTCGGTAACAGCCTCTTTTGGGCGTCCACTGCGTTCACCGTCTTCAGTGCTCATTTCACCACGTTTAAACTTAGCATACCAATCAATGATGGTGGATTTTCCCGGTGCAGACCCCGGAAACTCTTCATCAAGCCATGCTTTCGCTTCAACTGTATTTTTTCCCTTCAAGAAGCAATACTTTATTAACACACGAAATTCTTTTTTTTCCATCTTTTCAACAATAACAAAAGTAGCTTCACTCAAATCGCTATAACTCACGAACTAATTGTCCGATTGCTGTCAAATTTTTACACGTATCGTTTGAAGGTTGGTACTAAATGAAAATCATATGGAAAAAATTCTGGTAACGCCATCTATGGGTCAGACCGGGGACTTTTCATCCAGCCTAATATATTGTATATATGACGAGCAGTTGTATGTGATAATAACGTTGTGTGAATGGCCAACGATGACAATGAAGCGGCTTTTGGCCCAAATCATTATATCCCATCCAACAACAGTAACAACGTCCGCCAATTGTAAAACAACAGGAAGCGTCCGCCCGGGGGAAAATCTAAATTAGACATAGCGGAAATATGGCACAACTACCAATGTGGTTGAATATTTGCGTGTGTGTATATTTGTGTATATGCATATGTGGGGGGGTTTGGTATTGTAACGTACATTTTAGAAAATATCTAATAAACATATATGCACCCTTGGAATGTGTATAGAAAATGTATTAATCTAAGAATCAAATGTATGTTTGTATAACGGTATATATAATATATAAGTTGTGTCAAATTATAGAGGTTTACACATTTCTCCTGTCCTGCGACCTGCATGCAGGATATATGTGCTACATGTGTACAATACGTAAATGTATAATGTATACTTTCAGCCAAGAGAATCATTACAATGGACAAATCTAAATAAACCCCAAACACACACACACCAGGCAGCGGTGGATGTACAACTACTTTGTGTACTCCACATCAGCCCCTAAATCGAATTTATGCAAATGGTGTACAACTATTATGGGCATGCAATGCATGTGTGTTTGAGAATATGTTGCATTTTAATTCCCAATCTTTTTCCATACATAAAATACATTTCAATGTAACCAGCACAGAGTGAACCGACATACCTACCCTCTCTATGCAGCAACATAATACGACACATTGCAATATACCCCAAAACAAGCACTCCTGACATGTCCCTTTGGGATACCTATGGAGCTTCGAAATATATTTTCCATAAACACAACACACAATTCCACTTGTTACTGACACCTCGAAGCAAATCCAAGCTGCATAATTTTGCGTTGGCTTATTTTTTTTCATATACCTTACATTTATTTTTGTATTTCTTTTTTTGATTTGGTAAAATATAATCTAAATTAACATATTCATTTTGTTTTAGCTGCATTTAATTCTCTTACTTAGATTGAGTTGCATAAATAAACAGTTGACGTGTAATTAATTCCACGTGTACATATAATAATATATGTATGTATTTGAATGGGGGTATGTTGATGTTTTACAGTTCATTAGTAATCATTTGTTGTACATAGTTAGGGGTATTTACGTCTGTATGTGGGTGATCATGGTGGGAGTATCCTGTGTCATTGCAACTGGGTGGTCTATTTAATTTTTTTTAAATTTTAATTCTGGGGTGCCGATAAGGAGCGATGCTATGCGGATAATACGGAGATTTAAAATTTCGGCTGATATCGGCGAGTTAGGTGGGGCCAGCTGAAGTAGCCACTTGAACGAAATTTCTATTTCGTTTTCTATTCCTAAAGTGGATACTGTAACACATAATCTGTAAAGTAAAATTTGGACGCCATTTAAGTATTTCTTTTCATATAAAAAATTCACCAGGATGACTTCAAACTGTCAAAATAAAATGTTCCCGTAGATGATGTCACATTGCAGAGCTTTTTTTTCTGGATCATGACTGTAACCTTGAAAATAAAACCTTCAAATTAATCAAAAATATCAATGTATGCTAAATAAATAGCATTCTGATAGAAGAAAGGTCTAAATGTTCCTCCTGTCCATCACACAATACAAACCTCGAAATTAAGATTTTTAAATTTCAATTGTAAACATATATTTGTTTAGTGCTGCGGACAGTATATGACTGATCACCTGTTAAATTTAAGGACTATAGTTCGGTGTTACCATATTACGAGATACAAAAAGAAATGGACCACCCTGTATAACTAAATAAAGGACTCACTGTAAAAGGTGCATAATAAATACGCTCACAATTGAATTGGGTTAGAGTGTTGTTATTTAAGTGCGTATTTTCTTTATTTAGTTGAAAGTCTAAAACAAATGGCACACAAAGTGAATAACCTTATACCAGTGGCCAACACTCCCCCTCCCCAATTGTCTCGACATAAATGGCTTTATAAATATTTCAATAAAATAAAATAAACATAACAAAACATGCGGGAATAAAATTTCGAAATAGTTATGCTAATATTTTTGCTCAGTTTGTAGCAGCACGGTGGTTTGCGTCTTGAAGCCACCCAACTATGTTGCAATGTTTTATTGTGTCTACTCGTATGTAACTAGCGGGTAGCGACACAATAAATTTTAAACTGTTTCCCTGTGCTCCGTATTTTTTTCATACGTATATCCACACGATCACGTGAATTATAGATATCATGTAATAACACAGCATATGTAGCGTTTAGCGACTAGGTTCCATGCAAGAGATCATGGGTTGGGCTTTTGGGGGAAGTTAAAAGTTTAGTTTAATTTATATAGCAACCACCATACTTTGGCGTATAAATTTTAAGTGATGAATGAATGTTTTACTACAACAGTCTGGTAAATAAATAAAAATTATTCAAAGTGGGATGAGAGGTGGGATGATAAATGAAAGAGTGCTATTCCTGAAAACAAATTAGAAATTTATAATGTACAATCATATTCGATCGCAGGTCTTTGCTTCTCCCTATCAATATTTACCAGTTCTTTTCAATTGGGTTTTGGGAAATTATTTTAGTATTTAAAAAATAATAATTAAACAATTAAACCAATAAAAAATCTTTAGTACATTGCATCTTTAATTTTGAAAAATAAATTGCATTTTTTCTTTTATAATTACATAATTTAGCATTCCAAAATCCACACTCGTATCCATGCCATGAAAAAAAGTGCAACACGATTTAACTTAGCTCATACGTCTTGATTACATTTTCTTAGCAACGAGTGCATTGCACTCCAAGCGTCTATAGATTCTCATTCAGGTTATTTTTCTTCTTTTTTTTTATTTCAAAGAATTTTTGGTATACAAAATTTCTTTCACAAGTGGTGTTCATTTTGCTGCCTTGAAATGTATCGGCATTACCCGCACATAATACACAAAATTTGTCTATCTTTACGGTCGTATATGAAGTCTGTGCAAGCACTGAGTGAGCCAGAGAGGGGCAAAACTTTTCGATTTTTATTTTTATTCATATAAAAACCGGAAACAATAAGAAAAAGTCCAAAGCAAAAGAAAATAATGGAAAATACAGTATTACTGCTTAATGCATTCGGTCACGAAATACGTAAAAGTATGTAGTGTAATATGAAAATTCGTTTTTCCATTCATCCCTTCTCCGTATGTGCCCTCCTCCCAACTGAAGTATAACTTATATATGAATGCAAGTACGTATTCTAGGGCAGAAACAATCTGTGTGTGGCGTCGCTGTAAAAATGGGTGGTAAATATGAAAATAGACATACCATAGGAATCATGAAAGCAAGGCGACACATACACAAATTGGGCGCAAGAGTCATCATCCCCACTCACAATATACTAATACAATATTCTTTCTCTTATGTGTGTGTATTGTTAATTCTTGTTGTTATTATTATTTTTTCATTAAATTGCAGTTCCACCGGATATTCTGGACTATCCGACGAGCACAGACATGGTGGTACGTGAGGGCAGTAATGTGACATTAAAGTGCGCTGCCACCGGATCGCCAGAGCCGACAATCACATGGCGGCGAGAGAACGGAGAGCCCATCAGCTTGCCAGATGGTGTTGAAGGTGATTAGAAATTTATCTTAATTATATTCAACAGATTTCGCAGAGATTTTATGCGCTATTTCCATCGCAATCTCTAGGGTCATTTTAAGGCAATTAGTGGTTAGAAGAGAGCGGAGCTGTTTTTTTGTTTTGTCTAATGATGACCTGTTAATGCTTCTTATGAATGATGAGGTGGCGCACAGCTTGACAGTCCACAGAGGTGTTTAATTAATGATTTTATTGCCAGTGTGGATCAATACATTCAAATTACATGGTTAGTTGAATGATGAATTTGGCGCGATTTGATCGTAAATCGGCGCCTTTTATTGCCCCAAAATTTATGATTATTAACACACTTCCGCTTCGTGTCGCGTACTTCACTTTTATTTCTATTTTATTTGCGTTTATTTACCGAGTATCGGGCAAATAATCACAAGTATTAAGTGTGCTATACAAACGCGTAATAAAATGCTTTGTATCCATTAAAGAAGTGAAGACAATCTTTATGGGAAATGTTTGTGTGTTAGATGCTTTCCGGAGGATATTGAGTTTGTTGTTCAATGATGCAGAAAAGTGTCCCTAACACATTGTTGGTTGGTTGAATGAGGTAATCGATGAATGCTGAAGGACTTGTAATTTTATTTATTTTTTGATATTTTTTAATGGTTTTTGTTTCAGAATATTTAAATAACATCTTGTAATTAAATCATTGTGTTAAAAATAGATTTGTGTGTCCTCAAACTAGTGATGTGTTAAAAAAAAAAAATAACTGTGTTAAAAATTTTATAATTTATTTTTTAACATAAATATTCATTAGTAGTAGTAACAAAACACATAAATAACGGATAACCAGCATAATAAGCACTAGTAATTGTTCAGCTCAAATAAAATAATTATGATCATATAAGATTCTTAAAAAACGGAAACAAAAATGAAAATTGCGTTGTGAGCTTTTAATTAAGCGTGTAAAATATAAAATGAGCTTTTTTAAATACCGGCTAAGAAACTCTTTAGGGAAAAAACCGTTGAAAATTTGCGAAACGCCTTCAGCTCAATTCCGTAACTCAATACATTTTTTTTCTATCTTTATCAGAAAAATTAAGTAAAATAATACAACGTCGTTTTAGTTACGTTATTTAATTCACGACCATTTGCAATTACTTGGCCAATTATTCACATATAATATAACTATTTACGTTATATAACCTTACAAAGGCTCAATATTCATTAGTCTCCACGGGCTGAAATTTGATGCACAAATAATAACAAACAACGGCAATGGGAACAGGTAATGCTCGCTTTAAGGGCGGTGATTTTGTGTACAACAAATGCTTCTAATGTATAACATGAGTGAAAAATCAAGGACAAATGGAATTTTCCTTAAATGAGAGAGAATGTGAGGTGAAGCAATAATCGGTACAAGAGAAAATCAAAATGGTATAAAGTCAATGAGGAAGAAACAAAGCACACGGAAAAATGTAATGATCATCAAAATAATAATCATAAAAATGAAAGCTTACAAACGAGAAGTTGTGGCATTTGTGGACGGGGATTTTTTTTCCTTTCCAAAGGGCCAATAGATGCATTGGGTGTGTATTGGATGAGTGTGCTGTTGTGTGTGTACTGCAGAAGGTGGCGTAAATGTAGTGAGGGTACCCCATGTGTTTTTTACACATGCATACTGAGAATATACGAAATTCATTCATTTATTATATTAATACTGTCGTTGTGGAGTATTTATGTGAGCCAGGCATTTCTTATACATTACGATTTTTTTCCTTAACGGCGTTCTCTGCATGTTAAAAGCGAAATAACAAAAAAAAAACTTTTAATTTACCAACCATTCCACTGTCGACAAAACCGTTTTCTATTTACCATATCAAAACATATGCTGATTTTCCCATGGTCGCGATATTTTCTTATTTGTCTGTATAAGCACAGTTGCAGGAAGTTCTTATACATTGAGCTTATATTCTTTTGTTGTGTTATTACTTATTACTTATAACAATTGTGTACATTTAACTGTGATATGCTTCTATTTGTTTTGTGTAAATTTACTCATTTACACGGCCTCAGCCTTTATCCCTTATGGAGGCATTGTTTAGGAACACAACCCACGAGACCTTATTCCCAAAGCCCTTGTTGCAGAAAATTCGCATTTGTTAATAAACCAATTTCTTTTGTATTTTGATACACATTTTGTGTAAGAATTTTTTCGCGGTATTTTTTTATGACTAAATAAATGAAAGGTTACTGTGCTTTGGTTTAATATACATGCGGGTTTAGCAGTTATACATTTGTGTGAAATTTATTAATGTCGAAATGAGACAAAAATCGCTTATCCTGCACATTTTGTACACACCAGCAATACAGCAATTCGTTCAAATCGTTTGATTATTTGGTTATGTGTGTACTAACACAATAAATAATCATGTAAATATATGTATAAGGTAGTCCCACTGCCATTCAAATTTCATACACATTAAATGGCATATAGCGCCACGGGGTTCGTGGTACAAGAAAGCACAATTCCCATTATAAATTGATGAGCTTATATTTCCTTATTTATTTATTTATTTGTCCATATTTTGTGGTTGTTTATTCCACCCTCCGTGAATTTGTCTAAGCATGTGTTAGTCGATATAATTTGAAAGCGAATGAAGACATAAAAACAGTCACTAAACGGTTTTATCTACATCATGATATATCTACACATTCTCAACACATATTCGAATCATCACAACAACCCAAATACATCGGAGGCGTATACAATACATTGTGTATTCAGACAGCCGATTGCAATGCTGTATAGGGAATTTGTTTTGGGGAAAAGTTTTCACCTGATTTGCGTGTTGATGGAAAGAAGTGTTTGTAGGATTTATGCACTCGTGTCTCGTATGCAGTCGTGGAGAACATTCCTTTGCATGCGGGCTAATTAAAAAGTCTCCGTTGTTCATCGATATCCATCATACGGAATACACACAAAAACGAGCTCCTCCATCACCTTCTCTGCACTTAATGTTTTGGCAGCTACAAACAATCGCTCGCCCCATATTTGTACGCCACCGCTCGGTGCTGCGAAAGTTTTGCCGCTCACACGAACTCAACTTTTTCATTTTAATTAAAAACTTTTTTATAACTAGTGTACGCGATAGACTACTAAATGCATTTATTTTCAGCCAGCAGTGTCGAAGGATCAACATTCACAATTCCACGAGTAAATCGATTGCACATGGGCGCATACTTATGCATCGCTTCAAATGGAGTCCCGCCGACCGTCAGTAAACGTGTCATGTTAATAGTGCATTGTAAGTACACATATTACATTCTTTTCTATATTTCATCAAAGCAATAATAAATTTAACTTCATAAACAGTTCCGCCAATGATTTGGGTGCAAAATCAGCTGGTGGGTGCGGTGGAGGGACAACGCATTGCACTAGAATGCCAATCTGAAGCCTACCCTAAGTCGATAAATTATTGGACGCGCGAAAAAGGCGAAATTGTGCCACAAGGTAATTTATTGTAAATTTGTATTATGTGGAAGGGATGATTAAATTACGGGTTGATTATAATACGCGCACCCAAATGCTTTTTTTTGTACACACTGCAACGGTAAACAATGATGTTGGGTAAAGGGGTTGTTTAACCCCGACGCATATTGTTTTAATGCGGTTTCTATTTTCAATTTATTTATATTCGCGCGTACGTGCGTCGGCGTTTCTTATCACATGCGGTACGGTTTTGTTATCTATTTTTAAGGTGGGTGCTTGCCAACGACATCGACCTGTGATTGTAGCGCCATAAAAATAGAAAGTCGCGCGATTTATTGAGCATTTCAGGCACTTTTTTGCGCCACTTCCTTGCCTTTAATTTATTGGTTGCGTGTGTATTTTTTTGCTGTGCTTTAGGTTTGTGTGTATGTCAAAACAGTGACAAGGGGGAACCTTGTGTTTGGATAGGCCATATGAGCTATAAAAGGACTTATCCTATGTATTGAAGTGTATGTCCTTGCTTTATGCGTTTGGCTCATTCAGTACGACCCGTTTATATAGTGTTAAGCGCTGGTGTAAGAAAGAGAATTGATAAAGAATTTAGGAGATCGTCGGCTCATTGACTCGTTATATATCACACCAATCCTCCCTTACACCTTGTTTATACTGCTGATGCTTTAATATTGTCTACATTTGTTTGACACATCACGAAGAGACCAATTTATTTGCCGCCGGCTGATGTTGATGATGTTGGGGGAGGGATGGATTTGACTTGAGTTAGAGGTTAACTAATTGAGGGTTCACCAATGTGATGATTTCATTACGTCACTTTCCTTCGAAGGTAATTACATGTGTAAATTTGTGTTGTCGCTCTCTGGATCTTATGTTTGATAGAGTCTATGACATCAGTCATGTTGGTATTGTCGGAAATGATTTTGAATGTTTATTAGTGTAATTAATTTCATTTGTATTTCTTGACTTTTGGAAATATTATTGGAGTGGTCCCTAAGTGACATTTTCGTCCAACAATATTTAGAGTGCATCAAAATTTATATACTTAGATATTTAATCTCTAATATTTATATCTCCCTTCAGTTTATTTTATAAACATAAATAAATTGATGTCGGAGTATAAATAATTGTTTAAAATATGTTGTCCTTATATAAAATAATCCATTACTGTTTGCTTTTCATATAATTCGAACATAAAAGTTGACCAATTGTAAAAATCACATCTCTAAATTCTTCTCCCTCACTGGATCCAAACAGATCCAATAAATTTCCGCAATGAAATCAAATAACCCAGCTCAGGGAATTATATTTTGCATAATCAGCAAAATATAAAAGAACACAAGAAAAAGAAACCACCATCCAGCCAGAATCCCAGACCCGCCTTTTTTTGGTGAAGAGAATTATTACACAAGCCGGGCAAATCCACCCTCAAGAAGTTATGTGGAACGATTCTAATTAGAGGGCCACGAAATGGATGTAAACGACTGCATGGTGCCAGTGTATGAAAACACCACTAAAAGAATTATTATAATTGGAGGGTAAACCGAACACAACCTCACACGCATATCCCATCATGGAACGATAAAAAAGGGCACGCAAATGTACTCGCAATGTGCGTATTAATGCGATAAATGTCAATATAAATCCATTCAGTTTCCAGATTTGTGAATTTGGTTTGCATTTACCCTATCCTCTTACTCTATACTTGGTGTAGTGGGCTGGCGTAGCCACTGCGGGTAAGCGCTTTGAAAATTATTAACACGGTCGATGCTCGTGTAAGTATGTCTGCCAACTATAATACCAAAGTATACAGAGTGGGCAAATGTAAAACGCATTTCTGAATGTATTGTTAGTGAGTTTTTCTGCTATATCCGTTTTTTAGCATTCGCCAAAAGCCCAAAAATAATCAGAATTTACATGCGTTGAAAATATATGAGCAGACTACATGATCGTGCACTCCAAGCCCCCATACCCCCAGGATCATCCACCACACATATCATGAATATTTTACGCTTCAACTCACAAAGATAACACCGTCCCAAGCGCGCGTCCGCAAAAGGAACATAAAACGAAACCCCCATCATACACACTTGCACAAGGATATTGGGCAATTGACGGAAATTTACAAAATGAAGCAACATCTCTTCAGCATCAGAATTGACAGCCCAGTGGCGGGGCACACAGTGAATGAACGAAGCCGCTCCAAATTGGGGTTGAATGTATCATCCCTAAATATTCTTCAACACATAACTCGACCTGTTAGAATGGTTTTACCAGTAACTGGGTGTATGCATGCAGAATGTGTGTATGGCTCTATATGAGTCTGGCCTATTGCTCCAATTTCTCTTTGCTGTTCAAATTTTACACACATATTTTAGAATAATTCGTTGTAGGGGATGCGAGTGAGTTTGCTTGCGTTTTGTTCACACCATTAGAGGGGGGTGGCAGTGGTGTGGGGTTGGTGGCATGGGAAAAAGGATTGGCGTACGTTCCAAATTGGATAAAGGGTGTATGAGGGTAAACTCAGTTGCCGGATATTTATTTCAATAAAAAAAATCTGATGTTTTTCGTTCTAATTTATAGAAAAGAATTTATTGACGCTCATTTTTTATAGAGGGATTTTTCTCTATAAATTGGGGTTTTTTCATACATGTGTACCAACGACCTATGTGTACCCAAAAAGGGGGTGTGAGTGGACATTTTCCATTTCTTTTTTTTTGCTGCGAAAGGTATGATGTTTGCAAGTGTTTTAAGTTTTAAGAAATTCAACAGCGAATAATATAACGAATCGTGTGGAAAGCAAATAAAACAAATAAATGGTGGGTTGGGGAAACGTTGTATGGAGCCCCAAGAACACACTGCTTACACAATAGATTTGCTTTATAATAATTTAGACAACACATTCCACAAAGGGCGTTACTAAAACGGCTCAGTTCCGCATTATAAATGTTTGTCGTCGTCTTTGTTTTGAATTGAAAAGTACATGATGGTACGTGATTGCGTTTAAAATGCAGAACATGTCATCAGCAAATTGTTTCATTTTCCATTTCCAGGCGGTAAATTTGAGCCAACACTATCCGACAATGCTTACAAAGTAGCAATGAAGTTACAGATTAAGTCAGTGGGTCCAGCCGACTTTGGATCATACAAATGCGTCGCCAAAAATTCATTGGGTGACACCGATGGCACTATTAAACTGTACCGTAAGTACATTGCATTTAAGTGAATAACATTTTATTTAACACGGTCATGTTGCAAAAATGTAATGATAAAGGTAAATGGTTTAAATCATTGTATGCTATCTGCAGATTATAAAAACATGGAAATTAACCAATTCTAAAATAGTCAAGATGTATTCCAGTCGGTCCATCTAACAATTATAAGAATAGTATAACTATTAAATACATTACATACACAACAAGTCTTCCCATCCTTGTTTCTCAGATTTATCAACCCTGTAAATAATTTGGTTACTCCCACAAATATTGCACAATTGAATATAACTTTTCCAAATGTATTTAAGAGTCATAGACGATATCTCATTTACACTTCGCAGTTATTAAAATTTTATCGCAAAGAGGCTTTATTAAATGCAAAACTTTGTAATTCCCCCCAGAAGTGTTAGAACAGCGATAAATAGAAGACAATACATTGGAAAGGGCATGGGAATTTATTTGCCACATAAATTACAGACACTCGCTCTTCGGTGTTAACTGTATTAATGTTTAAATGAAATGGGGATACTTTTTAAGACGGATTTAAAATAGCTAGGCCATAAATAAATTAAACAATTTTCAATTTCTATCGTAATCAAATCTTGAGTCGTGGACCTTAATGCTGTCACACAAATGTTTGTGTGGATGAAAATGTGAAAAGCTTATGCAAAAACTTTGAGATAAATATCCAGATGGGATTTTACAATTTATTTTAATTGGTAATCTTAAAGTTCAAAATCTTCATACCGCCCCTTGACTTTCATTATATCGTTTCAATTTACTTGTTTTATCTTTTTATTTTTATTATCTTTTAATAATAGATGATTGTTTCTTGAAATTCATTGTTTATGCATTCACTAAATTGCCTTTGTTGCTCTGCAGGTATACCTCGCAATGCAGTGAATGCGATTGAGGCGCACGAAGGACGCTCTAGTAAAGGTACAATTTTCTTCTTATTTTTTTTTCTTAGATGTATTTATTTCCTTCTTTCTCCCGAGTGGCCCGTGCAATGTTTTAAGAAATAAACTTTGTCGGTTGCAGGAAAAGCTCGTAAAGGTGGCATCTTTTATGACACAAGCGACATCGTTGATGATGACCCGGATAATATGAGCAAACGAAAAGGTAAAATACAATCGCTCCATTGGATGGTAGAATTTTACTGGTTAAGTTTTAAGCTTTGCAGAAGAGTTTAATTGGAACCAAATCATTTAATGACAGAGCAAGAAATCGTGATAAAGAGTTTTCATCACTTACCCCCATTACATACTTAAAAATTCGTGCGCCACCTGAAATTGTAAAATACAGAAAGGTACGACGAATTAATTGAATTACATTTCAATTAAATCCACTGTTTCTTAGTATTTGTCAAGTGTGGCTAAATTTCAATCTTAAGGGGTGCATATTTTTTGTACTCACAATCTAGTCCTAGTGCATACGATTATTAAAAAGCCCTCCTTTGGATCTTAGATTAAGAAAAACATTTCATAGTATATTGAAACAAAAAACAAAAGAGAGAAGCAATGAAAATATTAAATCCTTAAAGAATAAGAAACGAGAAATTTTAAATATACTAAACGCTCTTGCATTATTCAACAACCGTCAATATAATCTTGCTCCTACTTTAAACGAGCCCCCAATCTAGAGCTGTGAAAAAGAGGTGGTTAAAGTATGTAGCCACAACATCCTGCACTCTTAATTGCATCCACTTTAAATGTTTAACACGTTACTTGAATTCCTAATAAAATACCAGCCAGCACTTGAGTTTGTTGGCCACAACTTTTTATTATTCATCATCGCCTTTCGTGATATTTACACCCCACAAATAAACACAAACATGAAAAAATATGCTCAATAAGTGAGAGAGTAAACTAGTTATATAAAATGGGAACATTGAATGACGAAAATTACTTAATCCAATAAATATAAAACACGGAATGTATTCAGAGTGGGAATTAAAATTCGAGACTGTATAACATAGTAACTACTAACTAGTGAATTTATATGGAATTTTCAATGAATGAATGAATAAATAAGTAGATTGGGCAAACGGAAGCACCAACTAGGCGACTACACACGGGCGCATTTTACCTGTTTTTCTATAAATTTCGTTAGCGCACTCACAATATTGTGGTCGTACTTTTATTCAATTGACCAAAATATTCTTTGCGTTTTTTTACAATTATTTTAACGTATTATAATTGTTACCAATTCGGCAATGTCATAAATAATTCACCACTGTAAAAGCATATAATATACATAACTTAAACACACCTGACTGCTCAAGTGCTTTTGCCTTTGCATCATGCTGCATAATTAGGCAGCTTTGGGTTTCGGGGTCATGTAACAAACGAGCGCCCATTTCTTTTTTTTTTACTGTACGCCAAAAATAGGTTAAGTAAATTGATTATGCTATATGCCTTAATTAAGCTTAATGGAAATCATTTCACCAATTATTAGTGTATACTATTAAAACTCTATAGTTAGAAATCTTGGTTGTCCGGAATTTTTGGGGGTGCCTTAACCGAACCATTGGTGGTCAACCGAGTAACTAAATGTATAATATGCTAAACTGACCGCACGAAGCAATTCATTAGAATATGCTGTTCCAGTTATTGGTTAAATGATAATTCCATTAAAAATAATTGCTTGGTGTGATTTCAGGCTGTTGGGTTCATTTTAATTGGAAGGGTGGTGTGTATGATTTTGTTAGCCTCCGCATACCCATGCTCGAATATGTTAAATAGAACCTTAAATAGAGTTTATTCGGTGTTGCATAATATTTCATTACTATTCTAATGAACCATTTTATTAGAGACTGGCATTATTTTCGGCATAAGTTATACTTGGAGATTAATAGTTTGAATGCGATCTAAAATAATAAATTGGTTGAATATAATTTGTTTCGAGAAAAACAATATTCTTTTACAAATTGCATTCATTTCTAAAAATAGGGGTTGAATATAATCATTTCTTTTCTATCCTTTATTTACATTTCAATTATTTTATATTCTATCTTTAAATATAATTTGATTTGAACTTCAAAGACTCCTTTTTGATTGCAGTTAACATTAACATTTTCTGCTCATACCAATTGACCAAATCAAATATTGGAAGCGGTTTTCAAATTGTAAATTACCGACATGGATTGAAAAACATACGTGACTGGTACACGTACTGCAAATGCCATTAAAAGCTTTTTAAAATACGGAAAAACACTTGACCTAGGTACACACACCAATCTCTCTGTGGTGCAGGTCGAACAAGATAAATGTTCAAGAGATATACGTTACAAGAGTTCAATAGTTGAATTTAGCTCAATTTGTTGTGTTTTATTGATCTGCCAAATGTACAATTTTTTTCAGGATTTTTGTAAATTTTTTATTCAATATACATTTTTCAATGTCTGTCCAATTTTAGACCTCATGGTTGGCGAGCACAATGACGACAGCTATGAGATATCGACGGCGAATTTAAGTATAGGGACACATCCACAGGGAATTTTCGTTGCATGTGTGATAATCATAAGCCAGCATTTGGCGTCAACGTGTCTCTGATAACTTTTGTATCGTACAATGTAATAGTTATTAAACGTTACTAGCTTTTAAGACTGTAGTTAATATATAAAAAGAAAAATGAAGGAAAAAAATAACTTCTAAGTTAAATTATATAATTAGTTCCGTTACAAAAAATCAATTTAAATTAATTATTAAATGTTTTGATTGAGTACTTTGTACAGTTTACTTGAATTATAACTGACATTTTTAAAAAGTTTTGTGTTTATCGATTTCCATTGGTCGAAAATACATTCAAACAATGTTGAATTACCAGAAAAGTACTTCAATATAATTGACTGATGTGGAATATTTGATTAGGAATTGATGAGATATAAATTGTGGAAATTATTGAATCATTTTTAATAAGTTATAAGTCTTAATAGATTGTGGCTATGTTTCTTAGTACGTATCATAAATCGAATAAATGCTGTAGATAAATTGAAATAACCATAACAGAGCTTTGTGCTTCGGCCATTTAGTGAAAATCAATTGATTACAAAATGTAAATTGAGTTCGGGAGCTTTAACGAAGCTCACTTAAAAATATTTAAACGTTTTATTATAACTTGGGAGACATATCATTGTGTTATTATGTAAAATTTATTTGTTTGGATGTCATCAATATTGGTATGAACATAAATAATAAACCGAAATATTATTTAAGGAACACATAATGTATAATAATAGTTATGCCTGCAAAAGGGTCACGATATATAAAATATAAATGTATATTGTTGTTGATGTACTAAACTAATATACCCCAGATTTTAAGATATTACATTTAAGCTATACATTAATAATTAATATGCTGTAAATAAGAGTATGATTGAAAAAAGGTTAATTAAATTAATAAACTGAATTACAATTTTATTGCGAATGTTTTGCTAATATAAACAAATTTTAATAATGAAAGCTGCGATTCGTATGTAGAAAATAATGTACGTAATGTAATATTATCCTTTTGTTATAATTCATTTAGCCGAGACATAAACCGACGATATCGTGGGCAACATACCATGTTGAAGGATTGGGTTTTATTGAAGCTTTAATTTAATTATATATATATATATATTTGACATCAAAGCTTTTGTCGAAGAACTACTCAGTGGTGCATAAGTGTAACATCGCATCATTTTCGCAAGCAAAACTATTATCATAAATATAATAATAATACGTAATTGATATTTAGTTCAATTATTAGACATAATAAAATAGTCACTAATTGGCTAGTTCCTTTTATTTTATAATTATTATTTATTACATTATGAGTTATGATATTGTCCTATTTTTCAAATGAATATGAACTTTTTGAGAACATAAATTGGTGAATTCTTATGATTCGATGTGAGTTTCTGGTCTGATTTTAGGATTACAATTGATTATTATTGTATACACAAATCCCAAATGATATCGATCATAAATATGACAGATGGCTTACAATTTTTAACTCATAATTATTTGTTTTTGAAAAAATAATTAAGTTTTACATTTTCATTAACTATTATTCGATATTTACAGAAATTAAAAACATTTTCTTATTTTATTATTAACATTTTATTAAAGCAGTTTAAAAAAAAAAGACATGGCAGCAAATTTACTACACAATATCTGCACTTGATAGTTTTAAAATGTTATAACATGAAAGCTCGATTTATTAACATAATTTTTTTACCCCAATTGCGTTTTAGTATAGAAAAGATTTCAGAAATTACTTGTAATATGTAAATACATATTGAAATAGTATGCTCTACTTACTACGAGACTTTTTTGAGTATTCTGTAGCCATAAGTTGAACGTATTTAAAAATGTTTCTTATAATTATCTACTGTTAGTACATATTCAATTATTTTACATAATATACAGTCTTAATTTGGACAATATTGCTTACCACTCAATAATACTACTTCATTATTTACAAAATGATATGAAACGCCATGTGACAAGCACTCTGACACAATTTCAAATGCGCGTTGTTGACAATTACCGAATAACTAGCTCGACTGTTATGTAAAAATGAGCAGCAGACTAAACTGCATCAATATGATTGATGTAACATAATTGACGCCGGTTGATTCACGTGTAGATGCTCCCGAGGCAGCTTGTAACATGATGTCTGCCGATTTGCTTGTTAGCGATGTTTCATGGCTGTCACCAGAGGAATATGTGTCGGCGTCACCTTGTAACTGTGTGTTTGTCGATTCACCCCACAATCGTCCGTCTACGTCTACGAAAAAAAAGTCAATCCGTTTTAGTTTTTAGTAGTTTTAACAATTTTTAATTTTTTCTTAAATTCTAAGAACTCAATGGATTCTTATCAAATATGTCTTTAAAATATGATCAAAATATTTTCCTTTTAAAGTAGAATTATAGACTTATGTTTCTAAATGCCAGTTAAAAGATTTTAAATGAAATCAAATTCATTTACTCAATCAGCAGTATTTTAAATTAGGCGGCATTAAGGACAGATTAAATTCAAAACTCCGTTTCAATTTCGTGCACCCCTCGAATTTCTATCTGACCCATTCACATCAAAAAGCAGTTGCCAGTAACATGTCGTGCAAATAAAAGTTTTCGGCAGAGGCTTAAATATTTTAGGGTCAATTAAATAAAAGAAGGATTGAGACGAGTATATATAGAGATTTAAGGAAACCGTCATTGAAATTAAAATGAAAAAGCCTTTTAACCAACTCGATCTCTCTTTCCATTTTGTAACTATATGCTTTATCTGCAGACTCACATATATAATTTAAAAGAGTTCATACCAACTTTGACCGAGGGGTGGAAAATGTGGTCGGAGAAAATTAATTAAATGCTTCAATTGGGATGGGCGTTTCGATCGAAACGTATAGTGTCAGTATTAATCAGATAATATAAAATTTTGTTGTTGTAATAAAATGTAATGAACTAGAAGGTAGGCACCGCCTATAAAGACCCTATAGGGTTGGTCCAAAAATATTTAAAATCGTTTGAAAATTTTACTTTTATTTTTATTTATGTTTTAAACTTGAGGATTTTAAAACTTAAAATCAAATTAAAATTGAATATTAAACAATAAATAAATATTAATTATTTTTCATTGACAAATTTTATTAAATTATAAAAAAGCCTACATAAAAGAGTCATTATAATAAACAGTAGCATAAAAATCTGCAACCGCAGTTACCATAATGGCCATTCACATAATTACTCAATTAATTAAATTTATCAACCCTTTTTGTATCATCGCGGTTGGCGCATTGACACACTTACAAATTGCGATAATTAATAAACATCCAATTAATAACCACATTGTCATATAATGAAAATCATAACAAAACCCTTTCAGCAGAGGGTTTTGTGCCCAAAAGCTGTGGTTTGGTTGAGTTCCACGCAACTCGTTTCGTTTCATGGTCAGCTAATCGACTGCGGTTTTTTGCGCAACCCCTATTTTGCTACAATATTTCCTTTATTTGCTTTTGGCGCAATTTTTTTGCAGCCTCACATTGACAATAAATAATCTGTACATTTATACGCTTTTCATTACACCACCGTCTCATCATTTCTCTATTAAAGATCAATTCATAAAGTGGCGTATTTAAAATGGAAAGTCATACACGCTTCTCGAAATTTGTGGTTTGCTTTATAAATTAGGCATAAATAAATTACCGACAAGAATGATTCAGTGTATATTCTCCCCTACATCGTGATGGAATTTATTTCATAACAGCATTTTGGTAAAAATCATTTATGAGATGAAAACCACACTGAAGAATCAGATCACGTAGGCGAATCAATTTCAAAGGGAAATTCTTTATCCTTGCTACCCTCCCATTTTCACTTTCCCTTGCGAATTGTTTTGTTTTTGTTGCAGGTGAAGGGGCACGCAATTTGATGGGTATTAGCAGAATGCTGAATTTTTTTTTACTTCTTTAAAGTTCTTTGGCATTCGTTTTTCCTGTTGAAGAAGCAAATGCTAAAAGAAACCACTTCAAATATTGATCCAAATTAATCTAGTAAATCAGTTATAGCTCTGTTTAAGCTGTTGTGATTTGAAAGGACACGTCTTAAATTGAGATAAGTTATGTCACATGTGGTATTGAATTTATCAGAGTTCGACATGTGGCATTGGCATATAAATGTTTTATAAAATATTAATGGCATGGAGAAATTGAATTAAATCCGTATGGCTGATATCATTGATTTATGTGACAGATGTTTTATACTTTTTCACTCCTGTATTTTATTTTTTGGTATAAGCGGAAATCTCAAATGATAAAATAAATTTGTTTTTAGATTTCATTCTTTCTTTTTGTATTAAACAATTTATTTTATTCACTTTTTGTTATAAGAGTTTACCTTAAATAAAGCTTTAACATAAAGTGCACTATTAAAAAAAGTATAAAGCGCCTAATTAAGAAATATTAAAAAATCTTTAGGAACATACTGCAACTACTTGTGCGTTATTCTTAAATACAACGTGAAACAAGGAATGCATAACTAAAGCAATACGAAACAGAATACACAATAATAAATTGGGAATAATATAAAACATTGTAAGAGATCGAAAAATAAATTCACAATAGAAATAGAAACAACATTGTCAGATAAAAATAATAAAATAAGTATGAGTAGTATCAAGAAAAATTTTCTTTCCGCAACTTTTTATCTGTACGAAAAGTTGTAGCTTCCATAGTGCACATCCTTTTATGAGACACGTTTTATGCTACACACATCTGCACACCGCGTATACATACTCCGTAAGAATTTTGCACAAAATTCTCTACATTGAGTTTGAAATTTCTCATACTGCAGTTTTGCTTCTTGGTAACTAACTGTAATGCAGCAAATGTGTTGCTTACAAATGGCATAAAAATTGCAAGAAAGCACATTTTCCGTTTCCCTTATGTTTATCTTACATCTTCATCTGAGTATAATACTGCATACGAATGTGTTACTTTTATTTACTTTAATAAACATTTAGTTTAAACTCGTATCTGCTTAATGTTTTCAAAATAAAATCAGAGGGTGAAAACAAACTTTTATACAGAATGACATCATGACGTTGACATAATTACCTTGATCGTGTCCATTCTTGTTGCTTCTATCGGTTGTTGGCATTCCAAAAGTTGGGATATTTGTTACCGCTGTTATCACTTCCACAAATGGCTTTTGCGTTGTTCTTTTATAATCTACAAAATGAATGCTTCCAATAAAAATCTATTTGATTTTCAAGTTTCATTTCTGTACAGAAATAATAATAGTTTTCCATGCTCTTCTCTGAGTACAACATTGCAGTTTGTCTATTCGATTACACGAAGTATAATAACACCAATTTCAGATCATTTTGAGCTCACATTTATTTTTTCCTTTAACTTATATATTAAGATACACACTTTCTGTTGCTGCAACATTTTGGAATCCCTCTCAAATTAATCATAATTCATATCGTTACCACCCCTTTCACATACGAGAAAAAGGGATGAGATTCAATAAATAATGAACATCTAAATTCCAGAGGACATGGCTACAACATAGATACTATTATAGTGAATATCATTCTGCTGGCGTATTCATAATAAAAGTAACACGCAATATTTTGTGCTGTCTCAACTCAGATGCTTTTGAAATCATCCAATCCCACACCATATCTTATTATTGATGCGTTTGCTGTTCCTACTTCCTATAATTCATATAACTACGTACCTAGCTAGTCATTTTGTGCTGCCTTTTTTTGTCTATAAACATGTGTGCATTAAGCTTCACAAAATATATTATAACATACGCATGTATTCAATTTTTGCTATCGCTGGAAGTATTTGATCTCACCCACATCGCATTTAATAAAATATATTGTATAGGTATGTATAAAAACAAAGGGAAATAATATATAATGAAGAAACATTTTGGAGGAAAGCTGGTGAGAAATGTGCACACGAAGCAGAAACAATAAATATTGCATGAAAAGCTTTGAGTAGAAGGCTTTTTGTTTATGTGCTTTAAATTTATTTCGTGCGTGTTCCTGATTTTTTATTCATTTTTTTGGCAATATTATATATTATGCTGTTTTTTTTATAATTGCGGTAAAGCAAGGTGGCCGCTGGCCACATATGTGGGAGTGAAGCATATTCACGAGAGCATATACATAAACATTCCAATAGAGAATTGTTGTTGCGTTTTGTGACCGTGCTGTTTTTAGCGAAAAATGAATATTTTATGGACTATTAAGCTGACAAAATAAAGTTTATATTGCTTGAGCGTTTTATTAGCTGAACGTATCTTGAATATTATATTACTTCAAATTGGGCTGCATTTGGAAATGTGTTTTATAGCTGTAAAATTGTGTAGCTAGTGTAAATTTTGTGGAGCTTTAATTTTGTATTTAAAATTTCTTTAAAGATGCATTACACAAAGAGAAAGTTTTATAATGAGATTATTCCAGTTTTAAATTATCTGTAGCAGATAGATAGTGTGTACAAAAGTCTTTGCAACGTATTTAAATATTAGTTAATTTTTAAATACTCTGAAGTTGCATAAACCATTCAAATTTGTTCAGTTATGTAAAATTAATAAAACCTGATGGGAGCAGAGGGCTACTTAATAAAATTACATAATTAAATCATTGTATTTTAAAAATTTTAATCGTTATTAATATTAATAGAAAAACGAAAGATTTAAATAATTACCTTTTATAAGATGTGTGCTTTGAGTTTTTAAAATAACGGTAGACATAGTTGCCATCGGCGTCTCTATCGACATTACCGTTGTGTGCGGAATATCTACAAAGCAAAAGTATAAAGAAATAATGAAAAATAATTGAGTTGAATGCTGGTATTACAAAACAATTAATAAAGAGCTATAACTACTTGTGCGATGGTTGCGATGGATAACTATATCTATTATTGAAGTGCATAAGGACATTGCAAAATTGTTTAGGAAATATTAAAAATTAATAATATGTTATTCCTCTTATTTTTAAAACAAAAAAAAATTAAATAAATAATATTTTACAACACAATATTTAAAAGAAATTTAAATAAAAAAAACTAAAAGGTTTGCAATTAACCGTAATGCATTCCAACAAGCATTCTTTTTCCTCTTTTTATTAAAAGAAGCTTTAGCTTTTCAAAGAGAAACGTTGGGTTTAAATACAATTAATCCGAAACCCATTAAAATGATACTGTACATTGTTAAATGTTCATAAATTAAGTTGCTCCTAGTGATTTAATTTGGATTGTTCATGCTTTTTGTTCTTTTTTGTGATGACTTCTGGGAATCCTTTTCGGAATTTGACATATTTGAATGCCTTATTTAGGAAATTAAGACTTTGCAACAGATTTTATAATTAAACTGATTAAAGTACGGAATAAAGTATGTATAATGGTTTTATTAAATTGAAGTAAGTACATGTCAGATACTTTTGCAATTTTATTTTTTTTAAATCACTCATTTTAAATCTAAAGGATTGCGTTTACTTTATAGGCTTTTACTGTTATTAACATTTGTGAACACATTTATTTTTTGTCTTTGGCATTTTATTATTTATTGTAGTTACTTTTGTAAATATTTATCTTCAAATATCATTTCATAAAATCGATTTCTAAAAGCCCAATAAGGCCTATTGCAATTACAACTGCATTGCGTCACAATTCATTATAACTGTAGTAATACTCATAAGCCGTATGGATCTGTAACCGCAAAATAGACCAAATCTCCATCAAAAGCATAACATGCCAAGTATTTGAAAACTTTTGTCCGTAGTTGGCACCAAAAATTGAAAGGTCAATAAAGTTAATTGTGTCAAAGGATTTACTAAATTGAGAAAGGTCACAGAAGAAAGATTATTAACACCGACTCACATAACGGACGTCTATTTAAAGCACATTTCATTGTTTGTTTTACAAATGTTGTAAATTGCTAAACGATTCAAAATTGTACATTTCACTGTTGTTTTGATGTGTGTTTAAATATACAAATCCAACAAGGCGTTATCTTAAAGCTGCAGTAGCTTTTATTAAATGGTGTATTTCGCAGAAATGTAAATTTAACAATGGAAATCTGAATAATGAAGGGGTTTTGGAAACAATTGGTAAAATTGTTTAAGTCAGAACGTCCATTTTGCAACAATTCATTGTTTGAATGCTTTTTAAATCACAGAGAATTTAATTAAAGTGAATTTTAGTTAGGTTGATTGAAATTTGAAAAGGTGCAAGGGCTAATTTAAAAGGTATATATTGTTTAAAATTATAAACTTCTATAATAATAAGTAATTATTGCAGTGTGCAACAACATAAACAGTGTGCAACAAAGTAAAATAACTTATTGTTTGTAAGCTAAAAGTGAATTCATTGTAACTTTGACAATGGATATATTTAAATAATACAAACTAAAGTCGATTATACCTTTACACAATTCTCATATTTCAAAGTAATAGTGTGCTCTGAAAATGCAAGCACTAAGTATTGTTGTGTAAATTAGCATTAGAACTTACGATATAATTTAATGCCTCCATCGGTGTCCCCCAGCGAATTTTTGGCGACGCACTTGTACGATCCAAAATCAGTGATGTCGACAGTCAATATAGTTAATTTCATAACGACCCGGTATGCCATTTCGTAGGTCTCTGGAGAAAATCTGTCATCTGGGAAGGAATTGGTAATATACATTAAAATTTTAAATATAGTTAGAATGTGGATATTTGAAAATTACAAAGGTATCCCACCTTGCACAATAATTGTGTCATTCCTCATCCAGTAATTAATTGATTTGGGAAATGCTTCTGACTGGCATTCGAGTGTCACCGGTTGATTTAGAGCAGCACCAACTAATTGATTTTGAATCCAAATCATGGGAGGAACTATAATTGAGATGACATTTTAATAAAAGGAACATTATTTTAATTGCAGTTGTTTTTATTAAATATTCTTCTTATATTTATTAATTATATTTGTTTATTAATTTCTCAAATCAAAATAAGGATAACCGCAGGAGTGTCTTTCAGAATAAGGGACTAGAAGTGCTAAGAGACAGGACGATGTGCATTGTAAATTGTTTCTAATGTTAACCCTTATTTTAAACGGTAAGTAATTTTTCAAAGTTCCTAAAATTCCTGTTTTGATTATTTTTAGTTTCTTTAAAATACTAAGTAGTATATAGTTATGAGTGTCAATATTTTTAATTTAAATACGACCCCAAGGGCATATAGAAATATTTGTAATCCGACTTTTTTCGGAAAAAAAGTTGATGATGCAGAAACTCGTTTTGACACCCCCTGAGTCCAAAAAAGTGGTCTAGAAAAAATGTGCAAAAGTACGTCCGTACGCCGTACGCCGTACGCCGTACGCCGTACGCTGTACGCCGTGTGCCGTGTGCCGTACGCCGTACTATAGAAAAATGGTCGAAAAAAAAAAACTTCTAAACTACTGGACCGATTTGTATGAAATTTTTTTGTAAACTATTAAACAAAAATATAAGAATAGCATCTTCGATTTTTCGAGGTCAGATCCTTCAAGGTCAAGTTATTGACAAAAGAAATTTTTTTCGTATAGGGGCTCAAAAATGGGTCCTACAATTTTTTTCATTTCCACAACAATTAATCTTCAAGGTATCTTAAACAAAACTGCATATATCCTATATCCCGCTAGATGCTCCTTCTGACGAAAAAGGAGGTGGACAAGGACAAACCCCACTTTTCTATCTCAGCCACCTTGCACAATATCAAAAAAATTCTTGCAGATTGTAGGATAAAATCAGATAAGAAAATTTGCGAAACATTTCAAGGTCAAAATCGAAAAATTCAAGGTCAAATTTTTTATATCTCAGCAACCTTTAATATTTTTTAAATTTTTTTTTCACATTATTGTAGGCTTAAATTAGACAAAAAAACTTGCTGAACATTTCAAGGTCGAAATCGGAAATTTCAAGGTTCGACGTACGGCGTACGGCGCACGTATCTCAGAAACCCTAAATATTTTTGAATTTTTTTTTTCACATTATTGTAGGAATAAATAAAATAAGAAAACTTGCTGAACATTTCAAGGTCACATTTTGAAAACTCAAGGTTATATTTTTACAATGAAAATTTTTAATTCAAATACTATATGTTTTAGGGTACTATGATGTTCTACATTATTGATAATCTCAATAAAAGTACCGATTTTGGACAAAAATCAAGGTCAAAATTAAGAAATTTCAAGGTCAAATTTTTCATGTCTCCGAAAAGCTTTATTAAAATGTAGTTAAGCAACAGTCGTATATAAATTCACACCTCGCTCTCCCTGCGATGTAGTTTTTTTTAAATTATCTAATCTTAACAATATTTTTTTTTCGGATATTTGGAATTTCCTCAAAACATTTTTTCAATTCCTTATACAATAAAGGAGTTGCACTTAAGTTGGGCACTTAAGTATAATTACTCTGTTTAATCTACGAATCCCACTTCCGTTCCAGAAATTGTACACTATCGTCCAAAATTACTTTGTAATAAATTCATTGTTATATTTATCTTAATAGTTTACAAATTATAATATATTTAGATTAAAACTAAATCTTAAATCAGAGCTTAAATCTACGTGTCTTACATAACGTACTGCCACTTGTAAAATTGTCCGACCACGTACGCGAGGTTATTCTTAAAGAAGTAGTTTGACTTTTCATTTGTGACCATTTTCAGTTTCTTACTTAATTCCCTTACAAGTTACAGGCAGTGTTTTAAGACGACGCGACGCTCCATTAAAATCTCATTAGCTACCAGCTATAGTATACTACTTAGACATCCGTGTGGCTAATTCCCATCCAAGCAAATACACTAAGTATATGCTATGTAGAATCGCGTATATGTGATAGCTTCTCGTCGTACAAAAACACGCGAGTAAACACAAAAAGCGAATTGATAGCTGAACAAGACAAACGATAAAGTGGCGCGCAACAATGAAACACCCTCACATACCAACCGCCCCCAATTTGTTGTTATTTGCCTGCACCCTGGCATCAGATTACCACTAGCTGTGCAATTGTAATAAATCAAATGCTGAACAAAACCCTCGACAAAATAGAGCCCAGCACGACAAGGAGATTACATCGAAATAATACTATAGAGTTACATCTTTAATTGATTATATTGTGCCACGCTGCCTGGTGGCCATCGACACAGCATAAAGGTACACTCTTTTGGTGTTGGCTGTGAGGATGTTGTTTTGTTCTGTACCTATTTGCTACGTGGCATATTCAACTTGTATAGCGGTGTTATATGACGAAGTTGTATATTTTGTTAAATAGTCAGTAAATGTATCAAGAAAGTTTGGTGGAAACTTTGTCGTTTGAGGATTTAAATACTTAATAACAATTGAATTTGACTGTGACAAGGGATATACTCGTAACTAGTTGCAATTTGCAGAACTATATTGAAGTTTGTAACCAGCTAGCTCAGTTGGGGCGAAGTGGTGGATAATAGAAGAATAGAAATGCAAGCATTTGTTTCAATTCATGACATTGCAATATAGCAAATGTTTAATATTAAACATGCATTTTGGAATGTATTTTACATATTTAAATTTCGAGTAAAATTTTAGTTCAGTGCATTCTATTGAGATCATTTTGTTTATTTCAACAGAACGATATTATATTTAAATTTTAAACAAAGACACTTTCTCTAATCGGCGGAAGGTGGCGCTCATTTTCTCAATAGAACAAGGATGGTATTTCAGGAATTTGAGACAAACAGTACTTAAATTTGACATTTGAGACGTAAATAAAAAAATAAAACTGTTTAAAAAATACTCACAATGAACTCTCAGCATTATTCGTTTACTGACAGTTGGCGGAATTCCATTAGAAGCAATGCACAAATATGGTCCCATATGCAATCGATTGACACGTGATATCGAAAGGATAGATCCATTGTAGCTGGATACTGCATAGTCAGTCAACACATCAATAATGTTAATTGTTTGCATGAACATTGAGCAATTGCAACAAACACCATTGCAGAAGAGTCAAAATATGTATTCATCGCGTACCATCCCGCAGTGTTGATTAGATGTAGAACGCATGCATTCAAATTTGGCGAATGCGGTTTTCCCCATTGCAATGAGTCAATCAATGTTCAACGTTGTGTAATTGAGAGAATAATAAACGAGTTTGCATATTATTGGAGTGGCAATAAATCAATAAATTTAAAAAATATTTTATTTTAAAACCGAAAAATTGAAATCAGCCCAATTATAGTCCACGCCTGACCAATCAATAATGCTGACAGTTGCAAATGATGCGCCATGAGCATTTAAATAAAAGTGAACGCGATTTGTTAAATGCATGCAACGAACCAGCTGACAAATGCATGCTTAATATGCATTATTGCATTAGTTGGCTGTTGTGTGACAATGTGTGTAATTTAATTTTATCGAGCAATTCGGCATTGTGCAATTAAAATGTAATTACGTCCATATATGGTGAACAATTAAATTGCCAATAAGTAGTATGTGCTGCACGAATTACAAAAATGTGCATGCCAACATTCAAAGTATTTGGGTCGCAATGTGTAATAAAAGAATGCTCACCTTCATTTCCGTCCACTGCCGTAATAGGTTCGCCACCTTCTCGCCGCCATGTGATTGTTGGCGTTGGCGAACCAACAGCAGCACATTTTAACGCAACATTGCTACCCTCTCGCACCACCATGTCAGTGCTGGTTGAGTAATCCAAGATATCCGGCGGAACTGCAAACATACCAAGATGGACGTATTAATGCCAGTGTGCTTTTTTATTGCATTCATTGCCTTTGTGCGCATTATATTACGGTATTGCGTTGACATACACGGCTATGAAAGCAGGTGAGGCGGGGGTTGAAATGGAATGGTTCTCCTAGTTGTAAAATGAATTAAACTTACCAACCACGTTCAAATAGCCGACTTGACTCTTCATAGGGTCGGTGTTTATCTGGCACATGTACCACCCTTTGTCCGACTCCTTGACATCTTTGATTTTTAATATCCATGCACGTTTCTCTGCGTGCGTTATAGTTATCCGGTGGTTTTTTGTAATCACGTGACTCTGAATGGTGAGAATTGTCTGTGTGTCGACACGCAACCATGCGATCTGCAACATTTAATTACATTTTCACTTACTCCTATAGTATCTCAAAACGTTCGTTGTATTAAAGGGGGCAGCACTTTGAGGGCGTATTAATTTATCTATGGTTATTGTGTGGAGATACTGAAGCTTTTATTACATTGAATTCTGTACTATTGTACAACGCTTATTTTTGTAATTTGTTGATGAAAGGATTTATGATTTGTAGATTTTTTCGTTTCAAAATATATTAATGTGTCTAACTTGTCTTCACACAAAATAAAGATAAATAATTTATATTTTACATGTTAAAAATATGAATGCTTCCAAAAATGACTAGATTTGTTTCTCTAAAAGTCAAATGAAAAAGAACTCGTATGCATGACACATCCTCCCTGCACATAACAAAGAAACAGTAAAAGTGTCAAACATTTTGAGAAATTGCCCAGCAAGTGGATTCTTGACCAGATATCTCATATATTCTGTCATGAAGTCCAAAGTCATGTGACAACGTTTCGCATTATTGGAAAAAGGAAAGATTGGAATTTGTTTTCCTTTCACTTGTGGTGATTTTGTTGATTGGTGGTTTCTCAGTTCTCGACTTTTCGCACACAAAATAAAAAGGTTCAGCTGGAAATTGCCGAGAATAATAAAGTTAAGGGACAATGAAGATTGCTAAATAAAATACAATGAAAATGGGGGTGATATGTGTTTGAAAGAATTATGTTGTGGCACAAAAGGAAGGCGAAACAACAAACTACTAACATATGTGAACAATAAACACATTATCATGCTTATAATATGGGTATCAATAAAATAAAGTGTTTTGACTTCATTTTTGTCAAAAGATGGTACTCTTTTAAAGTGATCTTGAGTTCGGAAAGTTTTTACTATGGACGCTTTAAGCTTTGTACTTTAAAATTTCAAAAACATTTTAATTTTTCCACACTGCACTAATTTTTTGAAGGATTATAATATAATTAAACCTTTTTTATCTTATTAAAGGGATGCATTAAAGTGATCGGAATTTAGAAAAATATTACAAAAATATGAAAACTAATAAAGTGTACCTAATTTTAATTAAATGATGATGACGTTCAACTACAAAATTTGTTTCCTAACTAAAAATAAATCGAATAGTGTTCATTAGCACATATACCGTTATCCGTATGCTTCATTTATTTGCATAATTAATCCTTTTAGATTTATGAAAGTGATTCACATAATTATCAAATAAATTTCCGACACGAATAGCTACTCCTCAACATGCTTATAAATATTAAGCATGTAATGAACCCATTCCAATTAAATACCGTACATACCGTATAACTCCGAATAACAGCCGTACAAAAATATGTTAATGAATCGCATCAATCAAATTTCTCATTTAGAATATAGACCATTTAAAAAATAATAAAAATAACTTATTTTATTATATGTTTCCAAGGTAATTAAGGGTTTAAAATAATTGCTTTTAAGCTTTGAGAATATATTTTCATGAATATTAAGGATGTTGTCAAAATGTGTTTAAAATTTTTCTTCATAAAAAAGAAGAAGAAAATCACAAATTCACAAGGCTTAAAAAAAATTGTTGTAGTTCTGAGTTTAATTTAAACTTTTAATTCAATTAAAATCCAATATAAAACAAAATAAATTAAAGAACCGCAAGCTGCAAAAATAATTCAATAAAACTCCAAATACGTTCTCTTATAGATTATAGCCAATAACACACACGCAGTCTTTAAACATGTCCCCCCTGGCACCAGCAACGATCAGAACTCCAAGAATTTGTTAAGGTATGCAGTTAATGATATCGGAAGGATATTACACTGTGTGGAAAGAATGTCGATGAATGGAATGACGTGCGAAAGGTGAGTTGAAGAATGTTTCCCCATAACGGTAAATCAAAACAACAACATACACGCTGATGAAATAACCGAATTCCAACAGCCCCACATAATATATTTATACACACAACGCCAAATATTCTACAAGGCACACTAAAGGACGACCGCAGGCTTGTATTCAAGAAATTGTTCGAGATAATATGTTTTTTATATACTCTTAATTCTGAGAATTTTGTCTAAATTTACCTCATTGGCCAACACCCTTTGTTTTAATGGTTTAACCTCCAACAATTATTTTGTACAATACACGAAACACAGTACAGCCATTCCATCAGTGCCTTAGCTCCCACGCAAGCTCTCTCAAAAACTCGTTCAAGTTTTAATGATAACATTTAGAACCTGCACTGCTGGCATTCATTTCAACAATAGAAGAAATTAAATGCGAAGGAAATGCAAACGGTAATGTCAGAAAGGAAATTAAAAGCACCTCACAAAGGCGTACACAGTGTGGATTAAAATCAATGCGCTTACAGGAACATGTTGTTGTCTGATTGAGATAACAAACACACAGTCACTCAAGTGAAAGGAATTGTGTATAAAATAGATTACAAGGCGGCAAAGGATGTGCGATCAAAAGAATTGAGTGTTTCGAAAATGAGGTGTAAGAAATAGAACCGCATAAGTATAGGCAAAACAAAGTGCTTAAGATTTCCGGTCATTGCGGCTTGTTGTGTGATGTATACGAGTACGTATCACGCCAACCACACGCAATAGTTGAAATTAATCGACATTGACTGTGTGCTTACAATTGGTTCACCGCATGAAATGAAATCTACCGCAGATACAAATTCTTTGTGTTTATACGTTATGCATATAAGTATAATCATATACAGCCACCCCCTGCTACCGCCTGACTTTATTAACGGTTCCGCCTTTGATGATTTGAGGGAAATATGCGGTGTGCCACTACTTCTCATTTAGCAGAACAATTACCACACTTTTATTAGGAAATGGCTTTCCGGTTTCCTGCAAAACTATATAACATGGATTTACAGTTATGGATATTGTGTTGGGAAACGTGTACAGTGTACACCCTTGTATTCTGTGTAAATCATATGGCAACATCGCAAAATTTACATTTTGAGACACGTTGTGTGACACACATGATGTGCTAAATGGAAGAAATTGAATAATTCAAACCTTTTATAGAACAATCAACCACAGTTACCTTATAGGTTTGTAAATTATCCACAACGCACTGGAGAACAGCTTCACGTCCCACTGGTATCGTAACATTTTGTAGATTCTCGCCAAACTTTGGAAGATCTGCAAACAAAAAAAAAAAAATTCTAATTATTATTAACACACAATTTGATGACAATGAACGTAAAGAATTGCGCACAATGCGAGTGGGTGAAAGGTTTCTTTTAGTGCCAAAAGTCAGGTCACATAATATTTCTCCAAAGCTGTACACGTTTACCGCAATAATTATGAATCTCATGAGACACAATAAAAGCTATGGCATCATAAAAAAGCTCAGTAACACTTTAAATAATTGCCAGCATATCTGCAACTCTCGTACAATGGAAATGGCTTCATAAAATCATTTAGTAAATACCCTTTTTTCATGACAATTTCAGCAATAAAACGAAACATAAACAATCACAAACTTTTTGAGGAGATTGTATATAGTTGGGCTATTAAAACTTTAATCCAAAAACGCTTCATCGAACATTTTTTGTGCACATTTTTTATTGATTGTGCTCTTTCGTTGATATTTTGATGAGGATATGCAAAAGTGTGTTTGCGCAGTTTTATTGCCAACCAGATTTCACAATATGATGTTTGATCAGAGTGACATTTCAATGTTTCATGTTCAATTCCATTAATAATTAACACATCCAGGAAATAGAGATTTCAATACGAGGCAGTACATGCTTTTGTACAGTGTACTGTGAACATATTCAGCACACAATTAAAACAACAATTATTAAATTGTTGTGCTTACATTCCATCAAATCGTCCCGTTCATTAACGGAATACCTTTATTTGTAAATATAATATATTGAAAATGATCTAACGAAAAAACATTTTTGACCTGACCTTGATAGAAATGACATTGAAATACAAAATATTGAATTATTTATTTAAAAATTTATATTTGAAGTAAAAACTTAATTCAAATTTGTACAGTTGTTTCCGAGAAAAATTCCGGACATTTGAACGTCCTATATTTAAAATTGGAACATTGTTTTTTCGATCTTGAAAACTTCAATAATATTTTTTCTATCGCTTTTATCTATAATTCATGAAAACCTTTTTAAAGATATGGAACTTGTCACTTTGAAATTTTAACATTATTTTTGTTTTGAGACTAGTAACAATGTCAAACATCATAGTATTTTAGAATTAAATGTTTCACAGTTATTTCATTACAAAAATACTGAATTGATCAGATATTATTTCAAGCGTTAAGTTGTAAATTCGTTATGTACTCGTATCAACAATGAATAACTTAAAACAATGAGGCCTAAGCATTGTAATTGGTGAACACTGAACGATTAAAGCGATATATATAGCCTGGTACACTCTCAAATTAATTCCATAGACCACCGAAGTTCTGATTGCTTCAACCTAATAATATGTACCCACTCAATAATATGAATATGTATAGCGATTACCGCACCTGCGACTGCACTATGTTAGTAAACGCTGCTCAATGCTTGGCTCTATAAAGTCATTAATTGCGTTAACAATACAGGCTATGCCTTGTACAAACTTACTAGTATAAAACTAATTAAATGTTATCCTGGTAAATGAGCCCGATGGTAGTCTGAATTTCATTAGCGTTTCCTGTAAGGTTATTCGCGGGTTGTTACAAATTTGTGATGAAGCAAAACATTGATGTATTTTTATCGCCACAGCCCATGCATATAAGTATATTATAATATTGTGTCGGTGTTCTGTACCGTCTGTACGCTGATTGGCCTAATTTTTCCATTAACATGTAACCGGATATATAAACGGGAAACGGCATGAAATAAAAGTGATAAGCAACGGCCCAGGACCATATGAAAACAATAAAAAATGTTAACATTTTTATGGCTATGGACATTCAAGAGTGTGCAGCTTTTCCGACGTCTTGTATGTTTTATGGACGCCATCCACCAACAAACAAAACACTCATATAAATAAATCCAGAGGAGTTGTTGCCACTTCTCGGCGCTGGCAGCCGCACAGCTTTTTCAGGATGTCCTTGATTCAATTTTATTATTAGTATTTTTTTTGTTGTTTCCATTTTCCTCCAAATTTTCTTTTTTGTTGTGTATGACCAAGTTCGTGTGTGTCGTGTTTCTGTGCGTGATTTTGTGACTTATTGCTACACCACCTGCAGCTGCTTATCCGTTGTCGAAAGTTTCGTTGGTAGATTCATCGCGTATGTGTCATAAAGTGATATATTATTTTGTACAGGGCTGGGAAAGGCCATTGAAAATTTTCTGTCTTGCAGCAGGCGAAATCGCAATAAGCTCAACATAACAAAATTAGGCACATCAGCCATTCAGGCCAGTACTTCTTTAACCGTCGTGGAGTTCTGTGGGTACTCGCGTACATAAACATTTGTGGCATGTACCAACACCAACAATTTTTATGCATTTCTTTACATATTGTTGACGCGATAAATTGTTTGCTTTTATGATTCTATTATTGATGTTTTGCATAAAACATGGAATGCTTGATATTTTTGCGCGGGTTTTTTTATGTGGCGAAATTGGACGAATTTTCGCCATATTTGTATATTGGCTTTGAATTGCTTCAAATAATATGTTTGTTTAAGGAATGAACTGAGTAATAAATAGCACGAGGAGAAACAATCGAACATATTCCTTCTGTGTCGGCCCATAAAATAATATATATACTAAACATATTTGCAATTTGCATATGTATTCCGCAGAGTAACCAAAATATATTGAGAATATACACATTTTAGTGGAGCTCAAAATTTATCCCTTTTGCATAATAGAAGTGTCAATTTGGAGCTACAGTGGGGTGGTGGTTGTTTGGTGGACTAGAAAATATTGAATATTGAATGCGTTCGTATGGTTATGCTTTTCTGCTGTTAAATTCGATTATTTATTCTAGTATTTTGATAATATTGAATTGTCAAGATGGAGCAGCAAATAAGCTGATGAAAAAATTGTTTCAGAAACGGCAGTCAGTCGTATTTTATTTTACTGAAATCGTGTTTATAAAAAGAGCTTTTTTATTGCTTTTAAGGAATCCCTTTGTTAGGATTTTAGTGCGCGTTGTTCAAGAATCTAAATTGTTTAAATGCTTGTTTTAAGTTGTCAACAATAATTGTTGCGGCAAAAAAATTCCAGCAATTCTTTGCAGCTGACGCGAAGTATAAGACATATAAAATTCACATTAAACATATTTGTGTAACGAATGCACATTTTTATGCACCCATTTTGGCCGCGGTGGGATGGGGAGGGTGGTAGTATGTTTGAATACACATTCAACTATTCACACGTTTAAATTTTTGTACAATTCTCACAGATTTCAGAGATCCTTGTGCAACAGTTTTTCTGCTTCGTGTGTATTTTCTCACATGTTAGTCGTGTGCTGAATTATTATAAGTACAACCACGTCGATATTGTTGCAAATACCTGTGTTTACATTTTTTGTTTGCATTTTCTAGGTACATTTATATAAAATAGTCGTCCTTAATATTGTGACAACTAAAAATAACAGCTATTGTTAAAGGATGTGTGATCAAATTTAAAAGCACAACCACGTTTCTTTAAATTTATTCAATATTTTGTAACTATACAATTTTTAATCAAACTTTATGTGAATTTTTTATTTTGCATACTTAATTAAAGCTTTTAGTCCTTTTTGGTATCGCTTTATATTAGTCAATCAACTAAAATAAAATTTAATCATACTAAAGAGAAATTCATTATTTTGTTTTGAAAGTACAAAAGCCGGGTTTCATTCGCTGAACTATACCATCAAGCTTTTTAAGTTGTAATATATTTTCCTGCCGGCAAAATAATTGAAACAATGTTTCGCATGCTTAATGGTTGTTTTGGGGATAGATTTGGAAACGATTGCAGTTAAAACCGGATATTTTGATTTACCACTTTCCCAGAATAAATCATGTTGGTGTGCGGGTTTGTTCGTGATTGATTGAAATTGAGATTAAACTACAATATTTGCAAACAACTGAACTGAGTTTGTAATTTGGAGAACTGGTTCAAAAAGCGAGTGCTTTGAGCGGTTTAAAAGCTCGTCAATATTTTCATTTTGACCTAAACAAATTATCATTAATGACCTCAATTATATTAAGAGAACTTAAACATTAAAAAAAAATGAGTAAATCCTTGTAAATTATAATTTTGTCAAAGCATTTTAATTAAAATCTTTTCTTTTTAAAAATTCATTTTTAAATAATTTTTAATATGAATAATAAGTCAAATTAAATGTAACTGCTCTAATTTACATCTTGTTATGAACTGCCCCTTTTGGTGGTTAATACATTTGAACTCAATATCACAAAAATCAAAAGTCTTAAAACCAAATAATTATACAATATACGTAAAGATAAAATGTGCAACATGGTAACACGGTTTAGTTAATTGTGTAATGGCATGAATATAATATGTTAAGATATTCAAAACTTTGTTGTTATCAAAGAAAATCGTTATTTTGTTAATGAAATCATTATGTAAGCAAACTCACTCATGTAACAATAACAGTTTAAAGAAATAATTTTAATGTCACAAAAACCAATTATTTAGTTTTCTTATTGCACAGGGCACCCAGAAAAAAAAAACTCCACAAAAACGAACCAAAACTTTATCATACTCTTAACACCATTTTCTTGTGGGTAGAATTTTTTTTTCTCATTTATGTAATGTTTATTTAGATAAATTAACGCTTGTTGGTTTGGTAGTTCACCAATCCAACCATGAAGCCTCTCTGTTTCAAACAAACGCTTTCTCAAGTCTCTGGAATAATGCCATTATATAGTTTTTGTCTCTCTATCTTCATCAAGTTTATGTTATTTATGTGAACTGGTTGTTGTTATACATAAGTACTCTTGCAAATAATGTCGTCCTTATATTAATTGTATATTGTAGGGTAGATATTTTTATATAGGGCAATATTATATGCAGCTATGAAGGAAAGTTTAATTGTTCCAAGTGGTTTAATTGTCACAGTTCAGAGCTTTTTAATACATGAATTAACTATATTTGGTATAAAAATAGTTATGGAAAAAGAGCTGAAAAAAAATTTGGCAAGGCTTCCACTGTGATAATCTCTCAGATAATTGAATTCAATTTTTAATTTTTTTAACATGGTTTTTATTAATTGAAATGCGACTTAAAACATCTGATGCGATTAAAGTTGATCAAATCATTGTAAATTGTGATTGGAATTGAATAAATATTTTAGTTAAGTTTAATTAGAATTTCCGTTAACACATTTATTTATGACATGCACTTCTCCAGTCAATTCATCAGACAATATTAAACAAATTGTTTGCAGCAATTCATGTAAGACGCTTTTACAATCAAATACAGATGACATCTGCTCTTATCCACACCCATGCAATCTTCAATTTACCACACAAACCGTAAACAGGATGGTTAACACTCAAGACACTGAAAACAAATGGTTATCGGTGAACAGTTCAGCAATAAATGGCTTTATGGCTTGACAAATTCAGCCTCAGCTATAATGTTAACACACCAATACCGTATACACACTCTACCGCCCTTGCATTTTCAAACATCAAGTTCACAGTTTACTGTCTATGGTACAATGCCGTATATATGACCAAACGAACATTGCTCAATGTTCAACCCCATCATTTTATTTGTTAACAAATTCACAGTCCACATCAATTGCTTGATTGGAGAATGCGAGAGAATTTTAATGAAAATATTGATAGGGTTATAAAAAAGAAGTCATAAATGAGTCGGGTTTGGAGGTCATGCATTGTGGATGTGTCAAACAGTAACGCTACACGAGTATATTTGAGGGAACAAAACTGTGTACAGAAAATCGGTAATTTGGTCAGTCAAATAGAGAATGAGACCGTAAAATGAAAACCCCCAAAGGGAACCATATTGCTACAGTCAGTATACTCTTTTTATCCGACTGGCAAACGTTGTTGAATAAACTTTCACTTCACTTTTTGCATTTTGTATTGTATGATCCCAATATTCCAAAGTTAAATTTTTTTGCTTCACATTCGTTTGTGTGGGCAGTGGGGGTGACAATCGCTTTATTTGATTCGAATATTTGAATGCCCAGTTTTTTCTCTTTATGTGTACATTGAAACCAGTAAGCAAAACAAATGTGTACCTATGTTGTCCTGTGCTTTTCATTTTATCCCTAAAAACTTTTGATCAACCGAAAAAAAAGACTCTTTATGCTGACTGTGTCTGTGATAACTAGGAGTTTATGTTTTTTTTGTTTGCTTATGTACATACAAAACGAAAAAAGGACGTGGCATAAAAATAAGTTCACTATATTGGCACATCCATTTAGGCACTGCAAAACAAAATACATATGTGTTTATGTGCGGACACTGGACAGGCAAGGAGCAAACACAAATTTCCCATGGTATTGGCATCAATTTCTGTGTACGCACAATGTTTATTGATGCAGTGTTTTTTAGACCCATCTTTTTCCACAATCGACTGTTTTCCATAACACACATGACACAAACATATTTTCAATGAAATTCAATGGAGAAATTAATTTACAAAGGCAGATAGTTAATAAATATGAACAAATGCTCTGCACTGGAAAGATGTTGTATGTTTGTGCACAGGGCCAAGTGCACAAATTGAACATTATGGCAACTGCTGCACTGTGTGTGCATTGTTCATTGCAAAGAGTCGTTATATGTTGTAGTGTTGTTTTCCTGCAGGGTGCTAAGCACCAGTGCTTTTGTGTTTTATTACCTTTGTCCTGTATCAGTGAGTTCATTGAAGATTCATCATGTGTGTTGTGCATGTTGCGAATATGCGTCTCATCTGCCCTGGGGTCATCTGAAATAATTAAAATTCATTCGATTATTGCATGATCTTTGTTATTTTAATTGGACGACCGATGCATAGTCTACAATGTCGAATTTATTTTTGTATTTGTAGATAAATTAGATTCACTTTAAAAACAACGCACTGCTACAAAATTCGAACCAACCATTTCATTCATGAGTATGTTAAAGTGAGTTCAAAGCTTCCTTCCAATTAAATTTGCCATGCATCGCATATTGTAGGTACAAACTGTGATTAAGTGCTAAATCTAAAATTATATAACTTGACATATTGCATGCTTCTGAAGTCTGACGTCAAGTGAAAGCCATGTATCTTCTATGCCTTCAATGTGTCATTTAAGGCACAAAGCTTTTATTGTTGACTTTTAAAGGATTTGATATACGAGCATAGCTTTATTTCAGCTTACCAAATACCCAAATTCAATTTCAAAGTTTACATGGATTTGCCTTTGTGAAGTGTATTTACCATCTAAGGATATTGAGCATTGATGCCTTGGCTTAATTATTGTGCTCGTAGGGCCGATAGAAAATGGCGTTTAATTGGCAGCATCGATCACTATAAACACTTTGATGTTTGTATTCGAATTACGATTAATTTAGGAGCTCGTTTTACCAAGTATTCAGTTTTGACAGAAATTCTATGTATAAAATGAAAACTTAAAACATTCGTTTCAATGTAAGTTTATATACATTCCTAAGTTTGATAAGACTCATTTTTAAACTTAATATTTAATAAATAATAACTTGATTAAATTGTTCGTTTCAAAAATTTAATCAGTCAGATGCTATTACTATTATTTGTCCTGACAAGCTGGCACAACACGTGAAGGGTGAGACACAAGGCAAAAAGTCGCAATAAAACCCCAACCTTGATTGTGTCAAATTGGGAAAATGGCGCCAATCGTCATTAACCATGCCATCCATGTCACACATGTTATTGTGATTTTTCTATATCAAACAACTAAGAATTCTCTCTTATTTTTAATTTGACATATTGGCATCCTTTAAATGCCGTCCCTATAGCATATAAGCCGCACCCCTGTCAATCAAGGATTCATATAAGTGTCAAAAACCGCTGGATATGACGTAGCATTTCACAAAAAAAATATTGTTATTTATATTGTTAGAGGTTTTTGGTGTCACGGTGCTGACTAAAGCATGGCCCAACGTGCGCCATTTTTTATTCCTTGCGACATGCGATATCTTGTGTCTTGTATAAGTGTTTCTTCATTTCACCATCTTAATTCTGTTGTGTGTACCTGTAGATCGCGTGACTTGTCAAAATAAAGTGGGATGGCGGCACTATATGGAGTGGAATGATGGCATCAACCGATTGAGGGTATAAAATCGCACAATTCATTAGAGTGGAAAAAGAGTCGTGCTAATAATAATTACATTACTTTTTAATAGTTGCCAAAATAGAGATGATTATTTATTTTGAGCACCAAAATGCGGCATTTTATTGATTTGCTGTTACACTTATTGTTATTAATTTATATACGACAGCGTCAAACCATTTGAATTACCTATAGAAACACCTATTCTTCGGAAGGAATTCAATGATGCCGAAACATTTTCATTTCTTACATAGTCTAAAAGTAGAACTTTATAAAAAAAAAAAATTTACAACGTTCGCCATTCAGTCCTACCTTGGTTTATATAAGGACGAAATTAGGATGTTCTTTTTTAAAGATAAAATTCAAGGTCAAGTTAATGTATTTTATATTCGCGGAAATGGTCTTATAGTTCACAGTGCTGTGGGAGCAAAAGGCTCCCTCCCCGAACACAAATTGATACATATAAAGAAATTTGATTTAAAAAAAAAGTGATATATTTTTATAAAAACAAAAATTTAAAAAAAGTTGTTCACCTAGTAAAGGCAGATCGAATAATGTGGAAGCTCGTTTTGTGAAAAAATACAGTTTATGAGTTATCTTATGGCATGAAGTATTGACTTTGAAATTCTTTAACTTGACCTTGTGTGAAATAGAAAAGTATGTACAGTATAAAGTTTTTATTTAAAAAAATTTTCAGTGCAATTGTTAGAACTTTCTAGCTCTCAACATGAATATTAATTAATTTTCCTTTTTTAATTTCACCAATAATAATAATTTTGGTGCATAATTCATCCCCTATTATGCATAATATATTATTATATAAAAGAACGAGTACACGCTCTATTTTTCATCATAGTTTTGTTAAATCAATTGAAATTTTAATAAAAATATGTACATAGGTAGTTGGGATTTTACAGCATTAAAAAAAAAGTTATTTCATTAATTCACAAATAAAATTTAAAATGTTATGTTATCACACCGTTACTAAAAAACTGATTTATTCTAAACGGAATTATGTTCAATATTAGCAATTCATTATATTTTTTGGAAAGTATTTACCAAATGTTAAAAAAAATGCTTAAAATAACAACGAAACCAAATAAATTATTTGAAATTATTCGTAACTTATGTACACATCATAACAATTAATCATATAATAAATGCAAATTCTCGGTATACAAACAATAATTTTTATCAAATTTAAATTCACTAAAATGTAAATAAGGTTATAATATATATTTCAGTGAATGTGGTTTTATTTGCTTGAGTAGTCTAATAATAACTTGTGGTATATTTCTCATTATTACACAAAAAACTTTTCCCATATTCTAGTAATAACACATTGTTAATAAAACATAATATAATTTAGTATTGTATTGTAGTAATATCATCTCTATACAGTGTGCATAATAGCACTTAGCAGTGTGATTCTTTGCAGCACAAGCACATGCCGCATGCCTTGTAAGCCAGAGAATACAGGCAATGCACACATAGCACATATAGTAGAACCCGTAATAAGCGTGAAATACAGCAAATGCTCAGGTTAAAGTACCTACAATGTCTCGCCGTTTGCCTTCCAATTTAAGGCAAGTGTTATGGACATCGATCCATGCATTATGCATATAGAATTGTGCATTGTGCAATAATAGCGAAGCGCTCAAACTGGAAAATTCATAAAGGAAACTTATGGCGCACATACGTAAGGTCGGTGTACATGCAAGAATTGCTCTATTTAGTCATCGTAGCACGTGCATTGTGCAATGTGCACACCGGTGAGGACGAGTTTTCATTTTAACTGTTCATATATACGAGTAAGTTATACACGGAAAGTTATTTCTCATTACTACACAATACATATTTTGTGTGAAAATTTCGTATTTTAATAAAAAAAATGCCATCAACGGGTGGTTGCATTGTGCTATGGCTGAAAAGGACGACACTTTTTCTTTGAGCTTCATTTTGATATTGCAGATCGATTTTTTTTATGCTTTTATTATCGGGGTTATATTTATTGAATATTGATGATCTTATTTAATAAATTCAATTTTTCCCAATGATTTGATATTTCTGGTAATGTGTGTAACGTTATTGTCAATAGAACTCATAATTTTTGAACACTCATAAATCATAATACGCATTGTAATTGTATAAATGTATAACTGTAAAGAAATTAATTTAAATTTGGTCGAAATTACAATAAAATGCAAAATTAAGATAAAAAAATGCAAAGGACCAAGGCTTTTATTAAGCACTTTAACAATGAAATTAAATTCCTTTACCATTCTAACGGGTTCACAATTCGGCCGTTTGGCGATAAATGCTAATATAAATGCAAGGTAAACATTTGTGACGGCGTGTAATTTACTCGAACTTTGCCACCATGATCAATATTCTACGATATGCTCACGTAAAGGAATTTCGCCACGTTTTATATATTTCATCGAAAGTTCTAATTTCGACATGTGCGCGAGTTCTAATAAATCGTCGCAAACATAGTGCAATGAGTGCGTTATTTTTGATGAAACGTAGTATGAGATATGCATCCGTAATTTTGTTAGTGGTTTAAACTTCAATGCAAGGGTTCGGAGATTTTTTATTAAATCTAGCGGAAGTGAATAGCCATTGATAACGAGCTTTAAAATATGTTCAAACTTAAATCTAAATTCAAAAATGCGAATTATGATTGCCTTTTGTTTCTGAAAACTGATGTCTCCCAAAAAATATTGCGCCTAAAAATTTAAATTTAAAAAATAAATTAAAATATTGGAACATGTTCACTAACAATATTTTGCTGAATTTTAAATAAAATTTGGAAACTAAATTCTCAAATATTTTTAGTGGTGCGGTGAATGACAATGAATTGTGATGTCGTCAGGTGATTATTGATTCCAATCATACCCAAATTAGCTGACTTTTCTGCTGATTACTATATTTAACATAATTAGTTTATCCTAAGTAACGTTTAATGATAATAATGGTAATTTTCGTTCAGTGCACTGCACATCTATAACATATGCGTCCTAATTAGTAGGCATTTAAGTTATATTATCGTGCATATTCATAATATTATGTATGCATTTGATTATCCGACGCATCCATTATACTTAGTAACTAATTACGCCTACGATATTCCGTATCGATAATATATCTATTTTAATCATGGATTTGATAGTTCTTCTATTATCTGTAATATCGCTATTTAGCAGACAGTACTAAAAAAAGGAATTCTGATTTTTTTTAAAGCCATATTATTCTACCTCTGTACTTAAAGAAACATTTATATTATCTGCATAAGTTTCAGAACAACACACATGCCGTAGTAATTAAAAAATATGCAGGATTTTCTAAAAAATTCTGTAAACCATTTTTTTATAATGAGTCAAACATTCTGCTGTTTTGAAAAGTCAGCTACGCTTCTCGGCCTATTTGTACTTGGTCAAATAAACATTAAAAAAATAACATTGAACTAATTTATTAATCAAAATATTTGCTCTGCATATTTATGTTGTGTCCATTTCTCTGCAGCAAAATTATGGGTAATAAACGCCTCTGAACAATTGAATGTATCTCACTGCAATGTAGCTTCAGTACATTAAGCCAAATAGTCAATATTTGTTGAATTTTTAATTTCATGAGGTCAAAACCCACAATATGAAAACTGAACATGCGGTCACCACATAAAAATGTTCTTTGCATTGAATAATTGATGTACAGCAGACTTTCCCATTTAAAATATTTAAAGCCGTTCCCAAAATAACAATATTTAAAAGGGTATTTGCAAATATGACTGACTACCTCACATACATTTCTGTTAGTAAATTTAAAATATTAATCTCTGTTTCTAAACTTTATTTCATTGGTTTATTACTCTTTTTCTTAAATTTAAATTTAGATGCATAGAAATGAAAATGAATTCTTCCAAAGTTAATTAATCTATAAAATTATTGTCTTGTTTAACAAAACTTCGTATATTACCTTACATCATCATGATAAAGTTGAAAAATTTGCAACATCTATTTACGTAAGTCGTTCGAACACATTGTTAAATCACCTGCTCTACTTCTTAATCCTAAGTTTACATCTAAAGCCATTCCTTCAGATGAGACGCTTCATTACCATAATATGTAAATGCCACATAATTACATAATCAATTAAAGGATCACTTAAAAGTCGAAATTAAATTTAAAAGTGGAAAAAACTGCTATAACAATTAAGAATCATGTCCAAACAAGAGCATTTTCTTTCGTTTTCTAGTGGTAATTAAAGCTATTTATGATATCATAAAAATTTAATTAAAAATGAAAAACAATAAAACGTACCTTCATTGGCAAGTGTGCTAGTAATAAAATATCCATTTAAAGCAAACACAATAACAGCCGCGTATAACAATTTGTCCACTTGCGCTCCTCTCATGCTCCTTTGTATAAATCACACTGTGCGTCGCGACAACAGCTAAACTATAGTGTGTGTAGGGGATGCCAAAAATTCCTTTCACCGTAGGGTTCACACGAACCGTATTATTTATTGAGCTTTTAGTTTATAGTTTTTACACAATAATTTAAGCAATAATTAATGATAATCTATATGTTCTATTCCACATTTAATGTATTAAGGCGTTACTTTGTTTGCAACACATGTTTTATGTCGATGCACTTTGAATTGTATACACTGTTTCAAATACTTTTCCAACTGCTACATTGTGCTCCAATTAAAATAATGGTGAATTAAATGAAATATTTAAAGGATATTGCATATAAATTGTTTAACTGACAAAAATCAAATTTAAATTGTTGCATATAGTAGTTAAATTGTTGCCAATAAATGTTACGATAGAATTACAATTTATTATTATAATAGAACGCTTTTACTCAAACAACTAACAATCTTGTAATGTGTATCGTCCTTGCAGATTGAAGCCGCAACTTAAACTGAACATGGAAGCGTACAAAAGCGTGTAAAGCAGGAGAGTGTGTGTGTGTGTAAAAATTGACCCAAATTGTATTTGCCGTTTGACCTATTCAGCAATATTACTTCTCATACAATTGCCCCTTCAAATCCATTGTAATTTAATGTTTCAATGCGCATGATTTTATAATTTCCCCAGCTGTGCTTTCGAAAGCTTTATTAAATTATTTGTTTGAACGGGGAAATTTTGTATAATGGTATTTTACATTCACTCCCTTGAGTGAGTAACATAATGCGGGCAACCTTGGGCTTTATTTTCCAATATTTTAAATGTTATCATTACAGCTGCTTTATTTATATAGATTAATATGTTAAAATGATTTTTTATTTAAGTGACTAATATGATTTGTATTGTAAATTAAAAAAGGGCTTTAAAAAAAGTTTGCCTCATAAATATTATAGAGTTAGAAAACTACGTTTGAATTCCCTCTTGGGTGTGTTATTATATCTATTGTGAAAGCTTCGGCATTTTACTATAATTTGGACGACATTTTGCAATTTGGTTCTACATTGTTCTTAAATTTTAGTTAATTAAATTGAGACTTGTTCGTCCCTTCGACATATTTTGGCAAACAATATGGATCCTATCTAATACCAAACACGATTTAAAATATAAGGAGTTATGTGCATATATAAATTGTTCTTTTACTCTTCAACAGTTGAGTGAAATAATACTCAATTTATTGGTTACTCCATCAGAATAATGTCCGGTACAATTTTATTTGAAGTTTGTGATAAATGACAAGCAATGAAAACCTGCAAAGCATCTGTACATCTATCAAAGCCAATAAACAATTCCAGACCTTTAATGACACTCAACAAATGTTTGAACTCCCATGCTTAACATGGCCACCATAACGACAGTCTGGCCAACACCATTACTTTTCAAATAAAATCGTAATTTATTCACATTATCCTTTTCCAACAACCTTTCACAGTGTTTCACTTGCTAAATGTCTGTATGTCCCCAACGGCGTCGCGCCATTAAACCAAAAGGTACATCCCATACTCTTTTAAATTCCAGAAAAAATACAGCAGACATTCAAATTTCAGGGTAGCTACTCCTCAGCCCATTTGGATCAATCATCCACGACAAAGGGCGGAAAAATGTAAACGTTATACACAAAAGAAAAGTGTGCAATGTCTATGTACATAAACATAATGTGTATATAGCCTATAGAAGACACTTGTTGATGCATTAGGCTGCGAGAAGAGTTTAAATACCTAAATAGCTTTGTACACATAATGTCAACGTTCTACATATTATAAAATTTTTATGCTGGTTAAGTGTTTTAAATGTTGACAGTGGCAAAGTTTTGGATCTATGAGTGTACATTTAGAAATATAAATACTTAATTAAAATTTAAAGCTACTCTGAACTCACACAAATGAAAAATTGAAGATTTATGAAGAGTCTTATATGCTTTAGATTTTTTTTCAACAAACTGGATGCACATTTTAACGTTTACTATTCAGAAGCAGACCGTATTATTATAAATTTTAACAAGACAAATTTATTTTAAATGCTAAAATTAAAAGTGTTCAGACCACTGCCCAAAGTACTCAGACAATGGATGAATATTTTAATCTTATTTCTACAAAATGGCATTGTTTTGGTATCTACCAATATGAACATTTTATACACATTTTGGATTTAAATTTAATAAAAAACATTTTATATAAAGTATTATTAAAATACAAATTAAAAATTGAACAGCTTCCATTGTTAAAAACATTCCAGAATAACAAAAAGATAAAAATGTTAATAATCAAATTAGTTGTCTTTGTAATACAATGGAATAATATCATTTCGAAATGAAAGGGTGAATTTTTTTTATTTTACCTTTACCATCAATCGGAAAAGGATTATTGATTGAACTTTCTGCACGCTTTCATTTCCCTACCAATTATTATCTTTCATCAAATTGAACAACTCCCACTTCCAATTGCGTCCTCTTCCAGTCATTTTAGCCCTCTGCATATTCCATTAATCACAAGCCGTTTCTTTTCGCACTGTAATCATCCCCTTAATCAGACTACCATGACGTGTCTTATAGTTTCCCGTCCCGACGAGTTCCTTTCACTACTATTTATCATTAAGTGTCACGCAAGCCATTTTCAATGTCCTTGCGGCATTTTATTGTTGTCTTCCTTGCTCATTGTTTTCCAACAGTATATATACTCAGCCATAACTTTTCGACCAGCAATATTATACCGTGCATGATGGGACTTTAATTGTAAAAGTCCGTTACTGAAAACGAGAAACGTAAACCTTTAATTTGCATTTTGTTTCATGGCTATTTTAAGGGATCTTTTTATAGAAACCTAATTAGAATTCTTGAGAGAGATGTTAACGAAATGGTTGCGTCATTTACCTGCAGTTGTGTACGGTTATAGTATCCACTCGCATGAGCAAAAAAGTGCACAGACTTTTAATGATTATTTAAAACAGCTGGTGCTCGCACTTGTGCATCATGCAATTTTACTTTAAATAGCTTTTTAAATGGTAATAGCCAAGCAAGTGGCAGATTATTATGGATATTATGTATTTAATTAGAACTGTTGAACATAGACCATGGTTTTAATTTATTCAATGTATTAAGTTTATGTTTTCGCAAATGGGGCAAAATCAAATTAAGCTAAGCAAAAAATGACACTACACAAAGAGTTAGTTCTTGATTGTGCTATGGATTTGTTTGCAATGCAACAAAAAGCAGTATTGAAATTTAAAACTTCTATTGTGCATGTTAAAAAATAATTTTTTAAGCAGAAACATTTGAAAACTTTTCTACTTCAATTTGCAACAGATACACAGAAGATTGTGAATGGAATAAATCAAAAGAATGACAACATTCTTGGAAAGTGTACTGCATAATTCACAACCATATTGTGGTACAGCAATTTGCATTCACTCTCTCTTCTAACATATTTTGTTTAACATTTGCTACAAGCGAAGGGCTTGAATACGAATATCTAAAATGCTGAATAAAAGTATACAAAAAGGTAAAAAATGATGAACATAATATTATTATTGTTTTTATTATCAAAATATTCTTCTGTAACTTCTTGCTTATACTTGTGTTGCATATACTGAATTTCTTATTTTGAAATCATGCTAAAGATTACATGCATGGAATCAAAAAGCAAATCATAAATATTCAAAATGATCATAGTAAACTTCTTTATTTTTTATTTAATAATTTATATGATACCAAAAAGTTTGTGCTTTAAAACATAAATAAATACAATTCACATTTAGATTGGAGAAGTTTTTTTTAAATTAAAAGTTGCTTTCAACGCTTTAGTGCGCTCTTTTAATTTACTATATCATTTTTATTTAAATGTTATAAAGAATTACAATAATATGTTTGAATTCATCAAAACAAACAAAACAATACACACTTTATAAATAAATTACATGTTCCGAATAAATACTCATCTATGACTTAAGTTAAAGATACTTCCTTAAGAAATCATGTTTCTATTTTGAATTGACATATTAAGCGATATCCTTTTTTCTGAAATCGTTGCTTGCATCTTGCAACAATTTTAAAAACGCTTGAGTTGAGATCATTTTTAAAATAAGCAATTAAACATCAATGAATTACCAAGAATTCGTATTCAAACGATAATATAAGTGTGGCAGTATTTTTGCTGCAGGCTGCTTTACATTTTGCTCTCGAGTTTTCAATATACGGATAAAAAACTGTTACATTACATTTTTCTATGAGTATACATACTTGAAATGTGTCTATAAATTTTTGTTGAACAATTAATGACATTAGTTTTTGGGCATATTCAAAGAGACGTTAATTCTTTTATTTTGTATCTACAGGTACAATAAGTACATTGACAGATACTTTTCATCCTGACTGGTTACAAGAGTAACAAATAAAAAGATGGTTTTAATTTAAACGTGAATTATATTATACTTCAACTTCATCAATGCAATTTCACGTTGCAATTATAAAAGTTCCTGCAATTTTACCGATTTGTTCCCTATGATCCATGTTAAGTACGAATAATTCAATAGCAGAAAATTAATTCAATACATAAGACTCTGTTGAAAATATGTTTTCGAAATCATTAAAATTCGTTGAAATATGTTTTGCACACAGTTTCAACAAATTAATTTGTTTTAAATATTTTGAATGCAAATTTCTTTTGTAATATCAGGCTTTATTGTCAGTGCGATCGAAGTACTAAAATTTATCTCTGGTACTCCCCCTTAAGAGACTCTTATAACTTTAAAGATTAAATAAATTGCTCGTAGTTCCTGCGTATTCCAATCATAATAGGCTTTCATATTAATTAAATTTGTAAGTTGTAAGCTGGACTCATGTAGAAACTAATGTTATAAAAGCTACATAAAATTAAAAAAATTAGTTTGGTGAAAACTGACGACAAAAACTTGCTGTGCAATAAGCTCTTAACTTCACTCCTTTAATATTATAAATGAATTGTTTAATGGGCACATTGACATTTATACTTGGGTGCGTACTTACCGAATGTTGGAAAACGAAATGGAACTGTTTCCCGAAAACTGCCAATTTGCACTCATTGTTTAAAAGTTTTTTCACTCGACGTAAATTCATGAATCATGTTTGATGTTTAAAAATAAAAACAAAACAAAAAAGGAAATGGTCTTTTATTGATGCACTTGGCCTCAAATCCATGCACTCTTACAAATGCACAGGTCAATAATGAATAACACACTGCACTGAGTAGTATGTAGTGCACTTTTATTTTTGAAGGGTTTAGCTTGTATAAAATCCATTAAAGTTGGCTTAAAAATATTTATTCTTTACTAAAGGCCATGGGTATGATCCCTTCCTCCTATAAAATTTGAGTCACTGTACGATACTGCAGGATGTCAAATCAAATACTACAGTAAAATCATATTTTTTTGTTATTCAAAATTGATTCCATAATAAATTATATAACACAATTAAATTTTTCAGTTAATTCCTAAATTATCGAAACAAGAGTTTGAGGATTATTTTTGTAACTATTATATAACAATTATACTAATTGGAACTTGGTCTTCAAACATTGGTAGTTTGTTAAGTAAACATTGCCTCACAATTAATTCATTAGTACTTAACTGCAACTTTTAATTACTACATTAAATATTTATTCAAGAGAATATGAAAGTGAAACGTAGCACGTACATCATGTTTATCGAGATATCATTTCAGAAATTTTTGTTCCATAATCCCCTTATCCCTTACAAATAGTTAGTATCGACGAAACTTGAAAAACAAAAAATTCATGCCACAACGTTGCATGTTTGCAAACTTTCTCATACAATGAAGGAACAACGAACTGTGAAAAATGTAACGAAATGGGGCAATAAACTTCTAGCACATTGCTTTGCAACCATGGTGTCGATTGAATTTTTACTCCTGAGTCCTGACCAACTGCAACGTATGGAAGTTTTGTGAGAAAAGTTGTGAAGATGAATGCAAAAAATATTGATAAAAGGAACAATTGCATGTAAGCGTGAATCGATAAAGTTGCTTTATTTCATTTGAAAATTTTCAATGATTATGTATTAAATGTGCAAATGCGAGGGCACACTCCAATGATGCCTGCACATACTTTGTTATGGAAATAATTGGTATTAATGTAATAAAATCAGTTAATTGTTCTGTAATAAAAAATAAAGTGATAATGAATTTACAATATAAATTTATGAAAAAATCATATTCAAACGCAAATTATGTTCAACATCATTAACAAATCAGCAGGGACCTATTAATCCCATAGGTCGCCTTGATGAACTCTGAAAGCTTTTTGTTTTGCATTCATATCAATCATTATTATTTATCAGCTCGAATCCTTCAATTCCGTACATAGATTTTTTCGAATATTATTCCTCAATGCTCATGCGTTTAAATATATGTATATTGCAATTGAATATGGAGAACAATGGCCTGGGGAATATCTTGCTGAATATTTTATAAAGTCAACCCCAGAGATTGAACGCAAGTCAAACTATACCTTAGTTGAATGTCTCCATCGTCACTAATGGTTCCATTAAATTTTCTGTACATTGCTTTTAGAAAATGTTCAACGCATTGATTTTTGTTCTTTATTTGAATAAAGTAAATAACAAGACATTTATTGGAATGGCAGTTTGATTAAAAGGTTTTTGCCGACGGATATTGCAGTTTCACAATTTTTTTCAGTTCAAATTATTGTTTTGTTGTTATTGATTAATTTCGTTTTTCATTTATAGAAGTCATGAATAAAATAACAATCATCACAATAATTAAATAAACAATTTGTTTGCATTTTTGTGAAAAATGTACAGAATGTAATTAGGTTTAACTGCAATAAAATTTACCTTTTGCAAATTTTCAATATGTGTTAGAAACACGTAATATTGAAAAGTAAAATTGAAATAAATAAAATTTGCGATTTTCGGATTCCTGAAATACAAATTAAAAATATAAAAATTTAAATTGAATAAATAATTCACAAAAACGGGCCAAAAAGTTTCTATTTTTTTTTTCACTCCTATTATTAAGGTTTAATAATTTATATATTGATTTAATATAATAGATCACAATTGATTTAATTAAAATACTTTTTTTGTGGTTTATCACCAGTCTCCTCAATTATTTAGTTAATAACTCCGCTACAGTTCGAGCCGAAAACGCCTTTTTAATATTTCACTACGTTCCTTGCTAGGATGGGGAATGTGGTGTTTATGGTAAAATTGCTGATTACTCATGGGGTGAAGCATTGGATATATTGACTTATAAGGTTATTATTGGTTTCTTGCTACAACAATTACCATAATATTTCTATTATTATATTAAAAGTATAGATTGCTGCAGAGTAATAATTTAATCAAATTTTCGGATACACAATTTCGCCTCCTTTCAATTTGCTCAGTGGGAGGCAGCCCACACTGATTAATGTAATTTATTAATTCTGTGTGTCTTCAGTTGGTTATTGACAGATGTGTTATTCAATTTAAGCCAGGTGAGCATATTATGACTTTTAGTAGTAGTTTGTGTAGAGCAAAGAGAAATACAAAAATTTTTTTCTTTTTTTTTGCCGATATAAGTGCAATATATTGATTTTAAAAATTTTCGTTGAATTATTTTTCTATATTGCGATTGTTTGTAATCTAAAGTTTAAAAAAAAGTTTACAAACTTTAAATGATTTTTTTCATTTCGAAAATTGTGCAGCAAGGTGAACATATTTACTAATACTCCCAACTGTCCCGTATTTAGAGAAATACATAATACTTTTTTATTGATGTTATTCAAGTTTGATACGTTTCCAAAACACAGTAAGTACATAATAAATATTATATTACATATTATTATATGTAAAAATAAGATGATTTCAAAAATAATAGTTTCTTTCTTTTACAGTTTTTGCATACAATTTTGTATTTGTTAATTGTAAATATTTTTTGAATAAAATTACGGGTTTTGAGATATAATATGATATGAGAAAAAAAAAGGTTTCAAAAGTTACAAATTGTTTGACCTTGTAATGTTTTCGAAAATTTTAGCTCTCCAGAAGATCTATGTTATGAGGGACATTTCATACCTTTCTAAAATAAAATGTGTTGGAGGTAATTCATTTTGAATATATTTTTGATTTGAGGTTATAAAAAAGACCCGCACTTAATTTATTTATTGTACAATATACGAAAAATTTTCGTAAAAAGTTATTCTGCATATTTTCATACTTATTCAAATTTGACCAAAAAAGGTGTGTGGAAAATATTTTTTTGGACATAACTTTATCTTGAATGTCCTTAGAATTTTTTTTAAAATTTGAACTTCAGTATGAAATTTCCATACAAAGAAAACATTTAAATTATTATTATTATGTAAGACACCCTTACATTTATTATTTGTTTAAGTAGTTTGCGGTCGATAAATATATTGTATAGAAATACTATAACCACGCTCACACATTTTCGTATTAATATAATTTTTACGAATACATTTCCACAAAATAACCGCCTAACCAACATGTCCTTTCTATTGCCAAAGCAACAAGTGCATCTTTTATACGTATACATTTTGTGCCTCTTTACTCTGGTGGTTGCTAGCTTCGCAATACTTTAACATTCCCTCCTGCGGGTGCTTGCCATAAGTGGGGGATAAGTGGGTTGCATGAGTTTTGTATTTTTTCACATTTTGTTGCCCTCTTTTGTACCCGTAAATCTTTTACCTATCTGCACATCTATACTTTCAACAAAATCCGTTTGAATAACTGTTCAGCTCTGTTATAATTTCCGGTACTTTTTTTTTGTTTCCACATTAAACATATGTTGGCAATATTGCAGTCTTTCCTAACCGAAAGTTTTGAGCCCAAAATAATTGTACATAATAAGTTTACGAAATTTTGCTATATACCTTAGCAATAAAATTAAAACCGAAATATACACCAATTTGGACTTATAAATATACAGATTAGGGCAAAGTTGGCACAATAACATTTTACGAAGAGCAACCACATAATTTGCATTTTAATACTAAAATTATGTCGTTATTGACATCAAAAGTTCGTCAATTTGCAGCTTTTATACAGATTAAGCCATACCAGTACTATAGTTGGTAATAATTCTAAATAATCCTAACTATAGAATTGCAATAATGATATATACAATGGTGTATCTATAAATTATGATTTATTACACTTGAATAAATGATTTTAATTATTTATTTATGAAACGTGTTTATTTGCACTGCAGAGCATCAATAATGTCATTATTGTTTTAATTACTTTAATAACGTTTTGATAATTCAAAATGAATTGATGATGATTTTCCTAAACCGTTGAAGTAAAGTACTGGAAAACGTATTTATCCTGACATTGTCGAAGCTTATGTTAAGGGATTATTTTGAGTGATTTTAATTAAATTGACTACTCATGTGTATAATGTGACATCGCTTCAGTTTGTGTGCATCTTGCAAGAGGATCATCTTTTAAGAACTTTGGAAACTCATTGTGTATGAGGTAGGAACATCATTTGGTGCGTCACTTTAAACAAATTATTACAATTTCAGTAGAGAAAAATGGGATTTTGCGATTTACCATAATTTGAATTTAATACAAATAGTTTAAGCCATACAGTAACATTAAAATCTTACTAAATTATGATCGATGGATCAAAGTTTTGATATCTCAACATTTAAAAAAACAAAATTTACAATTTTGACGTAACACGTTTGGTAATTTAAGAAACCAAATATTCACATTTAACATTAGTAATTCGTTTTGAGGTGGGAATTATAGAGTGCGAGACAGTAGGCTCTGACGTAGCATAGGTGTTGGTTATTTTTCTTTACAACAACGAGTTGCATGAGAGATACACCAGCGTTGATGTTATGAAAATAATAAACTCGGATGGGCTGATTATTCAGATACCCAGCGAAAGCTGCCTTTAAAGACTTGTAGAGACAAGGAGACACGGAAGACTTCGTCTCAGATGGGAGGAACGCAAGAGCACTTGGAGTATTAAAATGGTGGACTGTTGCGAAAAACCGCCCGGTGACCGGTCTGGAGAAATCTTACGTATTTGGCCAAGACCTGGACCGGGTTGTAGCTCCAAGTATGATGAGAATTTCATTTCAAGTTCTACAAAATATTTCGCGTTATTTACGTGAAATGGCAACACGTCACATATGATTTTATCATTAAAATTAAATGCAAAATTATTTACGACCCCAAACGTTCTAACGCGCAGTTGCTCACGAAATCAGGTGAATTCAATGCTCACTTATGGCAAAGTAGCTTTTGTATGCCAAATGCTCCCCCATAAAGCGCGTAGAAAACGCCACCGGAGATGGCTATTTGATTGCATATTACAACTCAAATGGTTGCTCCACAATATGCTGCAGTGGGTATAATAAAAGTTGTTTTCAAACGCATGCATTTGAAGCCAAGCATGGAGTGCTAAATATTTAGAAGTGCTATAAATCAGAAAAGCCTGCGATACTCATGTCAAAGAAAAAAGTGAAACGCGAATATGTTTGCATATATCAAGATCCGAGATAAGGGTGTACAATGTACACACATAAACATTATAGCTGCGATTCATATATTATGTGAAAATGTCTTTAGTCCACATGTAGTCGAACAAGTGAAATATGACCCTTTTGTGGCAATATTTACGGTCGAAGCTCTAGTAGGATCAGAGTGGTTAGTTTGAAATTTATACATTTGCTAGCTTTCGTATGGCACTTAACATCTACATTAGTTACATAACGATATGTACAGGGTACACTTTGCAGACTCGGCAGAGTCTTTTGTTATGTGAGTTTTGAGCTTTATGGAATCTTTGAATTATACTTATTGTTCCCAAAAATTTGATGGGCAGTATATAAGCTTTTGAATAAATATTCACTTACACACCCATGGTCAGAAGATGAAATCCCGAGATCGTATATTTGAGGGCGGATAAATTTAAAATAAGTATGTATAACAAGAATAATCTTAAAGCTGAATCATTTAATCTTGCGTCTAATAAAATTGTTGTTGGTAAATGATATTAAAAAAAAATACTTGTAAAGACTTAGAAAAAAATTTCCTAATGTAAACAAGTAAATATGTATTTGAAATCCCTTAAAAACAATTTTCTTGCGTGCATATCTTAGTTTGGAAATAAAATATGTATCAATCAAAGAATTCATTGTTAGCTCTCACAAGTCACAGTTCATTACATTGTCAATACATACAAGCAGCTGCATCATGCCAACTTCTGCGATTCGCAAGATTCCAGCTCAAGAGTTGAATTGCATTCGGTTCATTTGATTAGTCAAATAACGTACCAAAAGCATAGATTGAATATTCAATATAAAATCCGCTTGACTTTCATTTTATTATGCATAAATCAATATAATCCAAATTGAGCTTTAACTTAAGCTTTAAAAATGTGGCAACTCGAACAGTTCCTATTAGAAGAACCAATTTTCAAAAAATTGATTTACAATATAAAATAATATTTGATTTTCACATAGTTAGTTTATAAATTTGTAGTTCGCAGATAGTTATATAGTCAAGTCTCAATGTAATGTCGTTGCAAATAAAATAGTTAATTTCATTTGAAACATCTTCGTCAACTCGTAAATGCCAGTCCATAAAACTGTCACATTTTTCTTACATTCTTTGTTGAACCAATCCTTTATGTCTCTATCTATCTATTTGTTCACTATATTTTATTCCGCCATTGATGCAAAATTGGATTGCTTCAAGCAAAGTGTGTCTGATTGAACGAATGGGAAAACACATGACGTCCCTATACTCCCTAAGCAGTTAGTTCATTTTATCGCTTTGCATTTGAACTATTTATTTGTTGAACACAATTGTTACATTAGCGTGTATGAAAACCTTTTTTCTGTGACACCCTCAACTCTTTGGAAAGTATTGTTTCTTAAAAATACTTTTTTTTTCGACTCAGGATACGGGAGTAAAAATATTTAATGCACCTGATATATTTTCAATATCTGTTGTTATGGAAAGAGACAGTCGAGACTTTTATTAATAAAACTCGTAAGTTTCAAGAAAGTAGATTTGTGATTTTTAAATTTAAAATTTCAATATATTATGTACTCATATTTAGGAGAATTGTGACAATGAAATGTGAAAATTTTGGTCCTGAGCACTTTTTTTCCCTCTAAAACTAAATTAAGTTTATTTTGATTTTAAGGATTAATTCTGCACGAGGTATATATAACAATAAGTATTATTCAAAATTAAATTTAATTGAAACGTTTTCAATTTAAATTTGCATTCACGTTGAAAGAAAATTGAAAGAACGACTTATCCCCACCCGTTATACAGGCATTCCAAAACATTAAGCAATATCCAATCCATTAAGCGCGAAAGTAACTACACAAAATAGAATTTCCGTGTGAATTAAAATCGATAAGCTGACAAAAACGATTCCCTAAATGTCTTAAGCCAATATGTTGCGAAGACAATTAACACTATAACATTTATCTGACACAGTTATGATACTATAAGTAAACATGTAAGGATAATCTCTGAAATTGACATGTCGATTAAGTTGATCCCTTTGTTCTTAGTTCTTACGCAATAGTCATTAAACGTTTGTTTCGCCAATTTAAAGAGACAATGATTATACGAAAATAATAGTTTGAGATTCAGTTTCATCTTTACTACAATATTTTCACAACAAAGAACTGCAGCAATAAATTCTTATGGTCTTATATTTGCAAATAATTTTCGTGTGGGTTAACTTTAATGGTTAAAATCGAAATGAAAATTCATACATTGTGTGAATACGAAAAAAATTTCACGACCGCGTTATTGCAACATGTTTTACCGCCACAATAACACAAATTGCTGCGAAATGCGAAACCCAGACGGATCGGTTTCAACCGTTTAGCCGCATCACTCATACGTTTTTTAATGTTTCACAGCAATTAAACAGGTGTTTACAAGTCATACACTAAATAAATGTTCTCTGTTAAGGCGAGACATGTGATATGGTAACAGTCGCTTTACATGAATAAAATCCTTTGGCAGGTTAAGTGTAAGGGGTGGGGTGTTGCTTTTCAGATTTCATTATATTAAATAACATGTTACGAACGCTTGTATGCTTTTAGCTTTGTTCAAACAGTTTCCCTTAAGTTTATTTTATTATTTTTAGAACGATTTCCAAAATACGCATATGAAACATTAATGAAGATTGCCTCTTGAATTGTTTGTCTGAAAAGTTTGTAGAACAACAAGAAGACTTAATGAAAATTAATATACGATGGGATGCTTGTAGACATCATAAAATGTACATACGTTGTGTTGTAACCATATTATTAAATATAAGTAATGAGAGTATATTTTTGTTTTACGACGTATAAATGCATGTGAGTGCTTGGAGGAATTTTCGATGGTAAATAACAGCGGTTTTCTTTTTGAAGGCATTGTTTGTGCAAAATAAGTTAATTAATTTTGGAAGGCAAACACGTTTCATTTACTGGAAATAATAATTGTAGTATGTTATAAAATTTGCTTAGGAAACATTGTTCAAAGAAAAACAGCTAGATGAACTCAAGGCTTTAGATTTTACGTAATAAATTTAATACACACATAATTTTAGATGTATTTTGAGAAATGACGTTTTAGTTTGGAGAATCATTTTAAGAGAAATTCTAAGGATTTGAAATTTACGCAATTTTCTTAATTACCAGTTAAATTAGATGTTTATTAGAATTGTGATAAACTGGATAAAAATGACTTGCCCACCATAATTGTAAATAGTACTCACTGCCAACAATTTCACACCACAATACATTTGCATTCTAATTTGTATTCTTCTACATAATTATACTTAAATGAATTATCATTTATTTTAAGTGAAATATAATTGTAAATTAAATGCTACAACGTAAGTGCATTTCACTCATTTACAACAAATTACATAATCAACTAGTGAATCGTTGCCAACTGCTCAGTTACACGTAACACACGCAACATTTCGTATGTATGATATGTTTTAATCCGATTAGAATAATTAATCTACCAAATTAGCATGAAACTCATCTGACGCATGTCGGTTTTCTTTTTCCCCCCAAGTCACTGATATCTCTCAGAGGTGGATTACCAACACAGGTTGTACCGCATATAGAAAAGGAATCACAAAACGAACTGCCTAACTTAATTGGGATCCCTCTTAGGACTTGCCGTTTCTCTATTGGTTGTAATTGAATAAACATTGACATTAGACCTTTTTTCTGTATTGCGTGTGGAGATTCATATATTAACAATTCATTGCACGAGTTATTCGTTTTCTTTATGCATCAGTCGAGTGTCACTAATGGGGTTGGACAATATAATGCGTGGCCTGTGAAGTAGTTAAAGGGAACCGGATATAAATAAAATACAATAACTCTTGTTATGCTTTTTTTTTGGTTTCCACATATGAAATATGAAGGTAAATTGATATAACTCAACATTTTCAATAATTATGCAGTGAAATGTTGTTTAATTTTATTATTGATTCAAAGTGAAAAAGTTATGTGACTTATGCTAGTCATGCCTTAAAAATATTCAATTTATTATTTAAGTCCTCATGGTATTAATCTAATATTCTATATGGATTAAAATATTCAAAATATGTATTTTTTTGCTTGAAAATTAACAGTGACGAGTTTAATATAAATCATATTGAGTAAATATTATATTTAATGAATGTATTTAATAAATTAAGATGGACGTTTGTGCTTTATTAATCAATCATATTCACGTCTAATTATTGAAACAGAATTATTGCAACTAGAGGAATGCTTAGAAATAAATTAGTTTGTATTCAAAACTATAATAAAATGAGTGAAAGGGATTAAAAATTAAAATATTAACGATGCTTCTGATAGCAGTGTTTGCAAATACATTGTAATTTAAGTGCTTACTCGCGTGCTAACTGCCAAGCTAAGGCATTTAATCCACACCTCGTTTTAAGTTGCTTGCCATTACATCCAACTTACTTTACATCAGCATTAGCGTGAAATTATTTTGGATTAATACGGTGATTTAGAATTTTCATAATCCTTACTAAAAGCATTGAATTAAAACCCCTTACCAATTATACCCATATTCTAATAATTACAAACTACTAACGGATTGACTTTTGAAAGCATTTCATATTCTGATTTTTGAGTTTACTAAACAATGAATAATTTTTTTGCCATTTTTGAAAGTTCAGGATCTAAATGCTATGAATATAATTTTATTTTCAATATTTGCGATTTATCAGCAGTCTGGAGAACTATACAAAATTAGTTTGTTTCATATTGTATTTTGTTATTTAGTTTCAGAGAAGAACGTAATTTGCATCTTCATTTTTATTTGAAATAATTTAAATTAGCATTTTAGGAATTTGGTCAACATTTAAAACCAACCAAATATCAACCCAACCAAATATATATGATCAAAAATCACATATTCTGCTTACTTTTTTAAATATGTAAATTAAACTAACAAATTCAGTTTTTTTTCTCCTAAAACTGGCGACAGGTTGAGATGTGGTTTAATTTTATAGTCACACGTTTTCTCTAAATGCAAATTTAATTGAAAATCTACACCCTTCGAATCCATAAAAGTGGTCTAGAAACCACGTGCAAATGTACGTTTAAAACTACATCACAGGGAGACTGAGTGTAGGTTTATATTTACAACTGTTGATTAATTACAATATCTAATAATATTGTTTTGATGTGTTTGTCTTAAAAAAAATGTATATATTAATAATAATAATAATAAAATTCGTCTGAAGTTCATATTTAATGACATGTAGCAGGATATAGTTTTTTTTTGTCTGCTCTACGCCGTGCGTCATGCGAAAAATAACAGGAGAGGAATAATACTCGCATAACATTCACCATTGTGGCAAAAGAAATCACAACCTTCACTCCACGTGGGAGTGATTTAGTATGAAACCAGGATTTCTGCTCAAAATAAACGCTTAATAGCACGACCGTGTAGTAACCTTGAAATGTTCTGCAAGTTTTCTTATCTTAATCCCACAATAATGTGAAGAAAAAAATTCAAATATATATAAGGCTTCTCAGGTATAAAAGATATATGTAGTAGTATATTTTGTTAATTGAAAAAAAAAATTGCAAAACATTTCATGGTCAAAATTTAAAAACCCAATATCATATTTTCATAGTGAAATTAATTTTGAAAAAGTTAATTGAAACCATGACTGATAATTAATACTTCTAACATGAACCCTCTATTTCTATTTTCTTGTAAACATACTAAATTTCAAATTGATGTTTGTAAATAATCGAAATAATGTAATATTGAATGACATACAAGATAGTAGCTAATAAGTAATCCAAAATTGCTGAATGACACGTATTTGTTACAAGATTTGATTGACCAACTTCTAATATATCTAATCTCAGTATAGCTGTTCAACTCCGTGCACATATTGTGTTGATTCAATGAGCATCACACTGACGTTTGACAGTTAAAACGGATAGGTGATGGCTGATAGGTATTATTCTGGCATTATCTACTGTATAACGTCTAAGGATCGATATTGCATGAAGTGTCTTGTGGACTATAATTCTAATCCATTAAACCTCGTTTTGTCTCTTATGTGTACAGTTAAACGGTAATGGTTATGTTAGAAATTAATGATTTAGGATGTCATTCAGCATTAGAACTTTTTGTGTATTTTTAATTTATATACGACCCCAAGCGCATATATAGATTTTGGTATTTCGACTTTTTTCGAGAAAAAAGTTGACAATTCAGAAACTCGTTTTGAAACTCCCAAAAAAATTTGACCTACGATTTTCTTTATTTTCACAATGATTAATCTTCAAGGTATCCTAAAAAACTGCATATATCCTATATCCCGTTAGATCAGAACACTTGCAGAACTTTTTAAGGTTTAAATCGGAAATTCAAGGTCAAATTTTTATAATGAAAATATGTAATTTGAATACTGTGTGTTTTAGGGTACTATAATGTTCTACATTATTGATAATCTCAATAAAAATACCAATTTTGAAAATAAATCAAGGTCAAAATTCATAAATCGCAAGGTCATATTTTCCATATCTCCAAAAAGCTTTATTAAAATGTAGTTAAGCAACAGTCGTATATAAATTCACACCTTGCTCTCCCTGCGATGTAGTTTTTTTTTACATTTACAACTTTTGTTGAACCTTCTCACACAAGAAAGTTAAAGACTTTCTAGTATTGATAATAAAATAACGTTTGAATTTATAAACAAAGTTTAAAACGGAAATTTAAAAGTCATTACGTAATCCTACTGCTTTTACATTAAAATTTTTAATTCATTTCTCATTATCCGTATTCCAAGTTCTTTACACAAAATCCCCAAAATTTCTTAATTATCTATGCTTATTATAAATTCTACATGATGATGGCAATTCCCTTTGAAATATTATATTTAGGAGTGCATTAATAAGACTATCCCTAAAATACGACAAATTGTAATAGACGAACGTCATGATGTATGCAGTTTGACTTTTGAAACATCCTAATTAGTAATTACATTCAACTATTTGAGTAAAGTCCAATTACCGAAAAATTTTCTGCTTTTCTTCACCAAGCTTCATATGTGTCAATAAATGATAGACTCTGCCACTCGAGGTAATTTAACATAGCTTAATAAATTTTGATAGATAAATATTTTGAGCCTTTGCAGCTTTTATTGTCTACTTAATCTCAAAGTCGTAAAAATAGAATAAACTTTCGTCTGCGAGATAGTACTCTACGCGACATGAGATAAGATGCTTAATATATATACAATAATAAATAAACATGATAATTTGGTAGTTTTCATTGAGTTGTGAAATAAAATATGTAAGAAACTATAGTAAGTAGTAATCGTAGAATAATGTTTGTATAAAATCAAAGGTTACGTACTCCTTGTTAACGTAAAATAATTTAGTGATTACCAATTTCGCTTCTTGAAAATTCACTCCCATGCTGATGCGAGTTTAACATGCGTCATACTTCCCATCTAAAAATTATGTGTGCAACAAACATTACTGTTCTTATAAATTAAGCTCTTCTAAAGCGGAAAAATTAAAAGACTCTAACCACGTCATGTGTTAAAAATGCTCATTATGATTAAACAGCCCGCACCCTTGCAACATAATGCATGACAAGGCATTAATAAAAATAACCCTTTTACTCAAAACAATAGCGAGAACTCCTTGTGCAATTTTTGGGTAACCGCCAACCGGTATATTTACTCAAACATCCTTTTCCGCAAATTTGTAATTATTTCTGCAAGCTTAATTCGAGTGAATTGTGCTTGCGAAATTTTCTCATGTAACTACTCACGAGTAGGTGATTGTAATACGTGTTCCATCACATCACCCCGCCACATATTGTGTGTGTTACAAACAATGAACATGTGCAAATCCCTAATCCCAAACAAAACTCATATATTATGTTTGGGAAAAGAATATCGACAAAATATGCCTTTAAAGACCACCCATTTTAACAAAATCATCCGATTTCTTGACAACTTTTTTGAACCATAATTTGAAGTATACCATAAGTTCACGTCCTACATGCGCAACAGCGTTCGACTGAAATAAATTGAATCAACGAAAACAACCCATTCGTGGATAGCATTATTCATTTGGCTGTGCACTGCTTAGCTACAAAAGGGACCGAAATCATCCATGAAATCAGTTATTTTACTGAGAGGTTTTGCTGGAAGCACATTTTGCCACATGCTTTAAACCCTTCGATAAATTTTCGTGGAATCCTTGAATTGTTGTTTGTGTAGATTAGGGCGAATGCAACTTTTAATGTAATCAGAATTTTTAATTATATGATAAGTAAAACCAATATCTAAGGTTTCAATTTTGAGAACTAAAAGGGATAAAAATTTACGCATTAAATTGAAAAAAATGTTCTTGACATAGTTGCATTACATTTATAGACTTAAAAAATGTAAGATTTAAAAAATTTCTTAAATAACAGAAAAGTGTACAAATATTATTTACTTTAATTTAATAATGTTATGAATTTATTACGATACATAAACTAATTTGATTATATTTTGCATTATTACATTTCAAGTAATTATGCATAAAGTAACAACTTATTATAATAAATTCAGAAACAGTGCAGCATCAAACTTTACTTAATATGCCATCAAAAATTACTTTGAAACTGCGTACGTACGATCGTACCTAAAGCTGAATTCTCTGGTAATATTATATTATACATTTTAATAACGAAAAAGAAAGTTTGGACTCTAAGTTGTTAACAGCAAAAGCTGCGCATGCAAAAAATGCCAAAATGAAATAAGTAATTGCCTTATGTGTCTGGGATTTCTCAGTTAAAATAGTGGTAGGAACTTCGGTTGATACGAGTACAGTCATGTTCTAGCAATTTTCTCGTCCGCTGGGCTGTAATTTGTTAATTATTCTGACTGCACCTTGGCAGAGACGTGAATGATAATAAAATGTTAATAACGTTCCCTCACACCATTTATTCGTATTAGGCGCTGTAAAAAGTTCTCTCCAACTAAATTTAATATGGATTGTGTGCATTTAAAAGTTTTTCTGTTGCTAACAGCCATTCCATGTTGGTCCATACATAGTTTGCGCCAACTTTAAGTTGACTTCAACAGCCCTAGGATAAAGGTCCTTGAAACATTTATTCCACGAATCTTTTTCAGCGTGGGTACTTTTAAAATCCAAAATTTTAGAATGGAAGTGAACTTTTTATCCGACTGATTTCAAACGAAGTTAGTTTATTTTCCGGTTCACATTCGTCCTGCAGTCATGGTATACGTTAATATAACAAAACGAATTCGCGCTACATAATAAATACATAATATATTTGTTGAAAAGTGTTACTTTAAGTTTACCTTAATCGCAACCAAAAACATTTCCTATATAAACTTTATCCGCGCCATTGGGACATTTGAACTTTCTATGAAATTCGGTTAAACTAAAGTTGCGTCAAAATGAACCAGTTCGTGGAAATAGTCGCAGTTTGAACTGGAGGAGAAATAAATAACTACTTCTTTAAATAAGTATGTCGATCCGTATCACGACGTATAAGTATTCATAAATTTAATGCTACTTTTGGTATGAAAATAAGCTGGCAATGTGTTGTGAAGCCGGAAAATGGTTGCGTGATGTTGAATAATAAACATGCACTAGTAACATGAGAGACTCAAACACAAAACTCCAGACAGGTAAAATGATTACTGTGCGGATAAATGTGTTAGGCATTTGCATAACCGGAATGTGGAGCAAGGACCGCCAAGCAAGGTGAATGTCAGTTATTACCGCGGAAGGAATGTTTTGAAATGCTACCGGATTTCACAAAGTTCTGTTCAGTTCTCATACAATTTTGAAATTCGATTACATTTTTAATCATGAAATGTGTTTTACCTTTTTACTCTTTGCATTCACAAACTTATTCATTACATTATGCAGAACCTACAGTAGTTGTAAATTTTTGTTACTGCGCATTGTGTACTCATTACTCACCTTTGCAAATATAGTAAAATTATTAAAAACAACAACCCAAACATCGTCGTATGAAGAAAAGCGCAGAGCTGCAGTGAATACAAATATTTGCAAATTATTGTATAGTCCCCGCGAAGGCCGCGCTAGTGAAATGATCGCAATTGCGAAATTAACCTTGAAAAGAAGGTTAAATGTAAAAGATTTATCTTAAAATATCATTCATATTAAATTAAAAGGTAATTGTTTGTAGAATAAGAAGAACTACATAAATTTATAAACTTTATTGGACTTTGTAAAAATCACTCATAAATCAACTTTACATTGTATTATCCCAGTAAAGCATAATATTATTTCTGTTCATATGTTTCATTTAACAAAAATTTAACCAGCAAAATGTACTTTGATTGATAGAATTTTTTCTAATTGCCCAAAATGTCAGCTGAATTGCACAAGCATTAAACACATAGACACCGAGAGCGTTGAGGAAAACAGCGATGCATCTGACGTGGCTGCTAATGAAGCTTTAGTGTTGTCAGCTCCCGACAATTCCTTTGCATCATCCGGGTGAATTTCGTTGTGACTTTCTACTTCATAGTTATTATGATCAAGTTTGAGTTCTCCTAATTCTGAAAGGTTGTGAAAAACAATTACATAATTATTTTAAGAATTAGTTTTTGCAAAAAAAAAAAAAATTTAATTCAATCTTTTTTGTTTTATTGTCAATGATTTGATTCCGAATTGCCAAAGTTTGTAGCAAAATAAACCACCTTAACAAATTATCGAGTTACTATGGAACATTCTATAAAATCTTTATATTCCCCAAAAACACACCATTTAAAAGAAAGTAATAGCTAAATAAAACTTATAAAGAAGAATCATTGCAGTTCAAAAACACTTCTCAATTCAATGTGCAAATTTAGCTGTCATCATTATTTACTTATCTAATCGGTCTGACAATTTATTTGGAAGGTTTCCTGCAATTTAGGAACGCTCATCGATTAAATCGATATTCACAAGCATCATACAAACAAAGGAAAGGAATATCCACATAAAAGAAACCGAAAGCTTCTTGTATCGACATTTATGCGGTTTACTTTTCAAATTGGGGCCCAACAGATTGCCATCAGGGGTGATTTTCTCTTTTTTTCTTTTCTTGAGGATTACCTGTGTGCACCCTAGCAAGTAAAAGTGGATAATGGGAGGCAAAAATGAAAAAATCATTTAAGGGATTGGGCCTACAAAGTATGGGGTAACGTAGGTTCAATGAAGAATCAGATCACGTAGGAGGATCTATCCTCCCAGGGCGTGAAGTAATTTCTATGATGCTATTTTTGGTCAATATTCGATTGAAAATGAGCAAAAAAAAACAAGAAACATAAGCGTGATATCGAGATGAAAGGCCGTTATGATATTCGTGCATGTTTTTGATGATTACATTTTGAATTGTTTGATTTATTTAAATTTGGATACAAAATTATGGTTTCTTTAAATTGATTTTAAGACGTACATCTTTACATATTAAGGACTTTATGACCAAGACTAAACTCTTAATTTTTTAATAATCAACATATTTTGATAATTATTCTAATTTCACTTTAGAGTCACGGAAAATGGCCCAATTGTGTCTATTTGGGCCTTCTCGACTGTAATTCTATTAGGTGACCATGCAGGCTTTTCTACATTCATTTCAAAGTCAAAAATTGAATAATAATGTTAAAAATAGAAGAGTTTTTAATCAGAAGAGTTTTTTTTTATTAAAAAGCTTAAAAAATGTGAAAGATTTTTTTTCGAACGTTGGTAAAGTAAAGTGAATAAAGATTGAGAGACGAGACTTTGAAATTTGAAAAAATGTAACCAAAATGTAATAAGACACATTTTTAGAGTGTTAAAAGAATATACTCCAATATGTTTAGTGGAAATAAAATACCCAAATGTTCTTTTAAAACTGACTAAAAGTTGTTTTTTTAAACTCAACAATGTTGTGTCTTTTAGTATCGTGTGCGTGCTGTAATACAACAATTCTAACAACAATTAAAGTAGGGAATAAATCGATTTTATAAAAAAAACTTGTATGGAAAATAATTCATGTCACGTTTATAGTACGACGAGCTTGTAACTAACTACACAACTATTCACTGATAAAAATCGATTGATTGAACAAAAGTGGAGTGAATAAATAAAATCAGAATTTAATATTATGTAATACCTCTATCGCGCTCCTCGGCTTCATTCCCCAGACCGGATGTCGCTCCAATAATAAAATTGTTTGTCGATGCCGCTATCACATCAACAGTTGATTTGTTGGGCGTCATTTTGTCTATGAATCATAAAAAATGAAAAAAAAAAATGGTCAGTTTTGAATGACATAAAATTTCAGCGGAAATTAAATGAAACCTAATTTCAAATTTTTGAATGACATTCAATCAGCTAAATATACATATTTATAACTTGTTTATGAAAATAATTTTCCACTCCATCAAAAATGGCTATGATATCATGCCCACAAAATCCATTTCACAAATACAATCCATTGCAATATGTAATCAATCGGTTAATAAAAATTATACGCCTTGCACATACTAGTCTGTACGTCAACATATTATATCCATTTCCCAATTTCCACGTCCCACTATGAACAGACTGAAAATTTGCAGCACCCCAATGCCAAAAGTATACTTGACAATGGAAATGTCAAATGATTACGACTGCGAGAACATAAAATTAGGAGACGCTGCATCAGCAGCTAAAGCATGTTAATATAAAGAAAGGGATATATTACAGTTATACATACATTGGACTGGAGCTGTGCGAGTGCCGAGTACTACGTCAAGGACATATTATAACTAAACAGTACGGAACTTGTGGAAGGAACTCGGTTAAATATTATTCTGCTGGCGTATACATAAAATGGCATAAAATGCCATCATATTTTCCACTGGTTCAATTCATTTTGTTGCCCTTCTTCATATTGATTCCCTATCTTTAAGTATATAATAAGTAACCATACATAGATATCTTCTTTATTAGTGTAGTAAAGTATTGCTTCCATGCGGTTTGCCGTCATGAAGTTTATTGAATTATGCAAAAGGGGATGCGAATAAAAGTCCGGGTTGGATTTCATTTATCTATGTGGAGGATGAGGTTGCAGTTGACCCAAATAGTGAAGTATGTATACACGAAATATTTCGAACTTAGCTTCCAGAATATTAAATGCACGCACGTTTTACATCAGGATGAAAGCATCAGGTAAACGATTGAATAATTTGTTTACATAAATAAAAAATGAAACACCCAAATTTGAGGTGTCAGGAGTCAAACTTAGAAAAAGGTTTCTGTAATATTTTATATGCTTTCATAATTTAATTTGACCCAAAATAAAATAAAACAGTTACACATTTTACATCATATTATTAATTTAAACAAAATGAATAAATTACACTTAATTTTTTTAATATACAGACCTTTTGGCACGATATACTGTTGCATTGTCTTGACCGTCGTAATAGACTGTGTTGGTGCAATCGTTGACATAACTGTCGTATGCGGTATGTCTTAAAAGTCATAATTTAAATTATGTTGAGTTATTAAATGACATGTGGTCTAACGTTTAGTAGCACTGGGTAAAATGTTGGTTGCGGTCACAACATAAAGAACTGAATAAATCATATTACATTTTTTTAGCATGCGACTAATTTAGTTTACAAAATGTAGTTTAACAAATTCTACAATAACATAGCTATAACAAAATTCATGAATTTGTTTGTAAATTCCGTTTTATAGTTGCAAACTTTTAATTTTCTACAGTCAACAAATTTTAAATGAAAGCTTTTACATTCTCATTCACAATTGGCGTCTCTTTGCCTCGGTATAGCAATTGCCATTTCTACGAATTGTCCCCATTTGCGATGAAACAACTTGATTATGGGAAAGCTTATAAGATGCAATGGAATTGTTGCCGGCGAAATTGAAAAAAGTGACATGTGTGCGGCCTTTGTAAGTTGTATTGTATCTGTGTCCGGATTGTATGTTGCTCGCTTTGAAATTGTTACCAATTTGTAACGAATCTGCTTTGAAAATGCATTTTCAACTTAAATGATGTGACTTGAACGTACTCAAGTTTCTATATTTGCACTTTTGATGGCTACGTATGCCACTTAATTTCTAAATTCTTATTCATGCATGATGAAACTAAAATGATTACACAATTTTTTGATTTTTTTATTCATGTAAAATTGTCACACAGTTCTCACTATTCAGTGTGTGACAAACACATGCATATGCAACATCTTTTATATGATTTGTATTTTTCGTACGCTAAATATGTAAATGCAATTAGTATTCATAACTATATATATATATATATATCGTACTATGCTCTGTCATGCTAAATTAAAATCATGCTTATGTTGCCAACGAGCAGCAAATTAACAGTGGAATGTTTCAATAAAAATTGTCTATTTTCGTTAAGCACAAAAGAGTAATAAAAAACTTTTTACTGTCAGCTATTCTGGAGAAAAAAAAATTGCCTTGAATGTTTATTAGTTTCACTTAAAATCTGCATTTTAAGTTCCAACACTTTAAAGTTAAAGCTCAGCACACATGTACAACAAAATATTGTGTACATCAAACATGTACTACGTAATTCTCGATTTCAGCAATCTCATGCACAACACAACGATGCATCAGTGTGTTTCTGAAAGCTGCACAGAACAAAGAAAGTTTAATGATGTGCCGAGGCAAAGTGTCAAAGGGATATATTCGCGCGCTTTTATGTTGCGTGCTACGAGGTTGGCGCTTTCTGTGTGCGGCACACATAAAGCGACGATATGTTGAACGCCTGATTTTGACAATTCGTCGGCGGCACATAAATGAGAATCCGTAAATTTTTATGTTATAATTCCTTTACACACAATAATTTATATGCAATACGCAGCAATCCTTGAGCATAATGCGAGGGTTAGAGTAAGCACATTGTTATGCCAGCCCGCCATCGTGTTTAATGTTGGTGTTTTCAATTATTTTGAATATTCAATTTCTGCGTACGCGCAGTACTCGTGTGTGGTGCTCATGACAGAGATTGTACATTGTACATCCAGTGCCCACATTGTCATATTATCATACGCAAATGATGTACGTGTTTGCATTTGTTTACAATGTTCACAATTTAATGATGTAGTTGGTCTACTTAACAATTATATGTAATACTGTTGAGAGGAGGATATTGGTTGAAGAGAATTATATTTGAAGTGTGGTAATTTGTGCTTGTAATGGTAATTTAATTTTACATTAAATGTTAATGAGGTCTTATAATAAAGTTGTTAATGAAATATCCTTATTGACTTACAATTTAAAACAATTCTATTTTCAAATGTTTAACAAATAATATTTATAAATCGTTGACTTATCTTCAAAACAAACTAAGTTTTAAAAATTGTGTTGGGATAAAAATGAATGCACTTAAATCATTAATTATATAATATTTTTGCTTCAAAATTAATATCAATTCTACTATAATTGATTTAAAGTCAAACATAAATAAAAAGTTTTACAATTTCTTTATTTATTACAGAAATTAGAACGAAACTTCCATAAATAAAGCCTTTAATCCCTAAGGGATAAACCGATTATCAAAAAAAAAAAATTGGTAATAAACAGGCAATAAAATGACTATAAAGGACAGCGTAAAACAATAAAACAGGACTTTCTGGCCAAGTTCCCTTTAATCAATCAATAAATCAGTAATATCGATATTTTAGTTCTCCATTTTCACTGCCAGAATTACAAATACAAAATTTTAATCGATACGGCTTTACATTTCCAAAATAACACAAATACCATAAATTGTTCTAGTACCGATAACAAACTATTACTTTAACTATTCCAAACTTACCAAAATTAACAAGCACTATTACCCAGAGGTGTAATTTATATACGTTATTAGAATAAATAGCACCAAATTGAACGTATTATGACTTCATCTGAGCGTTATACACATTGCGCATAAATTACAATGGGAAATGGCACAGCATTAGTTTAACAATAAACCAATACAGATTTCAGAACAGCAATTATGCATAATTAATTAATTTTCATAATATCATCAGTTAGAAGAAAATTGTTGTGTGATGCTGCTCAAATCTCAGACGTGCCTGACTCGATGAAAGTGACAAGTACACATATCGAAATTTATTATGTGGGAACAATGTTAATTCTGAAATGTGTGGCGAAGTGGAAATGGTTGGAATTTCAACTTTGTGTTGGCATAGCACGCATTCTTTGAGTGTTCTGTGGAAAATGTTTATCTACGCAAATGATAATGCTAAATATTAAACATGAGGATATTGCGAGATCACTAATTTTTTACAGAATTTTGATATTTAAAAGGGTCTTTAAGAATTTCATTCATTCTTGAATTTTATGGCATTTACTAAAAGTAATTTTTGTTGTTATTAAATCACCATTGACTCCTTAATCTTTAAATATTTAAATAATTTTACAAGAAATATTGTAATCCAATTATTAAATGATGTAAGGAGATCCTGAACAAAGCAATGTTATTTCTAAATAGTTAAACAACTTAAAACTGAATGTGTGTATTTTAAAAGTTGTTTTACGAGTTTGTCCCTTGATAACATTATGTTCTAGTTCTCAAAAAAAAAGACAAAAAAGACAACAAGAGCACTTAACTCCCCTTCTGTTGCTTCGCTTATTAATTAAATATTAAGAAACCCTAGGCTATGACACAACTTTTACCAGCAAATGAAGCATGTTGACTTTTTTTTACCCAGCGGGACTTTGATGGTTATCTTTACCGCCTCACAATACGTGTATTTGCTCGAGATCAACAGCTACAAAAGTATGTCGGAATTTCCTACAGCCGTTTATTCATTTGTTCAGTGCTTTCTTAAACTTATTATTCGTCATCAAGTTTCCGCTAGAGGATACGCCACACCGCACTCTCTTAGAGAGCTGTATACATTTTATGTGTTCATTTTCTGTTACACATAAATATTGTGCCTGTCATGATATGGAATGATGTAAATAATTTTGTTTACACATTTCAAGGAGTTCGTCTACGTTTGATGCTAGTGACGCATAATTTACTTTGTTCTTGAGATAACTAATTCAAAAATGGAATTCTTCCCTGCCAGACAGGGTTGCAAATGCAAAGTTTTGGCACAAATTTACATGTAAGAAAATTTTGATGTATGCAGTAAAATGAAATTTGAAACTGTTGTCGAATATATGCATACTGCGTTGTTGATTTTGTTAACAAATACGCCATACACATACGTTTTTCGTCACGAATTAATTATGCATGTAAAAGTCTCAAAAACATATTTCTATAAGCACATGTTACCATAAACTCTTTCACAATAGTAAATAAAACTAAATAATGTATAATATCGTATGTATGCATCCATTAATCAAATATTCAAAAAACTTTGGATGCAGTTGCAAACGTTCATGTCAACATTTCTCAAGCTGCTGCATGCATAACAATTCATTCAAAATTGTTGCAAACTTGTATGCATTTACTTACGGTATAATTTAATTGATCCATCAGTGTCACCCAGTGAATTCTTGGCGACACATTTATAGGAGCCAAAATCAGAGATGTCCACTGCATTAATAATCAATTTCATGACCACTTTGTACCCGTTGTCGTATGTCCCTGGTACAAATCTGCCGTCTAAGGAGTGATTTATATTCAAAACAAAGCAATTACAATAATGACAGCATAATAATCGTAAACAGAATCAGTTAATTAAATGTAAAATACATTTTGATTTCGGATTTCCTCACCTTGAGTGATGATGGTGTCATTTTTCATCCAATAATTTATAGATTTCGGATAGGCTTCCGACTGACATTCAAGAGTGATTTGTTGTCCTATGGCTGCCCCCACTAATTGGTTCTGTATCCAAATCATTGGTGGAACTAATGAATGGTAATATGACTTATTAGTGAAATCGTTTCAATTTTTGGACAGATAAAGTGATAAATTTCAAAATTTGTAAGACAAGCTTTTTACATTTTAAATTTTATTTGGAAGTTTAAATGTGTATTTCTATTTTGAGTGCTTTACAAAAATGTTTATGTTGACAATTTTTTTTATTTACTTACAATGCACTATGAGCATGACCCGCTTGCTGACTGTTGGTGGAATGCCATTTGAGGCTATACACAAATATGGTCCCATGTGGAGACGATTGACTCGTGCTACGGTTAAAATCGATCCGTTGAAATAGGTCACTGTAAATTCGATTCAAATACTTAAGAAATAGAAAAATAAAAATTACTGAAAAGGACATATATGTACTTTTATCCAATGCTTTTTTAAAATATTTTAGTACAGTGTACAATATTTGTATTTAAAATACGTTTAATAACAAAAAATAGATAAATTCCTTCTTGGAAACCCAGTTTCATACATTAAATTACTTAACCAATCGTAAATTTAATACTGAGTATTCACTCATTCTCCTAATGTGTACACAATTGAAAGAGACTTGCCTTCAGTTCCGCCCACGGCAATAAGTTGGCCACCTTCTCGGCGCCACTGTATTGTGGGTGCGGGAGAGCCAGCAGCCGCACACTTGAGCGTCACATTGCTACCCTCACGTGCCACAATATCAGTGCTCGTTGAGTAATCCAAGATGTCGGGCGGCACTAAAAGACACAAAAGTGAAAATTGCAAAATTACGATCATTTGTATGCCGTTGGGAAGCGATGTTGCCAGCGATAAGTGGGGCGCGTCTTGTCCATAATGTCATGCGGGCCAAGTTCATAAAAAACGCATTAGGTCCGAAACTCGCACTCTGTGTTAGGTCATGTATAGGATACTCACCAACAACGTTCAAATATGCAACATGGTTCTTCATTGGATCGGTGTTAATCTGACACATGTACCATCCTTTGTCAGATTCCTTAACTTCTTTGATTCGCAGCACCCAGGCACGTTTCTCAGCGTGCGTAATGCTTATGCGGTGATTTTTAGTTATCACGTGACTCTGGATGGTGAGAATGGTCTGTGTGTCGACACGTAGCCATGCTATCTGCGTGATATAATAATAAAATACATATTTCTGAGTTAAATATGTTTATAGCTGGTTGTACAGATGTTATCAGATTTTTTTAAGTGATTTTAAACGATGGTTATTGAAAGTTGTATGTGGATTTATTAAAAATATTTAAGAACTGACTTTGGGTCAGAATAAATAGTCATATAAAAAAAATTCCATGTTAGTTTAATGGTAAAGGCGACCTTTAGTTTTAAATGAAAATGTGTTAAAGGTCAAACCCTCAAAATACGAATCAAATGTTACGCCCGAATGGAAGTTGATTTCTCTTTCAATTCATATGTAAATGCTAAACGAAACAAAATAGAATATTTTTAGATTCCAAATGAAATTTCTGCTTTCGATTGTAACTCAAATGCCACGATGACCACATGTGTTCTTTAACCAAACATTTACATAATACAACATCATGTATATAATCTTAATTGTACTGAACAGAATGTGGTTGTTCTTTAACACATAATAATCAATAACAAAAAGATGCAAAATTGAAATTACCATTTTCTCATCTCACCAAATCAAAAAGGATCAACTATATTTCGGTCCCATCGCCACGAATAGCCGAATAACAACCGCCCGCACATTACATGTGGTAGGACGTCGAACAATGAAATTACATTCTGGGATTAAAAAAGTTGGGTCTAAAAGCTGGTTTAATATGAGCCAAAGAAAAGCATAACCATCGACAGTATAAGCAATTTGTTTTTTCCCCCTGCACATGCTATTTACCCATTTCCACTCGGCCACTTGCTGGCGTTCATAAAGAAAACTTTCAGGGCTTCGATAAAAAAGTGTGTGCGAATGTATGGACAAAAAGAAGACAAACTTTCAGTTCATCCCACCACATCGCATGCATGTGGTTAAGATTCCATAAGAAATGTTCAGGTCGTGTAAGGCTAGGCAATATGTGTTTGGGTATAACTACCAGAGTAGCTATAGGCATAAATACGAAAGTTGAGAACGGATAAGGGTAAGTTTTCAAAGGAATACTTTTAATATCATAATATTATCAAAGTATTTTTTTAGGATCAAAGTTAGACAAATTACAAACAATAATTATAGACTTGATTCAGTTATGACAAGTAATTATAACTCCGATTAAAATGTAATGTGGTGTAGCGATTTCCTGTTACAAACTATTATGAATTAATAAAATTAAAAGGTTTTCAGGGCATCTTGTTTTAATCCCATATTTTACAACTTAAAATAAATACAAGAAGTTTGCACGACTTCATCAGTTTTTATCTTTTCAGGAAAAAAAAGTTTAATGCCTTAAATACTTAATTCTGCTTTGGCACATTTATGAACTCGATGCCAATATTTGCTACACAATTTAAGATGTTTTCATTTTGCTTTTTAGTTCAGTCCTCACTCTGCGTTTCCACAGTTATTAAACCCAACTGAATACATGAGGTAACCAAAATCTCATACAAGTATAATCCAAATATTCTAAGGATTATTATAATATCGTTTGAGAGCAATTGTATTACAGTCGTTTGTACATATAACGTTAACTTTTAATACAAATCTCCGTAAATTTTGTCTTTCCATACACGCATGTGTAAGTGAGAGAAAAACACCTCAAATCTCTTAGAAATTCGAGATAATTCGTGGATCAGGACTCAGTCAGAAAATATGCTTTAAAATCGGTGGCGTGGATTTATTTGCGATGACGCGGCACCATAATGCCAAGCAGATGGAGAATGTGAAGAAAATTTAAATTCAAAGCTTTTAGAGCAGATTACACAGCCTTTCGCTTTGGTGGGTATTTAATGCAGAAAGACAATATTTCCTTGGGAATTCAAGCAGTGCCATACATTTGTGAGTGAAGTCTCAATGATAAGTGCAGCTTATATTAAATGGCGCATCTATGACTTTGCATAATATTAAACATACAAAAAAGTGAAAAACTAACTTTGTTAAATCAAACGGATTTTCTGTGCACAAAATTATACGCAAAAAGGGCGGAATAAGCTTTCTATTATTTGTAATTTTTGTATGAATTTTAATTTTTGTATGAATTTTATATTTTATACGCGAAACTGTATCTTGAGAAAATATTATTTAAAGTGAAAGTTCTGTTCATTTTGACAGGAATGAAGGGAATTCGTCAATTTTGTATTTTTTTAAATAAAAATAATAGAAATGATTAAATTCATGCAATCATTAAAATGTTTTAAAAGGGTTATGTGACTCCTGCTTAATGGTAGCTTCAATATACATTTTCTTCAATTCTGGTTAAAATAAGAAAATAAATTGAGTTACTCAATTCTCATGGGACCTGTGCTACATTGAAATTCGAGACTGGCAGTATAAGGGTAATTTATTAATTTAAAGCAGTGATTTTGGTAATTAGATTACTTTAACTTATGTCTAGAAAAGTTTTACAAGGATTATATATTATTTTCTAAAATAGAAAAAAAAATTTACTTACTTTAAATGTTTGAAGATTATCCACAACACATTTTAGAACAGCCTCTCGGCCTTGTGATACAGTTACATTTTGAAGTTGTTCCCCAAATTTTGGTTGGTCTGAAACAAAAAGTGTTAATCTATTGTATATTTTCAATTTATTTTAAAACCTAACCCTCAATGCTTTACTAATTATATTTAATTTACAAAATATTAAAATATTTTAAAATACAATTATTTTTCTTTCTTATATACTCCATAGCTTGAGGATAAACTCAAAATACGTGGCCGTAATAATTAATTAATGTTGACAGACTTGTCTTGGGGCAGTTTAGATTTATGGATAACTTTTATCTTTTAATAAAACAAACTTTTCTGATTATACAAGATTGACGACGCTGCTTTGAACGACTTTATCAATTAAGGGACTACTTTTGTCAGTTTATCCAATTTATACAATTTTGTTTCGCCGTAGAAACATGGATTCTTGTTGATTGATTAGATAAAAGTTCAAGTGTTCATTAGTATTTTTTTTTCCATATTTTTAGACAAGGAATTTTATTGAAACATTGAAAAATATCGGAGAAATGTAATAAACCGGTGATTATAGGACACTTATTTAAAAATAAAAATATTGGAGATAAGAAGAGTTGCAAATATAATTGCACAACTTTTACATTTTAAATAAAATAAAATTTACCAAAAAAAAAAACAATAAACTTAAATTTTCGGACAAAAGTGATTTATGGGTATTTTATTTTTTTATAGTCAGATAAAAACGTAATGCAATGGCATTAAAGTTAAATTGAACGTTTGATTCGTTGACCTACATTCACGGCATTCAATTGTAAATTGTCACATAATTAAATATTGAAATCAAGGAATATTGTGCTGTTGGCAAATGGTATTATCGAATTTTTCCATTTAATGTCTTAGAAAAACAAAGTAAATTCAAAAATTGACTGAATTCTGTTTGTTTCCTGAACAATACAACTCTGAAAGCGAGCACATAACAAGACAATATACACAATTTACAAATTGGGCAAACATTGATAAGTGATTTTTACAAATATTTATTTATGTTCGGGAAGTACAAAATAATGCAAATATAATATAATTCTGATTTAAATAAAGTATCAGCTGTTTACTTTATTTAGGAATCAAAATTATTAGTCAGTTTTAAAGACATTTTTGCTTAAATGCTAATGAACGACTCTCAATTAAATACTTTAATTATGTCGGAAAATTAAAAGAAGTTTTAAAAAATCATAGCTCTTTAAAAAAAACAAATTAATGGTATAATAATTAAATTCGTTGCCACCCATTAAGTACCAATGCACTTGGTTTTTATTTGGTTTCTGTGTGGTTAACACCACTTTGCATAATGTAGTGGAACCATAAATTATTCACTCTATTGTGGAGGAGACTCTCAGGACATTTAAGGAAATCTACTTTAAAACATTTTAAAGAAAAGTTTTCTTTGGGGAAAATTTAATTTTTCTTGAAGAGTGTTTTTCGCTCAGAAGTGATGTATATTGTTTGTGTAGTTGCAGAATGTCTGAAATGTAAACATTTTTTAAACTGCTAAACGCGGTGAAAAGTAATTTTGTACAATTTAAAAGGGTAACTAAAATTGTGTAACTCTTTGAACTTACCTTTGTCCTGAACAAGAGAATTTATTGAAGATTCCTCCTGCAATTCATGAACATTTTCATGAATGTTGTGTTCTTCTTCGTGATGAATATGCACATAGTCACCACTATCAGAATCTGAAATAAAAATAATTGAAGGAAGTTTAGTAAATATATAAAGTAAATGCCATTATTTACGAAAAAAATTAAAAAAGGCATTGCAAATTAAAAATCGTCATGACCTTGACATAAATAATGCATATTTTTCTGATAGAATGTATTTTTTGTGGATTTCATAATATATGGCCTCGATTCAAAGTAACCTGAACGATGTAATTAAGTTGACTTTGCACTAATGTACACATTGCCCAATTATTTCTTGGCAATGCATCATTAATGACTTAAAATTTGTCATAAAGCGTAATAAATGTCATGTTTAAACTATTCATTTCAGGTGCTGGCAACGTAATTTTGATTTTGTCTATGACAAATAAAATGTCACAGTTATGCTTGATACTTGTAAACAATCTGTGCAGTTACTCGAAAATCACATTTGTGATTAGTAACATTCGCACATGTGTATACGTAGTTCGGTATTTGAAAACCACATAGATGTTGTATACATTTTCAGAATTCATATGTCACTCCCAAAACATTAATTGCACTAGAGCAAATTGGAATAATCAACGCGAAATTCTGCGATGTGATTTTTGTGATGATTGCGAGGCTAATTCAATTACAAATCGCATAGTTTGTCATTCCTATTGAAAACCACACTAATTAGTAAGTATGCGAATTACAACTAAGGCACAAAAACGTAAATACCAATAATTAATAAGTATGTGCACAATGCATGCGATTTGACTAATTATTAACTAATAATATAATAATAAAGAGGAAATATAAAAAGAATAATTACAATTTTTTACGTCAAATTTATAATCAATAAAGAATGTTGTCAATGTAAAATCCTTTCAACTTCATGAAAACGTTGTGGTATTTGTTGTTTTATTAAGTAATGTTTTTTTGTGTTACAATTCAGAATATGTCTGCGAAATAAGCTCCATTTGTGTATAAATTATATGTATAACTTAACATTCATAAGGATCAAAACAGGCATCGCGTTTTTTATGATGTTTTAATGTTTTTATATCCGGCCAAACTTTTGCCAATAAAACATTTGTTTTTGACGAGTTTTTGCCTAGGATATTTTATATTGGCTCAATCAATCATCAACTTCATTCAGCAAGACATTTTAGTTAGTGCATTAAAGAAAAAATAAACGATTTGTGTATAAATTATACGTATTTCAGTATTAAATTAGTTAGTTAATAGAGAAAAAAATATTTCAAAAACTTTCGTCAAAAGATTGCATCGTAAAATTCAAACTTAAGACGTAAATCAGTGAAGACTATCTTTAAATCTTCTCTCTCTGCGGTAACTAAAAACACCTAAGATCTATACAAATAATTTAAAAGTCACAAATAGTAACCTGAAACATAAATTTAATCACACATAAATACCTTGATTCGCTTGAATTCCACTTATAAGGTATCCATTAAATGGGATTAAAATAATTGCCACCAGCAACACTTTCACAGGTGTTATACCTCCCATTCTACAGCTGAAACAACACACCATGATGGCACACAAAACTTAAAACATCCGCACAGACCAATTTGATCCCACTTATATCACTTCCTGGCCATTAAAGCCGCACTGCCATTTAGATATCACGGAATTGCTTTGTAATTTATTTTCACCATTCACACTACATTCCGACATTACTCTTTTGGGAGCCATATTTATCCAGATTGGGTTTCATCCCGACATACTTTATGATCGTTTTATTGAGGATTTCACGTCAAAGTGGTCAGAATTATTGTTGTTTCGACTTATTGATACACAACACGCATATCGTTTCACTTGCCATTCATGTTTTTTGCAATAATTTTGTGTAGCTGTGTTTTATGCCAACGCTTGTCGGTATTTCCTTTTTAATGCGGCTTTTTAAAATTGAGTCAAATGACTTTATAATTTGTCGTGTTATTTATTGGGTTCCACCAACGACCCTAATATTTACATTATAATTATTGCAATCATGATTTAAAGCGATTATTAACTTATTTTACCTTTTTTTCACTTAGTTTTTCCTTTTTTTACTTTAGCATTTTGTAACTTTAATTTGAATTTATGTGATTAGTTAGCCATCATCATCATTTCCACTTCACTTAACATAACCACTTATTTTTTAATAAAGTTAAAGCTATTATTAATTGGATGTTCAACCAAACTTGTCAGTCATTATTAATAAAATTACATAAATGCACGTACTACAATTTTTCACAGGAAGTAAACCTATATTAACAATTACAGATAGTATTCAGGCTTGAGTTCACTTCTAAGCAGCTATGTTTTAACACAAAATAAAATGAACAGAGCTCAACTAAACTGCATGTTCCTACTCACGAATTACAACTGAGTAATTTTGAGGGAGCCGCAGGATTATTAAGGCTCAGTTTGTTTGTTCAATTCAGCAACCCCCTTTCGATTGGGGCACTCAAAGGGCGCATGACTGTTTGAAACTTCCAAATATTTTGAGGAGAACATTTTTAGACAATGAGCGTGTATTCGCAAGAGCATATGCAGTAAATAAACGGGACTGTTTAGTAAATATGTACTCTGCCATTTTCACATGAATGTATAATTGACGGAAAAAGGGATTGTGTGGATTGTGGGATGAGAATTTGATTCAACAATGCAAAACTTACGGCAATAAAGTTCATTTACCTCAGCAGCATTCTGACGCTTTTTTCTCAATAATTAATTTTATGTCATTATTAGATATGTTTGGATAACTAATTTATTTGTCTCCATGCAAGTGTGAATTGAACATTAATTATAGATAAAATGTTTTTTTTTTATTTAAATCCCCGATCACCATTGGATTGAATGTTACTCGATCGAAAACTGAAGTTTCCAAATCGAATTCACACATAGAATAACATGAACATTTATTCTCGTTAAACTGTTTTCATTTTTTATAAAACGTACGTCGCTTTCGTCCTGGGAAAATAATAAAAATTGAACTAGACACTTTTGCTAACAAGGTGCTCGAAATTTACTGCCACATCCTTATTCAATCCTCTGTGAGTTTATTCTGTTCAAAAGTTTCAGCTTTGTCGTGCAAGCTCAACTATTTTTCTTTTTCCCTTCTTTATTTCAAAGTGCGAATTAGTTTTTATTGAAGGCTAAAGCTTTGTATCGCTCACAGGCACATAACGAAGATGCATTTCAAAAATGTAGTAGGTGCTCAAAAAATATAAGCACATTGTGTCAATTATGTGCTTAACGACACAATTACAGTGCTCAAAATTGATTCGTAATGTTTTTAATCGCGAACGCTTGAAACACATCCCATCCGTCGTTGGCTGCATGCATATTGGCACTTCAAAAAGTCCCATTTTGCCATCCGTATGGATGTGATTTCCATAAAATAATATCCAATGATGCCAAATGTTTTCAGCGGAACAAAAATATGATATACATTTTCAAAACAAACCCATTTTCAGCGGGTGTTGCGTTATTTGTTTTCAAATCTTGGCCAAACAACAATTTTAATTTGGTATTTTGGTTACAATAAATAATTTGGTTTACTTCGATATTTTTGAAATATGTTTCAGTGCAAAAGCTGGGCAACCAATGCACCAGTTGGCAAGCATTGCATTGGGTATGATGTTTTGAAACATGGATGTAAATGTTAAAGTCAGCTGACTGCACAAACTGCAATTGTTGTCAAAAATATTATTCTGATGTAAATTTTCGTTGCAGGGTTAAATTTACGAATTGTTTTGAACTTTTCGTATATGATAATTAATATTGTATTTAATTGAATATTTTTGAAATACATAATAACTAATGCTTGTTGGTACGACGCCGCAGGATATACAAATAACTATTTCAATAACTTGATAAATACTGTACAAATTACAATTTATACATTCTACACAGTTTCATTGAATTATAAAACAAAATTCTCTGTTTTGAAATCCCACGTCACAGCATTGCAGTTATTAATAATCGTAGAGCTCAACAGGCAAATTCAATGCAAAAGCTTTGGCATTTCAACGTCAAGGGATGTCGAAAGTGCAGATTGGCATGTATAAAATATGGCGGTATTCCGTTCCAGGCTGCAAACGTGGAGTCATGTGTAAACATTTAAACAGAAAAGCGTTTGCAATACAAAGAGATGACTACACTTTTTTTTAGTGGAAATTCATCACATATGACTGGTCACCATGGACGCAGTGACTAACTACTTGATACTGATAATGGATGCCAGGATATATAATGTACATTCGGATTGCGGAGAATGGTTTACCAATCTTGTTTCATTATCATTTCAATGAATTTGCCCCATGCCTGTGCTGAATTTCAACATTTTGCCGTTTGTTTTTGTTGTGTAGTTTTAAATCAGGAGAATAAACATTGATTCGATTGCAAAATATTGAGTTGAAGGGTTCGCATTGAAAGAATAATAAATGATATTGGGCTGACAGTTGTAATGCTTTCGAGTGGCTATTTATTTTTGCAATACAAACATGAGAGTCAGATGAAGTTAGTTAAATATAAAACATAACGGTACATAATATGTAGACTGACTGCGAATTCTACTATTGACATTTTACATTTATAACTTTGCTACAGGTCCAAAGACTAAAACTTACCGTCAAAGCTTTGATTCAAAACTTTTGACTCTTAAATTTATTCGATTAAATTACAAAATATATGCATACGTGGATGATTAAATGTTGAATCTCGTACTTTGTTTTTTTTATTTTTAAATATGTTGATAGTTTAAAGTTTTGTGAGAGAGCATCGCATAAATATTCCATGTAAGAAGTAAATTGAATGTACTACAATACAGGCAAAAAAAAAAGTTATTTAACTTTATTTTGAACCATCCAAATTTAATTTAGTTTCGCAAATTACGAAGCAATTTTGTTTTTGTAAAACGCACTGCGCAACGAGGCATTTAAACTTTCAAGTGCATGTAATGAAATTTCCCTTGAAACAGGCATCACAAAATTGATTGAACATAAATACGAGCACGGAATACATTCAGGAGAGTATACTGAATGTAGTTACAAAAAAGACACAGCGTTCGAAATGACATTTTCAGACGTACATTTACTCGTGAATTTGCATCACTGCTTAACGCGCAGTTTAAACACATTTTTCTTTTACCAATACGTGAATTAAATCATGGATGTACTAATTAATTTAAACTTCCAAAAAAAGAGCTTTTCGGATGTCACCATCAGAATTCCTAATTAATTGTATTCAGAATTTTAAATATAATCAACGAATACATTTAACAACGTTATCGAAAAAAAAATGGACTAAGTAAGTAGCTGAATTAGTATTTAATATTTTTAAATAAATTTTGTTTTAACTTTGAAAAATATTACATTAGTACAGTTGATTTTGAGATTTGAGAGATCTTCGTTAAAATACAAATAAAGCAAAATGTCGATGGCCAATTTGCACAATCCCAAAACAACAATATGAATGTAATTATAGAATAATACATGAGAATTGAATGGATGCGAATCTATTGCTAATTTAACTTGGCTTCGCTCAAAGGAGTACTCAATAATATTGTAATAGGGTTCAAACACAACTCGAATTGATGCTTACAATCAAAGTTACTCGAAGCCCACTGGGGATAATTGATAAGTTTAATTAAAATATGTATGTATGTACTATGTATACTGGAATTGATTTTGGAGAATTTAATTTTGATTTGATTATTTATGTATCAAAAGAAAAACTACCCATGCAAAACTGGAGTAATATTAGTTATTAAATTAATCAATTTGTTTTCGTCATTTAATTTTCATGCACTCATAATTAACATATCCACTTTATTTCTTTTTTTATAACAACGAAAATCACCTCCCCTTTTTTTAAACTGTACAAATGCTATTTGACTATATTTTTTCACAAAAACATTAAAAATTTAAAATTTGATTGCAATTGAGAATTTAATTACATACATTTATTATTTGTCAAAGTTTTTTAAAATTGTTTATATAATTTCTATGTTTTTAAATTTATTTCGGTTTAAAGAAAATATATTTTTTTGTCTCCAATATTTTTATACAAATTGAAAGCTAATATTTTTTATTACAAATTTTTCATTGCGAAGCGACTTTTACTCGTACGTAAATCATTCAACATGCAAACAAACGATTCATGATATGTTGAATTTATGAGCATCTTTTGAAAGAGCCACATTAAAAAAATGGAACAAACCGGAAATCCAAAGATAAATGATTATTTCTGCAAAAGTTGCTCCCAGTATTTGTGCCGCTAAGAACTCCCTCAGTGACGTTGGTGCCAAAGTGTTTCCAAATACTATATCTACTATTTTAAAGAATTATGTTGGCATCGATAGATTATGTTATATGTATGTATGCAGCGCAAAGACATAGCGCTCCCAAATACCACACCATTATAAGGGCGCCAAACAAGAAAAGCCCCTCTCGAAAATGAAAAAAAAAAAAAAAATAAGAAGGAATTGATGCACCATCGCGCCGCATGTTGCAGCAATAGGACGGAAGAGTCGCATTTGTGTACATACAATCGCCTCGTTGCACCACTCATATATGCAAGTAGCTTGGCAAAACATTGCAAATGTGACATGTTTATGATGCAAGCAAATTACAAATAGAGCGACAGAAAGAAAAGAAGCATGCGGGGCTGGTAATAAAATGGCAATGCTGTACTCCACGGGTGGATTATTTATTGAAAAAAACCTCCCCAATTGAGAATACATTTCTTATTTTGAGTGTTGCTTTTGGGGTGCTTTGTAATGCTCATGACCCAATGGCCAATGTTATTCTCTATGAAATAATTGATGGAGTTTTCATCAATAGAGGCAATTTATTGTTGCAGCCATAACATTTAGGATGTTTCTTGTAGTCACAGGGATAAATGTTTGTAGTTGAAATAAAACACATTGCATTGGACACGTTAGTATCGTAGATACAAATATAAGGGATGTTTTTTATGTTCTTAAATTGTTAATCGTGTAATCATTTATGGTTCAAAATAATGCTAAATATTTTATTTTAAACGTATTTAATATCATTTTATATTATGCTCATAAGCTTTATAACCGTCTAATTAAAATATTCAACCTTCATTGAGTTGTATTAAGAAAATGTGAAAACATTCTGCTTTAAATTTCAATTATATTAAGTCAGTTTATTATTTTCATTTACGTAGTTTGAATCCTTTTTGCCTTCAAAAAATTGATCACACTTAAATATTTATAGGTGCAATAAGTGATGAAGTAATCATCGTCGGAAGGGGTTAAGGCTGCCTAAAAGCCTTTGAATATTTTATGTTGATACATCCCATAAGATAAGCCGTAGAGTTGTGTTATACAAATTTCAAGAGGTCATCCCGATTTGAATTAATTAAATGATTTTGGTTATAGTCCTTAGGAGTGTAGAACCTTTATATTTAACTGCTTTTCGACACGAATGAATGCTTGTTGAATGATCCTGAAAAGAGCAAATAGAAAAGTACCTACACGTATATTAATAATACAAATACCGACACAAGCTGCATTTAAGAGAGTGTATCTTTCATTTCATTAAAAATGTATACGGGTGCGGCCTTAATTTAATTAAATTTATCATAGATTGTGTGTATGTACTTTGAAATTACTTTTACGATTCATCTATTAACAAGAACTTTGAATTAAAAAGTTGTTACAAGTTTAATTAACACAAAAATTTAAAACAAAATGTACGAAAACCATCTAACAAATAATACATTTTTATAGAAACTCCATTAAAAAATAATAAATATATAATTTTAAATGCTGCTTTCATAAACTTCCCACATTTATAATTAAATTGCATTTCATTTTATACAAGGCAATGAACTATGGACGCCCTTTTTATATGAAACTCACGCGGCAGTCATGTCAAGGGATACAAAGGGATGTGTTTTTGTGTTAACTACAGAATGCAATATATTTCAATGAAGCATATTGTTCGTAGAAAGTCCTGCACACAAGTAATGCGTTGATGCCACGTTTAAAAAATATTGTTCGTTGTTGTCAAAATTCACAAATACATTTTTTTTGCAACAGTATTTATAGGTTCTGACAACTGTCTAATTAAACTTTTTATTAAAAAATCATGGGAAAGCTATTTTTTAAACACAACAGGTTTCATATTACAAACATTTATACATCGTTTAAAAGTGCCTTAGTTAATATTGAGAATGCGCATTCCTACGACTAACAAAACGTGTTTTAACATTGTTTAATTAAATGAGATAAAAAAAAATTGTTTTTTTACGAGAATGAGAAAATATATAAATATTCCGACGTTACAAACAAACAAGGCGTAATTAGCGAATCTAAATGTAAATTGCTTGGATTGTTCTTTGCACATCATTGTATATTTAATTGCATGTCAGTCAAACACAAATGCTTGATTCAAAACTCAAATAGCTTTCGCAGAAATACGGAAAAATATCGGCGAACCAACTTCCACGAAAACATGTAGAAGTGGAAAAGAGGAAGGTCTATACGTGAAAGTGGATGGCATGAATTCGTGATGGTCTGAACTGTGATCTGATACAGATTTGCAAACAATTGCGAACTTTTCATTTTATTACAGCCAATATTTGGACATTGTTCAATGTTGACTTTTATGTTTAGATGCTTGTTAGACTATTTTGTGTGTTTTAAGGAAGTACAACAATGATTTAAACTCCATGACCTTACAAGTGTTTTAAAGTCTATAAATTGTTGGAAATTAAATTTGAAATATTTCGCTATTCAAAGTATGAAATTAAAAGTTTTGCGAATTGGTTCGGTTTAATGTTATATCCTTTATAACAGTATGAATTAAAATACGTTTTTATAACATTTGCAAAAGCAAAACATCATTAAATATGAAACACAAATTTAAATTTCATAGTATTTAAAACTTCATAACACAAAACCGTAACAATAATGAACAAATATTCATAAATTGGCGAGGGATTTATTTTACCATGAAGTTTGAAACATATAAACTTGTATGAAGATGTATATAGGATTAATACTTTACAATATAATGTTTCGCGGGATACTAATTAATTACATTTTTTTATTTGAACAGGTAAAGTACAAATTTCAGCAAATTAGCAGACTTTTTTATTTGAACAACATTATGTTTGTGTATTTATTTGGGACTCATTCACCTTTTCATATAGTCCATGCAGTATCTATTGAATTTATGAATGCAGCACGATGCCCATTGAATTTTTTAATTAGGCAATGCTCAATGTGCGCACCCATTCGTTAATTAGCTGGGATACAAATTCTAATGTCATAATGCGGATGTTTTAGGAATTCTGCATTATGTATCGGTTTTATTCAATAATGGTGGTATTTTTAAAAACTACCTTCATCGCAAGAAGAGCGAAGTGTTAATTTATTAGAAAATAATAATGTAGACAATATTAAGAGTAATAGAACTTGGGATCAAAGGGTCTCATATAAAAGGATAGTTTTTGAGATATAAATAGAATCTTAAATTTTTCAGATTTTAAAATATTTTGCAAAGTTTTTTCTCTTTTTTTTTTGTGTGTGAAAGAATTATTTTCATGTTGCTTACGGTTGTGAGATATAAGATGACGCCTTGTTGCGCTTGCATCTCATTAATTCATCCCTAAGGATCATTTGTAGGGATGTACGCAAAATGCAGTATACCTTTATGTATAGATGTTTTAAAATTTATCCAATGTTCGCAAATAATTTTTATTAGGCAAAAAGTTTTTTTTTGGCCTTAACTTTACCTTGAGAGTTGAGAGATGTGGACTTGGAACAAAAAATTCTTAGTTAGGCATAAATTAAGCGGGTTTTTTGAACTTAGGGGGTTAAATCGTGTTTCTGCATCAATCATTTTTTAGCGAAAAAGTTCGGAATGTAAAAATCTATAGGTGATTATGACCTTGGGGTCGAATATAAATTAAAATTTGCTGAAGTAAAACTGAATTTACGTCTTTAAATGTCCTTCCTATGTTCTTACGCTAAATAATATTGATTTTACAAAAATTATTTCCAAAGTTTTATTCCGAGCTTGTTAAGTCAAGGCGGTTTGGTCTTTGACGTGTTGCTTAGGTACAATTTTAATACAAATTTAGGTAAATTTGTATCCAAAGCAACAACCTATATAAATAGATGATGATTAATGAATAATTTATGTTCAATCAAGAAGTCCTTATTTCAAAAATAAATATCTCTATAATTATATTGAAAGACTTAAAAGACGTCTGTTTAATATGCACACCTTTTATCTAAATCTATATACAATGTTAATTTATCGTTATTAGTCATCGTTAGAAGACGCGCAAAATACAGAACTCATTGTTTTCCTTTGTGTACAGTAATTTAAACTTAATTGGCGTGAAAAACATTGAAGTGTGTTAATTCATTTATCAAATGGCTTGGCATCTGCAACCGTTACTTGGAAGAAATGAACTTCTCCAATTCTCGTTGCGAGTAAATCTTAAGACTTCTGAGGACTGAATACCTAACAAGTGGCACATTTAGAAATTCTTTCTTTTGTCTGAATTGAAAAATGCTTTCGCTTTACATTTCCGTATCCGTTCAAGTGAACATAATTAAAACATTGTATCATAATATTGCTTCAGATATTAATTTACACGCTATACTTGTGAATTATGATCTACACCTAAAGCACACAGCAAGGTTTGTTTGAATTTAATTAGTATTTTGTACAATTCATGTTTATTTTGACATAATGCTTGCGAAAAATAAATTTCATTGCTGGTTCATTTGGCAGAAACCATAGTTTTTAAAATTCTTTACATAATAATTTCAGTTGAAATATTTCAGCACTTTTGGTCTCATGTTTGATGCACTTGCATTGAATAGTTATTTTGAAAAATAAGTTAGTTAATTATTATTGCTACATAAATGCCATGAAAATACAGAAATTTATATTTACAACAATGCACTGTGTAGTATGCTTATCAAGCACTTGTTCAACAAGCACAAACCTCATATAGACATCTAATTAAAGCTTTAATGAACATTGCATAATAATTTCATGTTGTTTTAAAATCATTGCAATCTTAATGTTTAATTACGTTATTATGTTGCAACCTGTATTTTAAGATAGGTTTTGTAATTAAGTGAACACGAATGGGCGCATTCCATTCGCGTGCACAAACATTGTTCTTATACAAGGGGATGCATGAAACGAACTTACGAACGTCATTAAGATGGGTTGTGCAGATATTGTTGGAACATTGAAATATCTATAGCAATTTGAATTTAAGTGAATATTTCTCCTACACCAAATTTGTATAAATACCAAAAAGGATTTCAACTGCACACATTCAGAGGTATTGTGCATATATAGCATAAACGCCCATTGAACCATAAAACAATAGATATCGCAGCGAGATGCTGCCACAATTTATTGACTTATTTAAGTGTTTCCATTGTTGCAATGGGGGGAGAGAGTTTAAATGTATAACATCCAGACCATAAATTTGAAATTGATTTTAACACCCATAACCCACACAATTTTCTTGCAGGAAGTTGCTAAAAAATACTACATATACTAAATGAATAAATAAAGCATGGATGGCGTGGCGTGAGCCGTGAACCAGAAATTTATTTCTCATTTTCCCTTTACATTTAATTCGTTATGGTTCAATGCCTTTGCGAGGTTTAATAATTTTTCACACTTTCGCAGGTGTTGAACTGTATGTCAGTAAATATGATTTAATCATGAATTGTCATTTGATGCAATTTAAAATTTTGTGTGTGCGATTGTTTCCATGTCATTCACATTAGAATAATTGACATCGTCGTTTTGTTTCCAATATTCTTAATTGTAACACAAAAGTCAGTTTTTTTTGACGTAGTCCTTCAAAACCTTATTTTCACGAATAAATTTGATACAATTTAATTGATTTAAAACAAATTCATATCAAAATTTACTGCAAGCAAGTACTAAATTGTCGCCCTTTATTTCTAGAACAAGCAATTTCAATCTAAATCACCTATTTCAACATTATATGCACAAGTTAAACAATATGTCGCATTTTCAATGAATTTTGCAGAAATTCCCTCCGGCAATATGTTTATTTTTGTTATTATGTATTTAGTCGGTACCTACTGAGCTCCATGGTACCTACACTAACGTTGGATTTGTTTTGTTCGGAAAATCGAAATATAGAAAACAAATATCTCTTTGATCTGTGTAGATATATTAGCTTTAGACGAAAAGCTCAAAGCGATTAGCAAAACTACGTGTATTCAAAATCAGGGTTGTCTGTCATTTACAACATTCATGGGTTGTAACAATTCAATGTTTACATTTATAGTTTGACAATGTTGTCAATTAATCAATTTGATTGTTTGTTATTGAAGTTACGTTACATTTGTGGTTTTATTGAATATAAATTTTTGTATACATTGCTGCCGCTCATAAGCTTGAAACCGTTATCGAATTTAATTTTTTTTTTAAGTTTTGTAACCCTTAATTATGAAATTTGTGCAATATTAACATTATTAATGTTTTTACAGCAATTGAAGGGTACACTTCTCAATTTTTAAAATAAAATGTTTAATCATTTGCATTCACCTTTTCAAATAAATATTCGAAAGTTTGCTCGATTAACACTAATTTGACTGGTTGTGACACTAACTTTATATCCAACTTATTTCTTATTTAAGCAAATCAGATGCACTTTAAAATATTTCCACCGCGTAGAAGCATATTATTTTATTAAAACATAGTTATGCTGATTCAGACGTCACTAACAGCCAACGATGCAATTTAAAATAGACTCAATAGTGCATTATCATTAATCAATAATCATACATAAATCAAGCCATTCGAGTGCATTGTCGATAGTATGCGTGTATAAGCACAATAGCATCGGTTTGTTCAAGAGATTTATTGCAAGTGGCGTTAATGGCAAAGTGTGTAATAATATGGTCAGTTCAGAAAACTACATTTTTTATAGCCTTTTATCATATGAACGCTTTTGAACTATCAAAAAATCGCCCCAGATTTGAGAAATGATTGCTTTCTACATACTTATTGCCAAATGCCGCAAAGTCAGCAAAAATATGGTCAAACTAGACGTGGTGGCAATTGGCAACTTAATGACAATGATCAAAGATACTAAGTACTGTCCGTTGTTATTCTTTATTGCTATAATTATTGTTTTTTGGCTCAATTATATGTTATCATCATTTTGAATTAAATACAAATATTTTAAAAGTAGTTTTAGTATTTCTTTAATACAGTGAAAAAGCTTCTGAATTCTGATCTCATAACACTTTTTTTTTATTAAATGAGTAATTCAAAAAAAAATATCGTGGATTGAAATTTAAATTATCTATGAGAAATAAGAAATGAATTTTAAACGATTATAAATATTACATATTTATTTAACATCTAATAAATAGTCATTTCTTATTAGTATTAGCCACGAAAAAACATCAACCCCTAATTGTCCACCTATCAAGGATAATTATACTCAAATTTGTTTGAAAATATGAGCCCGCACAAATTAAAAATTCATCAAACAGCGTCAGGTGATGGTGTCATGTTCAATTTGAATTTTATTTCAATTTATTTGCATAGGCACTTAGAGTAAAGCGAAGAAAATGCTACCACTTTCACATACATTCATCCTTTCTCACCTCACAGCAATTTAACTTGCAAATGCTTGTTTGCCATCATCTTAACATGTCTGTCTATTTCGTATATACGTAGTATACGACTCGCATATAAAAAAACCTACAGGCTGCAAATACATACATTCGTGTATATCACTGACTGCTCTGACTGATATATCAGTCTACAAAAGTACACAGCGCATTCCGCCCAAAATACGAGTACAAAGCATCAACATTTTCCAATCCTCTGTAGCAAAGCAACCCCTTTCCATTCACATTCAGACAGCTTCCACCTGTATGCGATAGGAAATTGAAAGGCGCTTTTAGGAATGATGAAAACAGGAAATGAAATGAATGACACTTGAACGCTTGCCGATAAAACATTACCAAAATGAAAAGCTCATGACTTTTACCAAAAGTACTGTGTGCACTCATACTGCCTTGGTACATGGAAGACGATAGCTCAAAACTAAAATAATGAAATGCCAAACGAGCGGATAGATCAATGTGTCAATTTCGACAGATTCATATAGACGCATACATCCTGCGGTGACTTTCGTTCATTTTCTACAATATGACAATTACACAATTATATGTTGGGAGCAGATTAACTTGTAATATATTTAAGTGTCAGTGTGGCTTTCATTGGACAAGAGTTTGGACGAAGATTCTATCCTCGATTGTCTAGTATTATATAATAAAGGTAAGCTTTAAGACTTCACATACTTTGAATAGATTTATATGATCCTATAGGAAGTAACTAAAGGTAGATGTAACCGTCAATGTAGTATAAAGTTTCGGTTGTTATAACAATGTCCCTTTAGTTCCGATTTTGCGCAGTTTAAAATTTTAGTTTTTTTTTGAAGGAGTATCAGACTAAAGGGGCTGTTGTCAAAAGGCTCGAGAAATTGAAATGTCTCCTTAAATAAAATGTATATTATATTCAAGCATTTATTGTGTATCACGAATTGTTGGTGAGGAGTCCTTCTGCCCTACTCAACACAATCTCAATTAAATGTAAATTGCGAAAAAAAATGTTCATGTAGAAATTTTGCTTTGACTCTGCCGTTTGATCTCTCAAATATAGGAATAAAAAAGTGTTTGAAAGGATTAAGGATTACGGTTTGACACATTAGCATTATTAGAGGTCAAATTTGTTTAATGATTTTAGAATTATTTTACAATTTCAAAATTTTTAAAGTTAGGTTTAAAGCTTACTTAATTAAAAGTAGCCTTAATTCAACTGAAAACAGATTTGTTTTGTTAAAATAAAGGCATTAAAACTTTGCGTGTCTGACTGGAACTAGTCTCACCTATATAAATGTTGTGCTAAACACCTCAACTTACACAAATAACGAGCACAGTTATTATTGTAATGAAAGTAATGGAAGTAGAACAGTATGGAATGTTTGGAATGGGCATTACTTCTATATGTGTGCATTTCGAAATTGTCACGGAAACATATGGTGAAGTGCGAACATTTCATGATATTGCCTCTACACATGAAACTAAGATCACCAGGGCATTCTTAATTTGGTTAATTAATTCAATTTTTAATTAAACAGGGCTTTAAAGCATCAAAAAATTAAAGCTCCTTGTAGAAATGTTTGAAAATGATTTGTCGTGCCCTTCATTCGATAGAAAATTTTGTTTTTTTTTCAAAGATCCAGTCCAACTTTTAAATTACATTTGACTAATCGTCTATGTTATATTTTATAATTTGTTACGATATTGACCTGAAGCATGGCTTTGGGTCAATACACAATAAAAATTGCTACAATATTCGAAAATATAAATCAATCTGAATGACGTCAATTAGTTGCTGATTTAAAATATGCGTTTAGAAGGAACAATTCTTGCAGAAAAATCAAAAATAATTTTATAATGGTGCAGAGTTTTTATTTCTACAATATACGAGTACGTCTTGTGCAACAATATGCCAATTTGATTCATATACATGACGTGCGATGGTACACTAATAAATAAAGTTTGCCCGTTGCCTCATGACATTGGGTTGTAACTTGTAAGCCGTGTGATGAGCCATATGAATAATATTTCATGCCACAAAAGGGCGGCATGTCATGAATAATTGGATTGTGTAGCGCCATATTAGACATACACGCATGAATTGAGAAGTTTTCTTGGTATAAAATTTCGGGGTGGTTTGTTATTTACGTTTAAATGCAAAAAGTCTAAAAACAATTTTTTGTTTTGGATTGAAGGAATGTTTGTTGTACGCACATTTTAGGAGTTTATACAGTTTTTATGTAATTTTTATTTAGATAACAATTGTGTAATTACATTTCATAATATTTAAATTAGATAAATGTAATTGTTACATTTTACTTATTGCAAAGTTGTTTGTTACATGCAGGGAACAAAGTATAACTTCAATCAAATTAAAACTGTCTGTAAATAGTTAGGTGAATTCAATATACAACACGTTTAAATGCACTTCAAGATGATATTTGTGTCTTGTAAATTGCACTGCACGCAATTTCATTTCATTAACTTAACAGAAACTTTCTTAATTTCCGTTTAATATACCTTCATTATACATTGTCTGTGAACAGTGATTGCAAATCTTTTCGACATAATAAAATCGATAAAGCTGCAAACTGGATTTTAAAGACACATTGTAAACTTTTTGGGCTTCCGAAAATTGCATTATACAATAGAGTTTTTCAGTTTTGTTATGAAAATAATAATATTTTTTTGTTAGATTTTAAAAAAATAAGGCATTTTTATTTTTTTGTAAGTGAAAACTCTACAAATAATTAAAATAACGCTTTTATACATTCATTAAAACTATTAAATTTTCTTTGACCTACTATTCATAAGCGCTTAATTTAATTATTTGTTGAGTACACTCCTGCACTAGTTCTTATAACTAAGTTAACTAACTATAGTAGCATATGTTTTATTAATATAAGTCAAAAGACAAACATTTACTGCGAACTCCAGATCAGGCTCAATTAAATAAATCAATATCAACCATTTCAATACAGTTATTGCACATTCTCATACGTTCAAGATTTCGCAATTTTAATGAGCATTACAAGTTGGAAATACTCAACTATTCAATAAGCTTTGCTTGAGGCACCATGCAATGTTGTGAATTTCTTACATTTAACGAAATATATCACCGAACATAAATACATTTTGCAATAACAACATCCTCATTGTACCAATCAAAGGAACCAAACCCAATTCTCCAAAAAGATATCAAAGAGCCTTATCAATGAAGCGAACTAACTAGTGAAGTCATGCCATGCAATCTTTTCACAATTTTTAATTGGGTCTTTGAATATCCGATTTAACATTAGACATCATTCTGACAACATAATTGGACAGCATTTGTCTTTCCAAACACAACCCTTCAGTTAAATACACCAATTTTTTTTTAAATGTGGGTACTTTAAAAAGTCAAAACTTTTTGCTCAATTGGAATGAAAATTAAACGCTCCGTCGAAAATATTTCATTCACGCACCTCCTTCCGGTTTCTCCGATATTTGTTCCCGTTATGGAATTGTCTGTGATTCCTCTTCACTGAAATATCCCGGAAAGTTTGTTGGAGTGTTTAAGCCGTGATTCAAAAGTTTACGGGCAGGAAGTTTAAAACATCACAACCGATTGTGCACAGGAAGCCGTCTGTTTTCTAATGAAAATAAACAAAATTCCACGAAAATTTCATTTATTTAAAGCAATTGCTTCTAAGAATAATTAAGTTTGGTATTGTTTTGTAATCCACTCGCTAAGCAGTGTTTAATGTTGTTTGTATTTTTGATTAATGAAATTGATTACAGAACAAAAAGAGTTTAATTACAATTTTTTAACAATTTGGAAACAAATAATTGCTAAAGAGTGTAGTTAAAATTATTTGTTTATGTAAAGCATAAACATTACAAATTGATTAAATGAGTATTCGATTCAATCAATAATAAAAAAATGAACAATAAAAATATTATTTCCATAATTTAAAAATTTGTTCAAAACCTTTCTTTTTGTCACAAAGCGTTCTTTCTAAATATGTGCTTTGCATATTGAAGTTTTCACAAATTCTGAATGTATTCTCATGTAACTTCAAAGGATTTTGGGTGCTGTTTGAAAAGACATTTGAAGTAGCATGTATGTTCATTCTTTCCAATTTTTGAGCATTTAAATATAATTAATTTTTGTAAAAAAAATGTTAAATCTACAAACTGTAAGGAATAGGGAATAGTAAACTGCTTTTATATTTATCTTTGTTCTCTGCAGTGTGTTATTTGCGTACATGTATGTGGGTGAGTTATTGTGTTAATTAAATGTCAGTAAACTCTTGCATTTAATTATAGGTTTTCCTTCACTTTTTATAAAGGAATCGTAGTGTAGTTATGAGTTCTCAGAATGTGAATATGTTGGCAACTGCAAAAATAACTTTTATTTGAGTTTAGGACATAATTTTATTTGCACTTGACTTGTAGAGGAGAATTTTTTTTTTTTAATATTATATAACATGTTGTTCGTTATAGATTTAAATGTGAGTTGTGACACTTCTTGATAAAATTATTGTACAGGAATCCAAGTGTAATTTGTCTTTGTCTGATGATTGCCACAAACCAATACGTCAAAGCAAAAAGCTCCACACGGTATAATGCAGACAAACATTGGAAATTCAAATCCTTTTTTTTTCTTACAAAAGACAAAAACATTACATATTCTTGCCTTCCTGAAATTGATAAATTTTCATAATACATGCTAAAACTTATGGAAACAAAATGTAAAGTAAATTTAATCTTTCCAGGCAGAAAAAAAACGGTTTAAAAATTAAGGAATATACATAAAAGATTCATCATTTTAGAATAAGCCCATAAGTCATATGTGTACAAAGCTTACAAGTTACGCATGTTTCCGTGACACAAATCGTTCAATCCCCTAAAAAGGGCGCGTCAAATTCCGATGCGAGAAGATTTTTTCTGAAATTGATTCGTTTACGTGATGTGATTCTTCATTCTCTATTATATTCTCTCCGTGAGTGATGTTTGCAAATTAGTCTTTAAGAAATGACTGAAATTTAACTGCGAATTAGGAATTTCAGGCACCATTCGTGTCAATGGACAGATCAACTGCGTGCGGGGATGAATCGAATTAAAATACGTCAATTATTGAAGCTAACTTTACAATTCCAAATTTTACCCATAAAATTTGTTGTTGTTTATAGGAAATTCCACCATCAACATTGCTCAACACACTCGCAAATTCATATATCGTTATGTTGTAAATTTAACAATGACAAAGGCAAAAATACGAACCACATTGACCAGGAAGCAAAAATTAAACAAAATTCACACAAATATGCAGATAAAATGAACGGTGGTCAATTAGTTGACCACACATAAAACATAATGGAGAGTGGTTTGGAACATTTGCAGCGGAAACCATTAATTGTTTGGATAAAAATCTGCCAAAGTCAATTTCTCATAAGTTTGGTTTTACATTTTTTTGTGTAGTTGCAAAATACCCTTAACGATATATGTAGCTATGTATTATTTGTTTCAAAAGTTATAACAGCAGTGCACTTGCATTATGATGAATACTATAATGGTTTTTAGACGCAAAAAGAATGTGTACGAGTGTTTGGTCTAAAATATGAAATTAATATGTCGGTAAGTGGGTTTTTTAAAAGTGAGGTAAAGCTTTAAAATACGGGTACTTTGGATTGCCGTGTTACCCAATATTTAAAGGGGTGAACATATTTGGTTAAGGGTGTATTTCTATTTGTTTTCGAGAAGCTTTAATGCCAAGTACAGTTCCTAGCGGTGACTAGATGAAGCATGATCAAATCGAAAAAATGTTTACTACCAAAACCCGGTTTGTGTCTATGCTAAAGACTCCCTACAAATGTTATAAATATTTTTAAAACATTTGTCGTGATTTCACTGTACGAGACGAAGAAATGTTTAATTATCCTTTGGTCATATCCAACACTGGAGGGTACCGTATCCATTAGGCCTATAGGATTTTACATTGACGTATATCGTGTGAAAAAAATAGTTAAGAAATCAAAGCGATTAGTTTTGAAATTATTATAAATAGCTACTAAGAACACAAATTAATAATTGAATATGTACTTAAATTTTTGATGCACCTAATTAACTCATATCTTTATGATTTTAATTAAACAATCTGTCACATTAAATATATGCCCTTTACGGTACATCATATGCAGTTTGCATTAATATGTGTGATTGGCATATGTTGTAAAAGACTGCAAAGGCAACAGCCAACAAGAGCACTCTAGAAGCACTCAACCCTTACCTAATTTGCCAGAGATTTTCAAAATGTTCTCCTCCGTACATCAGTACTCTCCACTGAACAACCTTTTACCAACCCTTTTCGAAATCTAAACTCATCTAGAATGCACCTTTCTAAAACAATCATTGCCGGATGAAATCACGCTTAACAGTCTTAATTCAGCATGCATGTTAATTCACAACTACATCTACCTTTTGAATTTTCACCTGAATGATTATTTTGCAAATTAAGGGTAATGACATGTGGTGGAACGTATTTCGAACCAAATACACCTCAAAATTGGGTGTACTCCTTCACAGACCAAGGAAACTCTTTGAACAGAAAGCTACCTGACTGCGTTGATCAAAGCAAACTTTTATTAATTTATTGTGCAGCAGATAAGTACGAGAGAAGGATGCTGGTGTGGCAATGAGCAAAAAAAATCTAATTCATTAATGGATTAAATGTGTTTTGTACCAAATTTTTGACATTTTATAAAAGGATATGTGCATAACTGACACAAATTCACCGAATCTTTGACGCAATCATTTTTTAATCCGCAACCAGATTTAACTTTGTGCAAACATTTCAGAAACATGTTTATTACAATGGTGCATTAACCCTTATTGAGTTACACCTTTCAACACAGGGTGAACACTGTAAATGTAAAGTAATTACTTTAACTTAAGATTATGTTACGAATCAAAGTGGAACAATACCTGATTTAAAAAACAAATTTTCTGACATTCTGTTGATTCATCATCTTATCTATTGTGTTCCTAAGAACGTAGCTATGCAATAACGGTTAAATATTTTATATCAACAACTAATCTCTGCTATCTTCATTTAACGCAATTCATGTGGCAATAAGCAATAAGTGTAAACTGACATCTTTAGAATCTGCTATGAATGCAAACCGAAGAGCATAAATTGTTGTAAATGTAATAAATGGCAAACTCACAGAGATTATCATCATCCCCAATCCGGCTTACCAACATACACTGCACAGTTATATTGTGATGGCTGGAAGCTTACCATACACAAAGCACACAAGTGAAAATAAATTTGATTGCATCTATTTTGGGATGAGCTCGAAATAAAAGTAAATAGCTGGGAGCGTCGACAGGACTGTGTATGGCGCACCGTTATACCCAAACGTGTCTAGAGTGTGGGGTGGTGAGGGCGGGTGGTATACAGCATGCAAATATAGACACCCAATAAATGGCACACCATATCCAGCAATATGGAATGGGAAAGTAAAAGAATTGAGAGCTTGGCACCCTATACATCACCATTAGCATTTACTGCCGTACTTTATTGAAGCCATTTTGCTTAGAACACACATATGGAAAATAAACAAGAATATATGTGATGTCGTTGTGTGTGTGACGTGACTGTGGGTGTATGCCGCTCTTATGCTTCATATATACACCTCCAACGAGCTCCAGTATCCATAATCCACATTCCACAAACACAAACGTCATCCAGCACCCCATTTATATGTACCCAGCACCACCGTCAGAAAGCCCTCACGGCTGAACGACGACGATGGGCAATAGCATTTTAGACGCATTCTAGGGGCTAATAAACATTACTTCTGGTTTAACAGTGTCGTAAATCGTTTTTAGCTTTTACCTTCCTCTTCATTCCCATACTTTGTTCTCATACACAAGTCTTTATATTCGTTTTATTCTTATATGCATTCACTTCCTTACATCCATTCGTGATGCTTAGTGCTGTTTGTGCAAACACACAAAATTTGTGCAAATGCTGTTAAGTTGTGTGGGTGTTGAAATTTTATAAGCCATTTTTATACCAATTTTCACCTTTCTTCTTGGTTTATCACAAGCAATTTTCCCAATTGTTTATTTGTGTGCAGCTGATGTTGAGATTTTAAGGAAGGCTCATGAAATTTTATGTTTAGAGTTTTAAATAAAACAACGTTTTGTATTTTTATGGTGTTTTCTTATTGTTTAAGGTGCACGTTTGTGAATGAAATTTTATTTAAGTCAAATTGTATTTGAATTAAAAGTGTAAACAAAGGTTATCATTATTCAGAATATTTCACACCATAATTTTGTCATTTTGCAGTCCTTTATTTATCATTTCATTCACAGAGCTCTGTGATTTTATTAATGGGCCCATAATAATCAAAAGCAGTATGCCGCATCATAATTAAAAAAATATTTCCAGAAAAGCAGCAAGCTTCCAATTTATTTGAGAATTGTACTTTAAAGCAAACCGACCGTGTATGCATAAAGAAGGTGCACTTTTATGAAACGATCATCAATTTTGAAAAAAAAATTGTTTCTCTGAAATAAAACTGAATTGCCGGCTATTAACAAAATGGACAATCGAAAACGGAATATGCAGCATAAAATAAAAATTATTGTCCAGAAAATGAACTCGTGCAGCAGTATAGACAAATTCTCCAAATAATATTCGAAAATGGTTGTAAGCTCACTCCTGCCAGTACCACAAAGTATAAATTTCCACGGACGTTTAACTGCCATCGCGATGTACCAATAAATCTGCGCCCAACATGTAGTTATACGTTGCCATACCATTTCAGATACTCCTCCTCCTGCTGCCGCAATGTGCCCTCTTTGCGCAATTTCGTCCTTTTCAAGTTTTCTGGGCGAAAAAGAAAAATGTCATATTCGTTCTTGTTTCCCATTTTGCCCGCATACAATACACACAGTGCCTGTGCCGTCGACCGCTTGGAAAGAGTCACATTCGGGAATAATGGTTATTGCTTCTGGCCAATATATTTATAAAGAGTGGCCGCACGCTATTTCCTTCATCCCTCCACACACTTCACCATAGTGCAAGCTACTCACTATACCATATTACACACACAAGGGATGATTTACTGCAGCCATTTCAAACACACACACATATCCGTTTTAAAAAGAATATACCAAACATATAAAATGATGTATTGGCGAAACACGGAAGTTCGTTGGTACACAGTAAATGGAGATCGTGTGTGACAAGTGTACATGGATGTAATTTTAATTCAACAGCTTTATGTGACTTCATCCCCCTTATGTAGATACATAAAGTCGTATCGAGAAAACAAAATATATCCTTCAGCATGCTATATTGATTGGGGTGGCACACAGACACGTTCCTATTTAAACTGCACACAAAATTATTTATTACATCAATAAATTACGAATCAAATACGGTCAAGGGTGTGAAAGTGCTCCCTGAACAACCCCAAAAAAAAAAGAAAACACCACACTAAAAAATTGATTGATTGCTTCAATTTTATTTTTCATGCCCCCAAAAACAAGAAATCGTTTTGTCATAAAATTTTGCTATAAATGTATAAAAGGCTTCCAAGAGTGTTCAAAGTGTACACAAAATGAGCGATGGGAGTTATAAGTCAGGAACCCATTTTGATATTGTCGTCCACCTAACAAGGTAATAAAATTCAGCATCACCCGAAAAAAAAATCCATTTAACTTTCATCTATGTGAGTGATAATCTTAGATTACTCTTCGGTAAATTGCCGGGAGGGCGTTGAGATTAGAGACGCTATATATATAGTTACATTACAGGAAGGAAAAGATATGCCCCAAAGCGGACCAAATGTCAATGTCAGAGGCGATGAAGAAGGCCAGGGGGCCAAGGGGAATTACTCACAACGTGACCAAATCGCATAAATCACCTCTGAGGATAATAAATAACATGAGCAATGAACAACGTGCATGCTGGAAATTTGAAAGAACCCGAAGACGTATACAAAAATATGCTTAAGTACATTTAGACTCGTTTGAAGCATATTATTGTAAACAGTGCCGAATTTCCAAGGACGATTTAAAGATATCTCCGAACTCCGTTACTCTTTTGTGTGTACTTGCATGCAGGAATGGCACCTCACCAACAAAAACAGGCAGAAAATATCCACCAGCATGGCAGGAGGCTGTTTAATGTAAATTGCGTAAAATCAACCCACAGGGGGGCTGCGAGTACACACATATTCTGCATTATAAGGTTGACTTCTTGTCAGCTGGCTGTTTTGTTGTGCTGTGCAGCAACGCCGTTTGTAACAATCTTGTAATTAATTCATTTGAGTCAGCAAATCCTGTCAAAATGTTGATTCTTAGAAGGAATTTATATTGTGCTGCACTGCGGTGCCCATACAGATTTATGAGTGGCATGCATTTGTTGACTGCAAAGAGGCGCCCCGCATGTGGCCCATTGCATATGTGTACTCGTTTATTTTGTGTCTTTTTTCCATGTCATTGCACTCTTTGGTTATAATATTGCGGCTATTGTTGTGCCGGCACTGTACTCTCACTGCGTAACATAAACGATAATTCACAATTGCCACTCTCCATTCACTTCAATTCACACATGGCAATAAAATATGTGAAATGAATATAGGTAAACACATGCACTAAAGCTATATTGAATATGTGGATGAGGTGCATGCCGGGCTTTTGATTTACGACCACTGTGGTGCGCTTTTACTAATTAGTTCAATTGAATTTTTCATAGATTTATGCGTCTGTTCCCCAGTTCTGGCATTGTGTGTGTGTGTGTGTGTGTGTTCGCTGCGATGCATGCTTGCTGCTTTTACAGCTTGCATGTTGCTCAATAACTACTATTTATAAAAGCACACGACACATTTTCCATTGTGTGTACGTTGTTACTTCCACCCTTAATGGTACACAGTTAGCTGCGGCTGCTTATAGATGGGGAGGAAGGGAACCAAGGCTATAGGTGTTTCGTATGGAGTGTGTGGACAAATAAATTACACGTTTTTGTGTGATGATATCATAAATCAATTAGTAATATGCTGGAGGGGGTCTGTAATTGCAATTTGGTTAGGTTGAGGATGTTTTCAGTTACATTTCACAATGCAGTTGTTTATGACAATGAATGACGTATGCATTTTGAACTGCTTTTTTATCTCATCCAGTTCACTTTTTATAAGTATAATTTTGACAATAAATTTTAAACAATACAATCAGAAGCATCATTTTTAAGGATAAGTATATGGAGGTGCCAATTTGTTTAGAAAACCTAACAGATATATTGAACATTTTAAAATCTTAAGTACAGTTTGGGTTGATTTCTTTGAAGCGCTGTTTGATTTTAGTTTGACCTTTAACTTAACAATCAAATTACAAAAAAATTACGGCATTCCAGGTGACGACATAGCGAATGCTCTCGCCAGAAAAGGGTTTAGTACCACTTTCTATAGACGAGAACTATGCATAACAATCTCTATGATTAACTGAATTAAAAAGGGAACATAGAACTTATGCAGTATCACTCAGGATACTGGAAGAAGACGGAGAGTTAAAGACCAGTTAATTATTTGTGGCGGATCCTAACGCTAAGTGAACTAAACTCATCTTAGGACTAAAACGAACAGATCACAGGAATATTTTTTTGACTGTGACGGGACATTGTCAGATATTGAACGAACATGATCTCCACAGGATAGAGATCGTGGCATTACTGAGGTGTGAGAGTTGATGTGAAGATAATGAGTCGAACGAACACTACATCTGCGAATGTCTGGTCGTTATTCATATCATACTTCGAACAGTTAGGATATTTTCTGGATCGCACGGACATCTAGTCACGTTACCTCGCCATGGTTGCCAACTTCATAAGAAGGACGAACCGCTTCCGTAAGAGACTGTGAGTCGAAAACAAAGCCGAAGCTTACTATCCAGATTATAATAATGATTTATTTGGGAGTAGGTGCTACGATGGATCGAAGATCTCGTCGATCTCGTGGACACGAGGATTTTCTTTCATTTACAATTACATTAATTGTTCTTCAAATTTGAAAACATAGAAAAAGTGTATCCAAAATTTTGATTTTTGAAAACGTACCAGTGCAGTACATAATTTTTCAAGAAAAGCAATCACCAAGAAAAAAAATATATTATGCAGGATTCTACTTGGGATCTTCCAGGAGTTTGCTTATTATACACACTAGATGTCCTAGTTAAATCGTGTGATTTTAAAAATAATTTCTAAGAATTTTCAAGTTAGACACAATTTAGTAGACAGCAATTCTTTTGAAAATATCCAACCAAAACCAAAGCTCACATAAATCCATTATTTAAACTGCTCTTCCCGTACAGAGAAACACGTACAATTGAAACAACAACACCATACTTCATCTCTAACAGATACATCAATATAAATTTTGTTGTGAACGACATGTTTGGACAAATGATAAATGACTTCCTTTTCCTCTATAATATACATTATAATATATACAACATTACATTATATAATATACAATATACTAGTCTGTAGCAAATATTCGCCAACACCCACATCGCCTTCTTCCCCCAAATTCCAGCACCTCTATGCGAATGTCTGCAATGTCTCACAGTTCACTGAATGTCCGGAAAATAATAAACAGATAAAACAACAAAAACAGGACACAAATCAAATGTAATATGTAAGAGTATTTATGTGGGGGCATGTCTGTGTTTTGGGCTAAATGCGAAGATCCGTCCCAAAGCTGACTATTGCTGTGTGTGTTGCTCGTTTCTCGCCAATGCCTAGACATAGCCGTATACAACTTTGATTTACGATGCCTTGTTGCCGACTAACCCTCATCCTTTTGGCATTATCATATTTGCCTTTGAGTTAGCTGCCAACTTAACCGGTAGAAGGGTGGCGCGCAAATTAAGTTGAATAAGTCTAAGTAATTGGTTGTATCCTGCTTTTACGAATTTTGGTTTCCCCATCATTATTTGTGTTTTGTGTTTAATATTCTGAACGTTTTATAGTTGTGTGTTTTAAATGTTTTTATTTTTAGTTGTTTCTTTATGCCAGCTCAACTATCAACTTATCAACTTCCTTACAGGTGGTTTAATTAAATGTCATTGTAAGCTGTGTGAGAGAGGTAAATTACGAAATTGTGTTTTCTTAATTTACTTGGGTTTATTTAATCAGAATAGCTGCAAATAGCAATATGATTGTATTTTCATACAAATCGCATTAACATTTCAAACAGATATTTCATTTGCATGTCTAAGTTATTGCGCAAATTTGATAAACGAGCTTCCATTAAACATCTGTAAATCTTATGAAGAGTTGTTAAATTATAGGGTGCCAACCCCAAGCGGCGTTAAGCCTATTGCAAAAGCACGCATTGAAACTTCTTAAAGAAAATTAGGCTGTCACTGTTTCTGCCAAATTTAATTATAACTGCCCCACAAAAGAATACAAAAAGTTGAAGTGAAGTTTTAATTAAATCATCCCGACACATCCCTTAGTTCTTGATGTATACATAGCTGATCGCTTCACTTCGCACTCGTTCGGAGATGATTTATGGCAACTCACATGGAGCCACATTGCCTATATTCTTCGTGCATTATATTATACGGCTCTTAAACTCGATGTTGCCCGCCTTGTATACATGGTTATATATCTATCTACATAAATAAGAACTGTGTTTTGGCCAACTGTCAGCTTCGAGTGATTTATACGGCTTGATTTGGATCCCCAAGACGGCAGTAGATCACCGCTTTTACACTGATGGGGAGAAAGGGGGAGCGCTACCAACCCGCACTGGGGTGTGTGCAAAGGACTCGCAACTGAATGTATCCACTGGAACGTATAATGCTGTCAGAATGTTCTGACACAAATTATATTGAACTGGTTTCCACAAATAAAATGTATGGTGTATCGCTCTACGTTTGATGTGCAGGGCAAATAAATTTACTTTCCTATACACGAGTTTGTTTCACCACACTCCGAAACCGTGCAGAAATTTATTTATTGCTTTTCCCAAAACACCGTGAACGCGTCCTCCCATATAGAACAAACACACACACACACACACACACACACAGTCATTCCAGCCACCCCAATGCGACATTGTGTACAAATGTATACCAGAACCGAGGGCCATTCTGCCACTTTATTGTATTATATATTTGGACAGTTGTGCATAGTTCAAATGCGACATAAATTTAGTGCATGCATAAACCGCGCATTGTGTGTTCGTATGTGCGTGCATTTAGGTATGCTGGCATAACAACACCTCAATGACACTTTGTGAAAGTGTCAGCCCAAAGAAGATAATTTCAGCAAATTGCATCACACAAAATGCGTTACAATGGGAGGGGGTGCCATGACCCATGAAACAGTGAACACTGCTGCACGTGATAATTTCGGAAAGTTTAGCTGTCTGTTTGTGTGCAAATGCATTGAAATTTGTTTGTGTTGTGTGTGGTAAATTTAAAACTGGTAATTTGTGAATGAGCTTCCGGTGTTACAATTATATTATTATGCTGTCAGCTGCGAATTTAAATGGCAATTCAAATTGCATCGCACACAATCCACGAACTGTGCCGGCTAAAATGCAATGCTCAAATGTTCACGCCGGGCTTGCACTAAGTACTATGTGCAGATAAAATCACAAAATAATCGGACAGAATGATATATTGGATCGGTATAATGTTCCGGGATGAAGTGGAGTGTTTATGAATATATATAGTTAGTTAGAATGTTGAACGAACGTACGACGCCACGTTGAAATTAACAGCCATTTCATTACTTGTCATGTCCGTTTGGACTTTGGAAGCAAGGCTGCAAAGGCACATATGCGGTCGTACCGAATACATGCCAGAAATAGGCGGTCTGCACACATTGACGTGGTAATTTCGCAAAATGCCTTTATAGTTAATTATATTTAGATGTGTTATGTTTGCCAGCAATCAAGCTCGTACTCGTTTACAACAGCGGGCATGTTGATGGGCTGATGGTGTGTCTTGCATGCGCCATTGACTTCACGGCTGCTTCAGCTTTACCACACGGACGTCCCAAGTTACCTTTGAATTGGGTGCCATATATCTTCAGAAAATGTGTGTGGATTTGTTGGCTGTTTTTATTTCGTTTTGTGGAAAATATTTTTGTATTCATAAAATAAATGGGAAATGCGAAATGACAAATAATTTATATACAACGCGTTATAGTTTTGATGCCAGCTTGGGAGTGTTGGCAGTGATTTACAATCGCGGCTTATTGTTAGTGCGCGATAGTGCAAAATAGAATGTAATTTCTAAGCAATATTTAGTTTTTAATACGCGACACATAATGTGCTTAAAATTAATAATGATTGTGAATTAGATTAAATTCATAACGCTTTAATCATAACTTTACCCACGAAAAAGGATAATCAACACCTCCTTGTAATACAGAAAATAAAAAGATCCTCATTTTTAATTTCTCTTGGCTGCATATATTTTCAAGTAAGACTTCAATCCCATTTGTGGGTACTACGTTTGTGCTGGTACACACGCCGCAAAGTAGTCAGAGTACTCACAACTCAACCTGGTGCGTTCCTTGTTGTATATCGCCCATACCCAAGCACGCCACATTGCACTGAAGCCGCCGCGCCGCACATGAAAAGGTAGATTGAAATGTATGTAATTTGCGATTTGATGGATGGTTGTTTGCCACGAGATGGCAGACCAGTCATTATTGCTCACGCTAAAAATTTAAAACTCCCAATGTAAAAGCCTGGAAATGATGATTAACAAGCTACAATATATAACGTGCGAGTGAGAGAATTATGGAGCATAGTAAGCAGCGTGGCTAAGGGAATTCTGGCGCAAAGGGTGGCATTTACCATCGGGTGGATGCGGCGCGGTGACGAGACAAGGAAGAGGGTGGTAATGTGACTTGGAGTCTACATGTATAAAGCTCGTATATTTGGGGTCGAGGAACACAAGATGGATTGGTGAATAAATGTCGGTGCATTTATAACGCCCAAATATCACGAAATAGTATATATAGTTTAACTATAGCGGAATGAGATGGTGATAAATAATTGTAATTCTCAAAATATTGCCAATCATAAATTCACTTTTATATGCTTATGCTGTTTATGAGTTGTGTGGCTGCAGATCGCTGTATTCTCTTTCAACATAATAAACATCTTGGGGATATGCACGCGGTTTTATTGTGAGCATTTTTGTATTTTTACATTACACATAGTGCTCTTGCGCCGTTTTAACTTTTATCTGTCTTACTGGCATTTTTGCCGTTTTGTGAAATTTATTCCACCTCAAATTATACTTTGTGAGCATGTAATTTTGATAAATTGCCCGAATTTAGGGTCTCAGGGGCGCACAAAAACTGCTGCACCAACTTGCAGCGCACAAAATGAGTTCCCCGAATTGACTGTGCCAAACGATAATGCACGGGCCACGTCTTCAGCCGCCCCACTGATTGAGATGCATAATATAGTTCACATGATTACATTTTCATCACGATCAAATTTCCGAATTGTGGCGAACTTCAACTAAAGGGCATCTCAATTAGGTATGGTGCAACTCATGAGACATGCTACAAGTTACAACAGCATGTAATATTCGTGTCGATTGTGCCAAATATTCGTAAGTCGTCTGTGTACATATAATTTACAATATTCATTTTGGACAGCCTGTCATAATGTGAGTAATGACTTTCCTGCTGGCTGACATATTGCTGCTTAATTTCAAGTTCCTTTAACTGTCGTGAGAGCCGCACAAAAAAGCACATGATTTGTTAATGTAAATTTCTTGGAAGTTATTGTTTTGTCCGCATGACAAGAAATTACCGAAATATTTATTGCTTCCTTTTTGCGCCATACTCCCAAAGGACATTCCAATTATTTAGTTCAGCCATGGCCCATGACTATGCAAAACATTAAACAATCCACTTATACCTGGTAAAAATGTGTACGTTATATAGAAATACCATATTTCTTTGTACAAGACAGACCGAGCTAAACGGGAGACAAATGGTCCTAAAAATGCTGACATAATTGTATGTCGTTCGCATTTGGAGAAAGTATAATATGTTTTAGTATACAGAACATTTCTTTTCCGAACTTTAACTCAACTTGACATTGACTTGATTTACTGCAAACAGATCTGTAAACACTAAACATAAGTGACTCAAGAATGTCCAATTAGTTGGCTGAATGGATTTTGAGTGTATTTAGTTATGTGAGCAGCCTATATATAAAAAATGTAACAAAATGTGACATCGCCACAGCAATTTAGCTGTGCGCCACCTGCCATCAATTAATGCCCACACCCAACAGCGTATGGCGACATGTCAAGGGAAATATTGTCAAAGTTAACGTCAACATACAGCTCGATTTGTAGACTATGCGGTGGCACGAAGTGATCACAAGAATGATATTATGTAAAAACAAAAAATTAAATGTGCAAAATAGAAGCAAACACAAATGATAATATGTGTATTTGTATATATTCCACTATTGAAACCTGTTCATTTTGTGTACATGCATGTGGGAGAGCTTATTTGTTTGTACACTGGAAGGCACAACATGGGGCATAAACTGAATGACAGTACAAAAATGAATATAGACATAATATGTGGAGGGAGCTAAATTGGAAAAGCTCTGACAGCATTGAAATAAATAAAAATGACAGCGCCAACACGAAAGAATTTAAACCCGGTGTATGGAGTAAAACATGTTGACGAATATATGCGATCAAGGGTTGATGGTTGGAAGGGTGGAGGTGCAGGAACGTGAGACTATATCCACAGGGAGTTCAAAACATATATTAACGCATCGAGAGAAAAATATAATGTAACTAATTATAGCAATATTTCTGAATTAATTGAAAGAGAAATTGCAAAATAACAACTTCATTCATCAATGTCAGACATGAACTTTTTTGTACATGTTTAATGTTTATTATATAGTGTATGTTGTGTGGCAGCCATTATGTCTGCCTGTGTCAGTATATTGTGGAGGCAGCGGCGCACGCAGCACTTAAAATGTTGTTCACCAGATCGTGGACACGGAGGGTATCAAGGTGGGCAGCAGCAATGACAAATGGCACTGAACTGGTAACTATATAATATGCAAAAATTTAAAGGCAACAGCTCACAGTGCGGCGTCGGACGAATAACAAAAAATAATAACACGTACGGAGCAGAAAACCGTCACAACTTGTATGATGAATTAGTTTCAGGGTAATAATTCATTGCGTGTATTAGCCAGTGTGTACATTGTACAATGTACATTGAGTTTCTAACAATTGATTTAACAATTGTGTACCTTTTTTCGTAATTTTAAAAGAGATTTTGGCGGTTTTTTTTTAGTACACTGTGCGAGTTAATAATATAAAAGAGGTTGATTAAATGCATTAAATGGATATTGATTTTATGATTTATGACGAGTTTTTGCCAAAATCTAAGACGTTAAGTATTACAAAAGAGCTGTGTGCACTATTTTGAAATTTATATTAAATAAAGTTTTCATGTGACAAACACAAAGCATATGATAACTTTTCCGGTTGAATGTTCCAGGTTTTTTTGACTAACGATCAATGGTATAGTCGGGAAGAACACAACGAAATAATCTCCATGGAAATCGGACACTCCGTTTTCAAGTTATGGAATTACCAAAATTTCGCAAATGAATCCTGAAAGTGTACAGGTTTTTTTCAATTTTGAGACTTTTCATGATGAATTTTAGGGATTTTCTTGAAGAACAATAAATGAATGGTTGAGCAGAACACAACAAAAAAATCTCCAAGCAAATCGGACACTCCGTTACCAATTTATGGAACTATAAAAAAAAATTAAAATTTATTGCTCCCAACCATATAATTTTCAAAATATGATTGCAGGGACCATGTTTTTAGGAAATTTGCAAAAATATAGTTGGAGTGAGTACATATATAGTCACTTAAACCATATTTTTAAAACAATTTTTAAAAAATATTTTTAGTCCAACCATATATATGGTCACTCCAACTATATTTTTCAAGCATGTTACAAAAATATGGTTATTACAACCATATATAGCCAAACTCTCAGGAGTCACTTTATTAATATTTTTTACAGTTAAATCAAATGATCTCAATAATACTTTATACTCCTTCTACCATGATAACTTCTGGAAATTTTTCACAATGATAAATAATAACAAACTGTATATTCTATAAAATCCCGACCGATCGATTAAGACCGATACGATGCGCATTTAAATACAAATATGTACTTAAAATACAATTTAAAAATCATATATCTTAAATTCCACAACCACTTAACATTTTCCAATCAAAAATGTATGAACATTCGATAAATTGAGCCCCTACAACAAATAACAGAAATTCAATTTCTGTCAGCGCCGCAGATATCGCCATCAGCGCTAATCCCAAATTGCATTTCACCTGTTCGTGATATCGGTTAAACCATCCAAACGGAATTTAATAGACATACATACATACCAGTAGCAGTACGTCAAATTGTAATTTAGGATGGTGCAGTGAGCTGACGGCATTGGGGGCGGGTGAATCACATCAGACAACTTCATTGCAGGGTTGATTATTGCATGTATAGGCTGTATTTTAATCAGACCTGTAATTTATTTTGTGTATCGAACATACGTACCTGACACCTGTACAGCACTCAACAACTTTCTCGTACAAAATTTCACAAATAACTGCATTTTGGAATGACATGCTAATGCGATATAATTGTTCTGTTTAGTATGTAGGATTTTTGTTGTCTTTGATATAAAGTTAAATATGCACAAACTGTTTTTAATATTTAAATATGAATCAAAGAACAATGCGTGGTTAACAATCATATTCCATAATTTCTTAATAATGCCATTATTGTATTTGTAAAATAAAAACTGGCGCTTACCGAATACAATAGAGGCGCTGTTGATATTTACACGTCATGCCAGCTGAAAAACGTTAAAGCAACATGCACAATATGCACATTGAGTAGCAGTGTAGAGGGACAAACACAAACGTAGCACATAATAATGGGGGGAAAGCGAGAAGCATGAAATAATAGTAATAAATGATTTGACATGTTAGTACCACTAATAAGCTATTAATCATAAAAAAATAAAAGCGACAGTTTGACAGAATGATCACAATAAATGAGCCAAATGGAGAGAACGGAAATATAAAACGGAACGCGACACCGACCGGAGTGTCACTGACATGCCACGTAATTCTTTGACGTCTTATACACAATGCCAAGATGAAAGAACACCGTCATGTCACGACGTGTAACTATTAACCATAAACTAACAGGACGAAAATCCACTAATAGTAAAAATAATTGGACAGAAAATGAAAAATGATGAAAATTATCTGCAGAATTGAGATTATATTCCATAAGAAAATGATTAATGATTATGAAGTAAAAAAAACAGGGGGATGTTGACTGTGCAATGTGCACCCTTCCATGCCAACCGATGTAGCATTAAATTTCATTTGATTGACAAATATGGAAACTGATAATATGGTGCAATGAAATGTGGTGAAGTTGACGCACAACGACGACATTAAGACGCTGATGACTGTATATGCACAAGTACACAAAGGAGACGCGTCAAGTGAATAAAAAGGGGCGAACGAAATAAATGACAACGGCATATTGTTTTCATGGGATTTATTTACCCATTTCCAATTGTCGAGTGTGCTCTGTGGTAACATTTTTTTCCTTGGCTGCTGTGACTGTGGCACCCTTACTTTTAATTTCAATCTGCTGCGGTTAAATTATCAGCAAGACATGCGAATTAATGCCGAATGACAAGGGAATATGTCAAGAAAATTACATGTCCGTGTCAAAAAGTGACGTCGCTCAACATGGGAAAAGTGGAAATATGCCAGGGCACATGCAAAGTGAGTGGCAATATTTAAAAAATGAAAAATGTGGCGTGAAATTCTTTTCGACGGCTCTTGTAGACATGAAAAATGTTCGCTTCTATATAATATGTGCATTTTTCTTCATTTTTTATTTTTTTTGGAAAGAAACGAGTACGAGAGCTGGTTCTTTAAGTGCGAACATTAAACAATGCCACAGTGAGCATAACTCATTTCAATGGTGTCAGGTTATGGCAAAAGAGCTTAATTATGATGAATGCGAATGCAAACGAGAAGCAGACCAGTGTACAAAAGGCATAAACATAAGCCATCACGGTTGCACATCACACACAAATGCGACTGAGCATGAGCACTATACTAACAATTTAGTCAATTCCTTCACTAGATTTACTATTGTTTGCCAAAGCTAAATCAACCAAATGTCATGACTTTAACCTTTTATCTGTAGACAAGCAGACAGACAGACGGAGATAAATCTTCAAGAGCCACAAATCAGTGTCATTAGAGATTTGCACTTCCGCAATCAATCATCATGATTCAGCGATACTTATTCCATACCCACATACACACAACACAACATTTTACGGATACCCATTCCATCATTCTTGTCATGTTCCGCAGTAGTGTATATACAGTACGATATAACATGGAATCAACTGTGGATGCTGGCAACAATTTAGCACCATATCTACGGTGGTCGGTGGCATGGTATGGCAGCCGCCTGCCGCCTGCCGCACAACCATACACGACAACGCACACACGTACAAGCGTTTGGTAAAACGACAGAGAAGAATGGTGTGCACAAACTGTCAGGTTGAAGGAGGAGTGAGGTGTACGTTAAACACAGAGGGATGCCACATCATCCATCTTCAAAGGATGCCAACATGGAAGAAATTAAGCTCATGGAAAATGGCAACACGCATAAAATGCAAAGAGAAACGGATGAGATGAATGACAAGGAGGGCTCGAAGCTCAAGTATATCAAATGATGTTCGCTGCAAAATTAGATTGATGGCAGCAGATTAGTGTTTATTAGATTATTTGTTTCGCCGTCATCTTAGTGTTGTTGTTTTGTTTATGTTGTTTTTGCTGTATATTTTTCATTGTTTTCCTCAGCACCACACACCGCCCTACGCGCCCGTTTGATTGGACTTTGTGTGTACCTCAATGAAATGTGTATGTAGTCGACACACAGCAAGGATGAACGACTTGGTAAACAGCTTCACTCGATGTACACACGTTCAGATGTAACGAAGATGACTAACAAAATTGGACTGACATCGTGTGGCAGCACCTGAAATCAGCAGACGTACACGTAATGACACACTATACGTCGATCTACAGGCTACAACTGTAACATGTAACAGTATTGGAATGGTGTGAGGCTGTCATTAATCTCAACTCCTGATGATATCCCATCCATCTTACGGTTGGGGTGTTGTGCATTTTGGGGTATTGTATGTTTGCGTGTGACTAATTTCCTATCCAGAACTGACGAGATACCTATAAAAATGGCTATACATTTGCAGCCAATAGAAAAGCCATCATTAATTTTCCTTTTTTTCGGCCACATTAACAGGAAAAGGTGGTCTTGCTTTTGGAAGGAAGTAAATATACAATTTTGGTTGCCATGCTATGCCATATTAGAAGGAAACTCTATGCGATTGTGGAAAAGATTTCTGTGTTTCGCCTCTTTGTGTTATTATAATAATGATGGTGTGTGTGTGAGTGTGTGTGTTTGTGTTTGTGTTTGCAAGGTTGTCAGTGTTTGATGCTTCTTTATTATATGGTTTGTACTATTTTACGATGGGAGGGCATCATGATACATATAAAGGCGTCGATTGTGATCATATGGAGAGGGTTTCCAGAGGCCCATTCACTACAAACAATAGACACCAGAATGACTTGACTAATATATTATAATATACAAAACCCATCAAATGGTCACGTCACGTTATGTCATTACTTTGAATGAATGTGTGCTTTTTTGTTCCAGGTTTTTGTATGATCTGAATGCTTGAATGCGAATGCGGTGGGTTCTTGTTGTTGTTTCCCTGTACAATATACATCCCGCTTTTCCTATGGTTGATTTCTTTGGCGCAAATTAATGACTGCCGGCGTCAAAAGATTGATTGAGTTTTTGTTGGTGTATCAAATGATAAATGATTCAAACTTCTGTGTCTTGTGTTGTGCGTTTGCTGTGTATATGGTTTATTCACTTTTGTGTATATTATTTAGGAAAACTGACGGCTGGTGTGTATAATATGCATTTCTAAAGGCCTTTTTTCGTACTTTTTTTGAAGTATTAGAAAACATGAAGTGAGTAATGGATATGTGCAATCTGCATACAAACCATTTCAAGGTGCAGCAGTTGTGCAAATTCATTGAATCGTAATTTATTTTGTTACCATAACGTGTTATTGATGTATTGCGGTAATGGGAATTAAAATTATTTGAATATTTTTGTGCAATCAGGATATTATATTTTTTAGGTGTATTATAGCTAATTTCTACTGCATTAATATGAATTATGAGCTACAATTTATGAAATTGCTTTTGTATATTATAATACATACTACAACATTTTGAAAGGCTTATCAATGATAATTCAAGATAACGTATTGAAAATTAACAATTTATGAAAATTCTATTTTCAAAAAATTACTTTTTTAGTTTCTTTAAAGGATGTTTTCCAAGGTTAAACATTCCCAAGGATAAAATATATATTTAAATAAATTTAAGCAAGATTCCATGTGGAGCATGCTGCATGAATAGCATGATCCATGAATGCAGTTTATAACAAATATAGAATATGCGAAAAAAAACTAATAAAAGAAAAGGACAACACTATAAAAATGCATGGATTAAATTATGGAATCAATGAATGTTTGTATGTAATCCTAACTTAACATCCTAAAGAGATTGATATTGTTTTAATTTAATTACAATATTTTCATAATATGATGCTGAACATCGAGCGGAATTGAAATTTTTGTCTCAAATGTAAGTTTCCCCAATGCGTCACAAGTAATACCTCATAACGGACATAACCAATACCGCGTTGAAATTCGTATCTGTTTATGATCAAATCATAAGGCACACTTATCTAAATTAAACATCATTACCAAAAAAGGACGATTCTGCATCCTTGTTATTAAATAATGGGTGCAACCATTTCTCCATATCACAAAATTTATATTATAAATAATTGCATGCCTATAGGGTAGCAAAAACACTCGAGACGCCCACTAAAGTCAAAAGTACAAGTCAAATCAAACATAAAAAACCGACAGAAATTTCACGGAAAACATAATTACACAAAGAAACGCCTTTGCACATGTCTCCTAAGCAGACAATGGCCCAATCCAAATGACTAACCTTTTACATCCTCAAGCAGCATAAAACTCACCAGAATATTGAAACATCAGTTGAAAACACTCCAAGGGGATGAAGTCATTTAAAGCCCATTCATTTGAAGTGCCCTTCAAAGGTGCTACACTCAATAAATACGATTGTGTGATTGGACAAGAGAAATTTCACTCATGAGTTGATGTTATAAATCTTAAGGATCGTCGTAAGCTCTTTTGGAATGTCATCTTGTTGAACTCCTTGATTTCATACAAATCATTTTTTTTTTTAAAGAATGTAAGTTTAAGTATAGCATATTATTTTATTGTCTGTAAATGTCGATCACTGCACTTCCACCTTTTTTTTTTGCTGTTAATTGAACCGTGACAGAACAGACGCCATCATGACCGTCAGGGCATTATAATCTGCTCGTACCTTTGTATATACATATAGATAAAAATAACATCAAATCAGGAACTAGGCAACACAAAGTGGCATTAAAACCATCAAAAAAGCACCGCACAGTCATAATTGAAAAAATTGTTCTCTATCATAGTTATATGTATTCTGTATTTGTACGGTGATTGTTGTTGGATATGTGGCATAGTAAATTGCTAGATCAAAAATTGAGAAAATAAAAATGGGAGACAGGAGTGAGGAGGGCAAGCAGCGAGAAATGTAAAAATGTCAGAAATGATTTAATCCAACAGCTTGATATATGACACACGGTAGCTTCACTCTGTCAAAATAATTTAACTTGATGTCGGGAGTCCAACAACACAAAATACCACTCTTCGCTTTTCAATATTTTTTTTCGCTTCTTTTTTACTTTTCTTCTGTTACTTCAACGCAAAGGAGACGACAAGAATAATGCACAAGAGACGAGGAATTAAGACACTGAAAAAGCATAAAAGTAAAACACTGAGTGTTTTTTATTGGGATGGCGTAATTTTTTAAGGCGTTTTGTTTTTGTCTGCCCCCTTGTTTTACATGGCTGTTGAATTATTTTTTCTTCATTTTTTGTATTTTTCCGTCTTCAAAACTTCTTCACTTATTCAACGAAGCGGACTTGTTCTCTTATTTTGTATCAGATCACTTTGAGAAGTTGTTAAAAATATATCCAGAATCCGACATGGTGAGCACAAGTTAATATATCCGACAGATCTAAACATGAACAACACACCCACAGATGAGGAGTGTTTTTTGATTGTAAAGATTTCAGACAAGGGAGTGTTTTTATATGCATTTAAACTGCATCGCAAATTTATACACGTTCGAAGATTCTACCTTCATATTTTCAACTTATATTTTAATTTCTATAATGCACAAATGAAGTTCGCCTTAAAGAAACTTCAACTCATAGAATAAATTTATGCTCTGATGCGCTTACAGCAACAAGATTTTTTTCAAATCAAGTTATAAAAAATTCTAGTGACGTTCAAGTTATCGAAGTTCGACTGTACTTGAAATAGTTCAAAAAAATCTTATTATATGTTTTTGCTACTCATTTCAATATTTTTTTAAAGTTAAAAATTTTGTGAAACAATAATTCTTTTTGAAGTTCAATATTTAAACATTATTAATGTCTGTTGAAACTCTCGCGCATTCATTGCTGCTTCAATTGTAAAATTGTTAATACATTTAGACAATCATTATATTTATCTTACAACAATTTTTGTTATCATAAGAAATAAACCCCACGTGCGTTGAACCTTTTAAGGATTGAAAATACAATTCAATGTGATAATTCCAAAAAATCCAGCTTGCATACTTTCGAGAAAAACAATTCAAATATTCAATCACCATTGGTATTCCAATCTTGAGGCACTTGAAATTTTGAAAATGCTCTTATGTCATTATTGGGCGTCCAATACTTTATCATCTCTTTAACAAAACTCCTATATTATTGTTCTGTTGCTACAGTTTCTATATCCATCAACCCCCTCCAAATATCTCCCCACACACGTATTTGTTATCACACTTATGTTGTCAAAATACTGGAGATGAGGCTCAACTCAATACAACTAATACGAACGAAAGCATTTAAATGAGGTCAAATGCCTCTGTTTCAAAATGATTTGAAGAGTGTCTGCAAGCACATCCATTTATTATATAAGGCAGAAGTGGAAACATAATCCTCTTAAGTCGAGTGCACTCCAATCATGTGTGTGATGGGATTCTTTCATCGTGAATGAAGTGTTTTGTTTAGTGCGTTCTTATAAGTTCAACTTTTTTTTTATAAAATGTATTTATTTTTTTGTGTCCATATAATACTTGTGTCCGCAATGGCAGTCAAAGTCATAGATCATATTCTTTTTAAGAAACGACTTCATGGTTCTGTTCACAAGAAGAATAATAACATAAGTTTACAATTCGTCCCCCTTTTTTGTACGTCCAATTTTGATCCACCATTCTTGTATTGTGTCTGGTAAATGGAACACAATCAAAAGTGTCTTACATAAATATAGTTCGTATAAGGCTTTTTTGTGGCTGCGCGTTATCTGGGCGTTTTATGCGGACAGGATTGATATTCTTTAGAGCATACAAAAGCACAATATTCTGTCTTATTTAGGAAGAGTGTATCCGCTCTTTAAATTTAACAAAAAGTACGTATTATACAGTAACATTGAAACGAAAAATGGATGCAACAAGAAGACAGCAAAGCAAGCAAACAATTTCTGTCAATCTTTCAGTCAATTTCAATCTTTAAGCCGCACTTTAATGGCATATAGAAAAGGAAAAAGTGTACGATGAAAAAAGTATATAATGAAAGATTAATAAGAGAAAAACAGAAGGCCGGCGCAAGTAATAAAGAAATGGTACCAAGATATAATGTGGATATAAGTTGATCAAGAAGAATGAGAAGTGGCAGCTCATGTTCTCATATGTCAGACATTTTTGACAGGCAGCATTTATCCGCGATGATCGATCTCTGTGGCCGCGGCTTAAATTGCCAGCTCGTGTGTGTGTATGCACACTTAATAGTGCGTTATTCTTTTGGCCTGTGTAGTGTGTACGCTGACCCCACATCCATTAGATCAACAAAAAGGTCTAAACAAAGGAGAGCTTAAATTTAAATCAAAATCCAGTAGCACAAATACTTGACAGCCGACAAAATGAGCTGCGTTATATGTTAATATTGAAAAATGTGAAAAACATTGTGCAGATAGTTTCGAAGCCGGACACCAATATGTCTGATGTCAAGATCACTATCGCAACAGTTGCGCGCGGCAAAATGAAAGGCGAACAATGTGAAACATTTGATATGTGTAAAAGAGATTAAAGTCAACGATTTAAAAGCTTTTCAGTCCCATTAAAAAAAATTATGAGACTTTTAATGCCACTGCGTGCATAATGAACCCAAATCCACACATGAAAATATTGCGCTGCACTTAATCATAATTCGTATATCCGAAATGCAATAAACAAATAGACTTTCAAGTCCTTTTAACATTACCATATGCTGGGTGGAAAACAATTCGCTTTTAATATGCTTGGTTTGTATACAGTGGCGATGAGTACATTATAATATGTTAGGAGAAAACTGTTAACTTCCGGGCATTGTTACATCGAAATACATATAAATCCAACCACATTTATCCTTGCGGCCACCCATTACATCCTGGGCCACAAGTTGAAAGTCTACACTCAATGTTTCTGCGGGTAAAAGGGCTAAAGCGACATCGAAAGGCCACCATAATGTCCCACATACACACACACTAGTATACAAAATAATATTGTACATATTTCGCAAGCCACCTTCCATTGTGGGTAATCTGAAGACCAGCATTTTCACATGTGTATTTTGTTATCATTGCGCAAAAACACGTTCATTCTATTACACAAAGTCCGGATGGTGTATATTGCGGTCTGGGTGTAGATGCTGAAGCGTTGCCGGCGCACTTATATGCATACTAATACTCATTTCCCTGCCATTAATTTGGAATAAACCATTGCTGTCTTCCCTATCCCGTTTGTAATAAAGCCAAGTAGTTAATGGGGGTAGTAGGTTGATCCGAAGGGGGGAGGGTGTGGAAGTGAGGCAAAATGTTAAGCTGGTATACAGATTATCATCTTCGCCTTTAGACATACACACATACGATGATGCTGTGATCCACATTCGTTGCTATTGTTGCAGCTATACTTGTGCGGTGGATGTTAGTGATACATTTGCCCATACGAGTATGTATGAAAACTTTATTAAGCCGACGAGGGATATGGGAAGTGGCATTAGTGTTGAAGGCGAATTAGAGACGTATTCCGCGTGTACCGCACAGGGTCAAGACAATTTTGGGAGATAAAATATTTGGTGACAGCAATGTTGCCGATGTGCCCTAACATGACATCTCCACAGCTGGTGATTTGGCTCTCGCTTCATGCATAATGTAAACAGACGTGTCAAATGATATTATGCGTGGTCCTTTTGGGGGACGTAAATTGGCAAATGGGTTTTGTAGGTCCTTATAGGAAAATGTTTTGTTAATACATTTTTTTTACAAATCATTCCAATTGTTTGAAACTGATTGAAAGATTGGGTATCGGATGTAATGTAAATCATGTGTACAGTGTTAATGTTTGGGGGCATAGTAAGTAAGTAAAACACTTGAACTGTTGGCTTAAATTAAGTATTATTATTATTAAGTAACACTTGATAGACTGAGAAGAAAGTTAAAAATCCTGGGAATTAAGGGCCAAAATGAATACAGATTCTGAGGAGCTGCAGAGGAGATACCAGCACAAATTCAAAAATATTACAAAGCAGTAGGAAGTGACTGGGCCCTATTTTCTTCATAAAGGTCCTAAAATTCACTAAGAAGCTGGGACTGGAAAAGGTGCTTCGACAGCAGGCTGCACCTTTTCATTTTAAGTAATTGCAGTAAAAACAACAAGGGTTTAATCAATTCGTGATAAAATATTCCATAAATTCACTAAACACGTAAATGTACATTGCACAATTGTACAAAGACACACGAATAGTTAGGTACACGTTGAGTTTATAAAAATTGGATTAGCAATTGGAAGCGAACACTCCGCATTACGTGCATTGCGACTTGAGAGTGTGTTTGTGTATGCAAACATGAAACTGAGCGGAAATTCCAACAAAGCTGTTTTCCCACAAACAGATTATATGATTGCCGTGTTGTCGGAGCATTTTCCAGCGGAAAGTACATTCGACTTTGTTGGCTGGTTTCATTTTCCACAACCCAATAAAAGGGTTGAGTACGTGGGTGGGTGTTAAATTGCTCTTACCGTATTATATATATTTCATGTGTCAGTGTGTGTGCTTGTAAGCAAAAACCCAAACAACGCAGAGCAACCAAAGAATGTGTTCCTTTTAGACAGCAGTGAGCAACAGCAGCAAAAAAGTGATTGGGTGGAAATGGTTGAAAATGCGGTGTGCGGCATGTGCACAAGCTTCGGGTGTGAGTTTATAGACTGCCAACTTAATGAACTGAATAACGCTTTGCGTTTACCCACCCCAATTCCACCCTCATTTAGCCATCTTAACACTTGGTGGCAAATTTATATGTGCGCGCTCACACAGATTGGAGTTTGCTCTTGTGGCAGTAAATGTGTATTTGTACAAGAACTTGTTGGAAAACGTTGGCTATGGGTATTATATGATTGTCAGAAGCACCGGGTTTGGGGTGTTTTTTTTTTTTTGTATTTTGTTCGTTCCTAACGAACATCATGCATTTTAAGGTTTGCCTGTGCATGATGGGAAAGTGTAAATTTTGTTTTCATCCCCCGGCGTATGTTTTGGATTATGGTGAATGTGATTTAAAATTCAATTAGGTGGCAATGATGTTTAATTTTTATACGCCTTATGTCGCATTTTGTCTTTTTTTATTTAAAAGCTTTTAGTCAAGGGCTGAAGGGAACTAACAGTAAAATAAGCGAGAAAATGTTTATTTGTTTTATTGTAACATAAGCGGGTGAGATTAAAATAAGTCAGATTTAAATTTAAATCTAAAAATGGCAATATTTGTTAGGATTTCAAATAAATAAGTTTAGTGCACTTTGAAAAATGTAGTATGTTCACCACTTTAGGCCTCTTTGCAACTCAAAACAAAAAATTGTCTTTCTCCTATATTCCGAAAGCTGCTTTAAGTTCTAAGAACCGCTGGAAAATTGTTGGGCCTTGTCCAAGTTTTGCTCCAGGCAAAAATACCTCTTCCACCTCGATTAATTCGCAATGCATTCAATATTTTTTAACTGTCATACTAAGCAAAAAGGAAAAGATAACATATCTTTAAAAATAATATACTGTAATATGTTTATCCATTAATTAATTAGTCAAGAGTTGATGAATTAATTTGTAAAAATTTGTTGAATTTCAACCAAACATCTCAACCACGTCGATAATGACACAGTCGCCTATAATCACTGATGTATACGTATATTATGCGCACACTTAATGTATTCCCAGTATTTCTTACGGACTGATCATTCATTCCATCCACATCTCTCGCTCATTTATCGCATATATTTTAGCTGTTCGCAGTTAATAAATGACTCTTCCTTAGCATCAAGTCAAACCAAATGATTGATCACTAGCAGATGGCAAGCAAAATATATTACGTATGCTCATTTCATTTATTCCGCGCACTGCGCGATCTCTGCTACACACAACACAAAGCCAGCCATCTCTTTGGTTGTTTGCCCGCACTCTGCGCAGCCCCATCGCAAGTTCCTTCTGCTGATGCTCTAGAGCTCATTCGTCTTCAGTGTGTATTCAACGCATACATAAGATACATCTATATGCAGGAAGAAAAAGCGCCCAAGAAAAGCTGTTTGTACAGAAAAACAAGCGCACAGATAATAAATATCATTCAGCAACTGTGGTGAATGATTAATATCCCACAGTATTATTCCACATCCTTTTATTACAGTTAAAATCGTTTCATTCACACTCCCTATGGGTGTGTGTGTGTGATTTCTGATTATAAATAGTCTGCAATTCCGATGATTTAGTGGAAAACGTCACATCATCGCATTATTTAACACAGCGAATGTATTATATTTCAATATTCATATATAGGCGAATCGCCGTGCAGATGCACTTGGTTTAACTTCAATGAAACATTGGTTCTCTTCCATTAAATGTCAAAACAAATAAGAAATGCATTCAGTGCAGCAATGAAATTGAACTTCCATTACCGATGCAATCGTACTGCTTCACAATGTGACAGCACTAATTCTCCTAATTAGACATATTTCAAGTCGATTTTCCAACCACTGCAGTCAAGTTTAATTGATATGTGGTAGCCAGCCGACGACGCAACGCGACGAGAAGTGGCTTGGCAATCGCATTCAGCTATATAAATGGGATTATGCATTGCTGAGCGGTGTTCTTACCAAATGAAAAGGAGGTAACGTGCCACAATAATATGTAGGTTGTAGCACTCGTGGTATCAAAGCTCCATAAATGTGTGTGCATATGTAAAGTGTATCCAAGAAAAATGTTGTGTTTAAAAAATGTATTTGCCATTCATCTTGTTATTTTTAAATTAACGAGCGATAAGGTCGACAAATGTCATGTTGTGGAGTGGTACAAGAATTTCGACGCATAGAATATGTCAATCAAATAAACAAGTTTCAATTTACGAAAATGCAAACAAAAAACTAAACGCGGACGAGTACAACACAATTATAAATATGTGAATGATAGGTATAGGAATGACATATAAAGATATGGCAGATGCATATAAGGGAAAACGTAGTCATCAAGAAAACAAGCGACAGGAACCGGAGGACTAGAATTACACCCCGACAAACAAATGAAGTCTATACATTGTTTGTCGTGACATTTCCACCCGCTGTCACGTTTTGTAATGTCATTCGTGCTTGGGTGGAGGACTTTTTACACCTCACTTTCATGGAACCCATTCAAGGTTTTCGTCCCACACTGACACATACTTTTGCATGCATGTCCTTTATATAGAAACTGATAAAGTCTAAGCGCACTGATGGTTACCGAGCAAAGCACACACATGCGAGAGTGCTGTCGGATGTGCAAATAAAGCCACACAGCATAATAATATATTACTATGCGGGGATACCATAAAAAGCTCACACAAACACATTGACGAGCACTCCCATTAGTATAACAACAAAATGGCAATGGTTGGGAAAATTGCTGCAAAGATTTGCCATACATTTTCGTCCTCGTTTCTTTACATTATATACTTTTGTGCTCAAATACAATGTGTGTGTGTGATGTGTTGGCCACCATCCCCTTGCCACATCACCCTGATAACATGTCACCAGACACACATATTCATTTCCGTGTTGTTGGCTGGTCCGACGCGGCAACAAAGGAGCGCCCCGTCGCTATATACTTGCAAGTACAACAATGTGGGAGGGGTGACGACATCAAGTGTACCATTTAACAAATGACGCACGCGTTAAGATATTTCCCGACCAGAATATCTTCCTGTTTACAGGTTTCCGGTTCCTGCATTTCAAGCATTTTGTACTCAGTTAATCATTCTGATGGGTATTGTAGAGGTTTTTTTTCCCCTCTGTTTTGTGGCTTATACAGAATATAAGCATTATTTATTTTATTACTAAAGCACGCACACTTGGTGCGAGTGATGACTGAATATTATAATTAGCTTAGTGGTAATATTAATTGCTTAAAATTGTTGAAGTGTGTTTATTTTCTTTTTTTGTCAAAAGCATTTAACACAATATATACAGTTAATTGCTAATCGTTTTGTATTCATTAACACTTGAAGATGATTTCTGCTTTATTTAAATAACGCAAATATTCACCCCAACAAAATGTGTCAGCACATTTAATTTTTAATTTTATTTAAGTCTGCATGAATTTTCATTCGTTCCCATGCAGTCGGATACATGTCATGAATATGCTTAACTACATGTGACAACCTTTTCGCATATAATTTGTATATAATCCTTGAGCAGTTTCGTTTCATTGTTTGAAATATTTAGAACATGTGTGGTTTGGGCACATTCATTCCGACGCCTGTCATCATCAATAAAATTTCACTTCATGACAGTGAAAATGATTTATTGCCGTTCATCCCTCCATACATATTATATAGTGAATAGTCTATACACTTATTTGTTGTCGCAGTCGTTAAGGAGAAGCAATTTCCTCGACAATTTTTGCCAATCATGTAATTATGATAAATGACAACAGACTGTGGCAAAGGCACAACCGGGAGAGTGGGAAGATAAATGAGTGTAATAAAAGAGCTTATGTGGGGTGTGGGAAATTGAATGAATGACTCTTGCCATCAACATTTTAATGGACAGACGTACGGGGATGGGTATACATTTTTGATTTTTGCCATATTTTCGTTTTCATATTTATTGGCAAAATTTTGTGTATAATAATAAGATACATAAATTTCAGTTTTAAACAAACATAATTATAATTATTAGTTATTACTTATTACTATGGCTACAAAAAAATCATGCAATTACTTCTTTTTTAATTTATATACGACCCCAAGGGCATATAGAAATATTTGGAATCCGACTTTTTTCGGAAAAAAAATTGATGATGCAGAAACTCGTTTTGACACCCCCTGAGTCCAAAAAAGTGGTCTAGAAAAAATGTGCAAAAGTACGTCCGAACGGTGTACCCCGTACGCCGTACTATAGAAAAATGGTGTACTATGGTGGAAAAAAAAATTCCTAAACTACTGGACCGAATGTATGAAATTTTTTTGTAAAGTATTAGACAGAAATATAAGAATTGGATCTTCGATTTTTCAAGGTCAAGTTATTGCCAAAATAATTTTTTTTCGTATAGGGGCTCAAAAATGGGTACTACAATTTTAAACAAAACTGCATATATTCTATATCTCGCTAGATGCTCCTTCTGGCGAAAAAAGGGCTGGACAAGGACAAACCCCACTTTTCTATCTCAGCCACCTTGCACAATATCAAAAAAATTCTTTCAGATTATTGTAGGATAAAATAAGATAAGAAAATTTGCGGAACATTTCAAGGTCAAATTTAGAAAAATCAAGGTCATATTTTTATAATGAAAATGTGTATTTCAAATACTGTGTGTTTTAACTTTTAGGGCACTATGATGTTCTACATTATTGATAATCTCAATAAAAGTACCAATTTTGGACAAAAGTCAAGGTCAAAGCTCGGAAATTTCAAAGTCAAATTTTTCATATCTCCGAAAAGCTTTTTTAAAATGTAGTTAAGCAACAGTCGTATATAAATTCACACCTCGCTCTCCCTGCGATGTAGTTTTTTTCAAGGATGATTCAAAAATGATCAAGTGGAAAATCCGAATCATAAAAAACTATGAATTCTGACATTGATTCGCTACAATGGCATATTTTTTCATATTTTTGTTTATTTCGGCATATTTTCCCAAGAGCATGTATTAATTTTTGCATTCCGAACTTTTTCGCAATAAGAATGTAAATAAGTCAAATATGTTAAGGTCAAAATCGTAAAATTCAGGGTCAAATTTTTTTATCTCCAAAACGCTATTTTTTTTGGAAATTCTCTTTCATATTATCGTAGTTTTTGATATGATAAAAAAAATTTGCGAAACATTTCAAGGTCAAAATTGCAAAAAAAAGTTTTTTTTTTTAACATTTCTTGCCGGTGAAGTTCACCCTGTTTAAGGCGGAGAGAGGATGTAAAAATGAACATGGATATGAATTGTCACATTTATTGAATAAATGAATGGATGAAAAAATAATTTGTTGTCCTCTTATAGTCGAATACGTATACAGAAATGTTTTTCAGCACAAGGCTCAAAAATTTTATATGTAGTTAAGCCACTGCATGTCATACCCATATGTGCGTCCCCCTATAGGCTTTGAGGTCATGACATCTCAGCACTTTACATGACAGACACATGAATCAATATGTCTGTCAAAGATGCGATGATAAAATTAAACATTAATCTTAATAGTTGTACACCGTCAGATGTGGGTTAATGCACTTGTCAGTTCTCGCATCATAATGTGCATCTGTCCAGCTGACATGCAGGCAGTAACTTTTCGCGCATGTCTTATACAGTCACAATAAATTTCCTCACACATTTCGTTTGAGTTATGCGCAAATCGCAACCCATTCATTGACTAACTCGTGCGATTGCACTTTCCCGCGTCACGCGATGTGTACATGACATGCTGCAGTAAATGCAGCGAGAGTAAATTTATTGACTAAATTGCTAGTTGCATGATTTCGCAAATGTGCCCGTTGCAATATATTATGCATATATTGTATATTTATGTTAAATATTATTTGAGCGCACACATGCTCACAATAACTTAATATATTGCAGATTGAATGTGTGTTCTCCCAATGTTGTATGACACAAAAGGCGATAAATTATGGCATCATGACAGCGTGAAAATAACCCGCCCGATAATTACGTTACTGCATCATGGTGATAAAGAACAAGCACCAAGAAGTTGTACACCAACAATATGAAGAAGGTATATTTGTACGGTGCTCGGATCGTGTACACAAGTTGTATGTATGGTAAATGTGGTGACGACGGGGAGGACAGATTGGTGTCGCTTTTCTGGCATTATTTACACTGTACAAGGATGTGGCAGAAGCACCACCACCAGCAGTAGCGGCAGCATCACGTACATCCGAAAACATATTTATATTATCATGACATGAAGACAAGCGGTTAGATGGAGACGCCAAAAACAAATGAATTGAGACTCATTCGGTTGAGCTTGTAAAGTGATTAATTGTTTTCCAACGAAAGACACATATCCTTTTTGTATACTCGGTTAGTTTTTTTCTTTTTGAGCACATCGCCTTGTGTTACTATATTTTTGCGAGTTGAGTTGTTGTTGCGATGCAAAAGAATTCGCGCAAATTGAAAATGACATGCGAAATGAAATTTCCTTATAATGGATGTCATGTGGAAAGAAGTCTGCGATGAGAAATGCTGACGAATTGAAATTTGAAAAAATGAAACAAAAAGACTACAGTCATACGGTATGTGTGTAAGTACGATACAAATGAGGAAAACTCGTTATATAGAGATGGATGATTAATTAATATCTGGCGGTTGTGTTATGGCTTTGCTTATAGTTAGTCAACATGTTCCGGACGTTTATGTTTCTCGACCACATTTTTTAATGGACATGTCACACAAATCTATCTAAAGCCGTCATCCTTGCATCAGCGACGGTGATGGTGATGGATAGATTGTCTCTCGGGCACATATAACGAGCGCAACGCCCTTTCGACATTAAACAACGTCAGACAATCACAACAATATATATAGCGTTACAGACATACAGAGAATTGCACAGACACTCATGATTCTGTTGCCATTTAAATGTATGCCCGTTTTGTATAAATATACTTGAAGTTCCGCAAATAGTGGATTGTACAAAATATAGTTGGTAAATGCGAGTACAAGGGGATTGTTTTCTGGAACCATATTCATGCACGATGTTCGTCGGATGTATTTTTACACAACACATATATTATATAGTGAGTAAAGAGACAAGGAGCCGCCATCCACCAGCCCGAAGCACATCAACAGCATTGCACAAATGGTGATGAAACGCGAAAGACGGTAAAATGAATAGAATGACAACAATAAACGAGGCAAGATGATCATCATGGAAATAAAATACCCCCAGCAGGCTGAAACCCGTCTGAATGTGACAGGAGGACATAAAGATGTCAACATAATTCAATGTGATTAACGTCGGTGTGTGTTTGCTTTAGCGCGCTCATTCATTCATTCATTCATTTAATTCCGTGTGAAGCTGAACGTGGCTGAATGATGCTGTGTGTTTGCGCCGCGACTGCCACTGCCGCTTTTGCTTCACATGTACGGACGCATATACGAGTAGCACCTATATAATATAAATATATATATTGAACAATGACATTCAAGACAGCATGAAGGCTTAATACAACTTTTAATTAAATGATGGTTTGGTTGAAACGTTTGAAGCATATGTGAATGCTCTGCAATGTGCATTGTGCATACAAGCGATTTAGAAATAACTGCATGCATTTGCTGATTGATGGGTGTTGTAGAGCAGCACTTCAGCCTGGGAATTGGCGTAATGTGTTTTGTATTTTGGATCGTTTTCATTTGGTGATTAAAATATCAGTAATGACGTACAGAATAAATAAAAAAAACTTCAATGGCAGTTGCAACACATTATCAATACGATCTTGTTTCAATCGAAAGTGCAATGTTAATTTTAATAAATTCGAACTGTATTTTATAATTTCGAAACTATTAATCAACAGTATAGTTCCGTTTTATTAAGATCTCATTCACTTAACCCTTTAATGCGTCAACTTTCAATTTAACTGAAATATAGACTAATTTTGGGTTGCCATGAAACGCTTCATAATCAGTTTTTTTAATATAAAGTTGTTTTCAGTTGCGTATTCTTAAATAAAAAATAAATAGGACAAATGATTTTTTCCTCATTTTTTTCAAATTATTCAAAATTCATTCTTAAAGCAGACTGCTGATGAAATTTAATTTCAATAGAATGATATTTCAATGAACAAATTGCAGAGATTGCATAGAGATTGCGAGTACCGAGGTTAATTTGCGGCGCCAACTCGTAGCCAATAGAGAAATAAATATAACAAATAAGTAAACAGTATTTCATATAAAATATCAAAATAAACTAAATTAGATCTCAATAGAACGCGACTAGTACACATATATTTATCTCGCTTGATTGAGGTGCAATGAACAGTTGTTTAAAGTTATAAATCAATTGTTAAAATTATTCCAAATCACTAATATCATAATAAATTATTAATACTTCCAGATTCATAACATTATTACATTTTGTGAATTTGTTTAACATTTAATTCATATAAAGCATCCAATACTTTTACCATAAATTAAATTACACCAACCCACACAGTGCAGATATCCATGACTTATTGCAGGTCATCTCCGAAAGCTATCGTTAAGAGCATATCAAATTCCCATAAGCATATAAGCAACACCGATAAAATTTCTTTATAGCAGCGATTACCACATCACCATCAATTTCCATTTATCGTCATAATCATGAAATATACACATGTACTCCATGTGCACCCAAAGTGTCACACACATATTATACCTACATGCTCGTGCAGTAGGTGTTCTGCTGTCATCACCATCTTTCTTAACACTTCCAAAATGGATATTTGATCATATGTTATGGTAGACTCTTTGGATTTTATATTCAAGGCGAAATGTAAATATTTGCGACATTTTGTACCCGCCATTCAGCGTGTCGATTGAGAAAACACGGGAAGACTTAAATTGCAGATAAAGTGACACCGATATTATATTTTTCTTGCCTGGCAAAGACGCCTCATACCGTTCCTGCACATACTACGAACGCCAGATCAAACACATCTCGCCATACCATGTATTCGTGATGTCAAGGGGAATTCTATTCAAAACTGTGATAGTCTGTTACTTATATGCATATTTGCTTATGACGGTAGTAAAAATTGATAGTAAGCAGAAAATTGAAAGGGGGCGATGGCACCGACTGCAAAAACTGAACAAAACCCACGTACACAATTTGAAATATAGTATTTGCAACATCTACGGGGTGCCATTTCTATATTCGATTCACATGATTTTGAATCATAACACTCATATGGCTCGTGTTATAACTTTTAGGCAATTTTCCATCGACTTAAATCTGCATATACAATAATGTGTAAAATGTAGACACACTCCACTTGCAATATAGTAGCACTGAGTATACGAATAACAAATAAATGTAAACGCAAATAGATAGTACACAAGGGGGTTGAACGCCAGTCAACGGGTAATGGTTCAAACGACTATGATGTTTAGAGTAATATTGTAAATCATGTGTGCGTTTGCGCTTATGAGGATCATGTTTATGATTATGTTTATTCTATACTCCTCCTGACAGCCTCTCACCACATGCACTAATGTACATCGCACTCCTCCCCTGATGGCGTGTTGAAAGCGCTCACCATCCAAGATATGATCCGCAAATGTTATGATAATAGAAGTGGGTACATAATTTAGAATACGTAAGCGTATACATGGCTCGGCTAAAGGGTGCACAATAATGCCTATTTCATTTGCGCCTGAAATGGTTTTAAGGCATTTATGTTATAGTTTGATGTAGGGCGAGAAAATTTCATGACTATGCTTTGAATGATTTAGATGACGGGGTTAATTGAATGAAATCGCATTTAATTCAATTGAATTTTTGATTCGAATTTCTTGTAAAAAGGGGTGAATTGATGTGCCAAATCAACATAACGTAATCACGTTAATTGGTATGTTTTCGGCATTATATTTTGGGGTGGAAATAAAATTTAACTTAATTCACAAGAAATGGACCGAGAATTTAAGTATTAATTAGCCTTGTTCTATTGAGATCTCATTTAGTTTATTTTTAATTTTAACAAAATAAATTTTGCTATTTACCCGGGTTGAAATTGAGATGCTGAAAATAACGCTCGGGCTCAAAAAATAAAATAATACTATAGGGTTAGCTCATTCCGTATATTTATTATTCTATTGGCCACAACTCGTAAAACAAAGAATTAATCATGAATTATTTTGCCTAAATAAATGGTTTTAATTGCATTTAACGACTTGCTATGATAACAATTTATGATTTAAACTAAATGAAATATTTATGTTGCCAATAAGTGATGCCGCCCTTGAATTTATTCCTAAAAAGGGGCGCCACCTTTTGTCGAATAAACAAAGTATCTCTGTTTAAAATGTAAATCACGTATATGTTTATATTTAAATAAACTGAATGAGATCTCAATAGAACGGAACTAATTTGTTTTCACATAACGAATTATTGATCAATTTTAAACAAGACAATAAATTAGTTCACTTATCTTTTCAATTTTAAATCATGAATCAATATAACGAATTCCAGCATGTAAATAATATTTTCCTGCCTAACAAAAGTGACAGACTGGAGGGGAGATGGTATATTAACAGCCACATACAAATCTGGATTACAAATGACCTCAATAACCAGCTCCCCACAATCCCTGCAGAGACGAGTTGACACGTCTATAAAATTGACATTATTTGTAAAAAAAAATTCATTAAGCTGACAGCAGCAATTTCATATTTTGATGCCGTTGTTTTGCTTTTACTCGTATTATATTATAGGCTCCAGGGCTAATAAATGCCCTCCCCATGCTCTTTCACTTGTTACCATTTCTTGTGTGTAACTCCCCATTAATATATCTCCCATAGTGTGCACTGCTGTTGATATTATGCCGACACACGTTACGTTACTTCATATATGTTTACAATATAACGGTGTCTGCCTGGGTGTTGCCCACGCCATTATATCCTCAAACAGTGTCTGCCATACCACTGCTGCTGATGGTATAACGTTCGTTCAATGTACGCGTCTATCTATTCAACTTATCTGCACAACATTTATCATTTTGCAGCATACACAAACACGCACAAGCTGTCAGACATACACATATAAATGGGATGTGGGAAGTGGGAAGTTACACTGGGCAAAGGAGGGTGGGGTTGGGAAAAAAAACGGGCATTTGAAGTGAAATATATGACCTGTCGGGATTATCATGTCATAATATATGTCACTTGTATATGTACAAAATTTTCATTTCCGCATGTGACAATAAATATGTTTCCATATTTCATTCAGGGCCATTGCATTTTATTTTTGTGTAACAAACGATGATGATATCGAGAGGGGTTGCACCCAGCTATGTGCTGCAACAATATATACATAAGAGTCGTCTCATTGTTGCATATATAGAGCATCACATCGTCTGATGGGGGTACGTACAAAAGAGGATTTATCGGTGTGAATGCAGTGCAAGTTACAGTTGTATTTTAAATCTTTCTCGTTTGCATTTGGATGGTTCTAAAGAATTATGGTAACGGTGGTGGTGTACGATCCCCATTTGCTGAAAACAAAGAGCTTTTCCCCCATTTGTCTGTAAATCAATTGAAGTGAAGATAAAGTGTCGATTTTCAGAATCAGGACGTGTATATTTTAAAGATTTAATCTTTCTCCCCATTTCGACATTTTGAGATTTATATTCATCGCATTTTGTTGGATTTATTTTTCAAATTCAAATTTGTTTTTGTTATGCAATTTCCACGTATGTATGGCGAGACAAAAATAAAAATGTTTTTTTTAATAAGTGTAAAATAACTACATATATAGAACGAGACGACGCATAATAAATATTTTACAAAAAATCCTATCTTACAAGTATGAAGGATGATAAAGTCACAATACGTCCGTGACATTATTTTTTACAATTATTATACAGTGTGGAAAACGCATTGTAGTTTGAAAGCTGTACATCCTGCAATAAATAACATAAATTTCCATTTCGAAACACTGCACTGAAATATGGTAGCCCAACATCCCCATAATATAACTCACAAATTCATTCACTTTGTGTAATATATAAAACCGTTAGCGGTAGCCCCAATCATCCCTTTATGTCCCAACCCCAAACCCAAGCGCAGTGAAAATGCCATAACATGTGGATTGTGGGTTTTGTAAATGTCTGCACATGTACATGGAGAGTGGAGACGTACAAATGTTTTTGGAAGCAAATGATACCACAACTGGATTTAATCGGGCAACTCAATTTTATGTCCAACCGTATATCTTCTTAATGGTCAGGTCTTTGATAGCGGTGTCGCCGATTGTGTATTGTAGCATAGTTATTATACTGTAATACCGCACTGTCTAAACCATATTATTATATATAAGCCCAAAGATTCTGAGGATTCTCGTGCATTTAAGTGCAGCATTCATGAGGCATAATCACATCATTTACAAAGTACGCATTATGCCTTCAGATGAACTTTATGCCAACATTGTGCTGTAAACGTGCCATTTCTTTTAATTCCTGCCATATTATTGATTAAAGGTGGTAATGGGATTTTGACTGGTAGCTTAAAGCATATATTCATGTTTTTCATTTCAAAAGCATCATGGATTATATACTTAAACACCAAATAGTATTATGATGACACAAAATTATGTTTATTTTATTTATAACCCATATCATGCCTCTGTTTTTATTTTAAATGCATTAAACATAAGAAAATAAATGTGAGACGTTGATTCATTTGCATTTTAAAATCATTAAAAAATTTCAAAACAAATATTTTATGCAACGAATAATAATTAATGAACTAGCAACCAGCATATTTTTTGTTTAACTGTCCCCACCACTTTTGGATTAATTATAATATTTTTCATTGGAGCTATACAATAATAATTAAATATTAAGACACTCGGAATAGGTGCAAACGTTAATATCACAAATATTTATTCCATTAATTAACTGCCAGAGTTAAGGCCGCTTTAGTAAAAGCTTTTTTTCCTCATCATAAATTTGTCGAAACATTACAATAATTTTCCAATAAATTGTTTTAATGGCGATAGTGTGAACAATTTTTATCATAAATAAGCAATTGAAGTTCTGGGGTATAAATATAATGAATATGTAAATGCATTTTAAATAAATTCCTAATTTAATGAGGTGTATTTGGATTTTAACTGCATAACCTTTTTACTTTGTACTCGAAAAGTGAGAAGTAAACCTAATAAGTATTATCATTGTAATTATCATAAATATCAAATTTCAATGCAAAAAATCAATTTAAAAACGGCTTCGCCAATTTCCAACAAATTGTAATATTTAAAAGTCCAGTATTTGCAAAAAAAAAAATGGAAAAATGTTTGATGTACAGAAAAAATTGTATTACTTAATTGTAATAACCGCAAGGTGTAAAAAACACGCACGAACCGAATGTGGTTAATTAAATGTGGATCAGATATGTCAGCATTTGCAATAATAACATTTTCACTTAAAGCATGTGCTTAAAGACAACCGTTAATCGACTTTGATTAACACAAAATCGCCGCAAAGTTATTACACGATACGTACGCAGACACATTACTATTTAAGTAGTGCACGTACCATACATTGACCAGTATCTTGTGTCTTGTGCACCGTTTTAAATTACAACAATCATCAATCATTCAATAAAATTATATCGCATTATTAAGTTCGCAACATTCGTGTGAGACAAACGCACGATCCCCTTGTGTACCCCACTTGGTGTTTATATGGCCATAAATATGCACAGTCAGAGACGACAGCATATGCACTGGTACATAATCAAGAAAAATAGAGTGAGTACCACGGATGGGTGGGGCAAGGGATAAAAATCGCTACAATTTTTCACCGTCACAACTGAGCACAATAAAAATGGCAAAATGGCAGACAAATTGCAACAAACAACAAAAGCGAAAACATAAGTACGCGAGCATGGACATTTATCAAATGGGGAGCCCTGCATGCGCATAAATGGGCAACCGTAAGTGAGGTGGAGTGCAAAGGAATGCGTTAATCAAAAAGAAAGAAAAAAAACTCAATTTAACGAAACAATCACTGTGGAAAGTCTGTACGGAAATTATGAGACATCGCACAACTCTCCACATTTGGTTGTGGCCTGTGTGGCAGCCGCGTGAAGCAGCCACGCCGCAGCCGCACAATTATTACTGTGCATATTATAAATTCTTACAGTTGATTATTGGATATATTTATTTATTTTGTCCATTTTATGTTGTTGTTTTTGTTTTTGAAACAGCACGAATTTCCCTCAAGTGCTTTTAGGTCCATTTGCACGCACATTTTAATTTATTTCTTAACAGCAAGGTTGTAGCTGTTTGTGGTGAAGCATTGGGCGGCGACAACACCGTGCGGCTGCAGCGACCGCGACT